>OY754970.1:14253315-14450763 GCA_963576475.1 Molanna angustata | reverse complement strand
TGAATGATTTTATCGGTATTTAAAGACTGTTGGTATTCTACTTTTTTGATATTATTTTCGATACGCGTGAATTTACTTATTTGGCGGTCGGAGTTTATTTTATTATTCGTTTCAATTCTATTATGAATGAGATTATCTAATTCGGGACCATATTAATGGGTGTAATATATTAGAAAGTTTTAAATGAAGATTTTTAATATCAGTACCAAGTGTATGTAATTGTAAATGAATGTAACCGATTTCGTCGCGTATGAGGGAAAAAACTAGTATTACAAAGAATTTTTCTCACCGATTTTCTGCTACCGCGTTGTCTCAGTTGAAAACACTTTGGCACTACTTTTTTATCACGACATCGACACAAAAAGGTTAGGTCACATAGAAGCTTCGCGTGTTTTGACTTTAATTTTTCAAACTTTTTCGTTTCACTGTATATTTCCTCCCCGTAGAGGTTATTTATGTTAAATCTAAGGTTTTCGCGAGTACAAAATATGTTATTATTAAGTATTTTGGGGATAACCCGCGTCAAATTATGATTCCCGAGAGAATCAGTCGTCTGCCGACGTTTCGTCTGAATCACATCAGACATTTTCTAAAGGCGCCTTGTTAATAAATTTTCGTCTCGAGGGATAGTGCACGCACGTCCGTTCGAGTCGAAAGCTTACTACCAAGTGAAAGTTTGAAAGGAAGCCGCGTCAAGTGTTAGTGGAGGGGTGGGTTTCCCCAATGACGTCATTATTGCGTTTTGTTTGGCTTCTAGTGACTAGTAAAATTCTTAGTAAGCCGAAAACTGATAATCCACCTGTAAACAATATACCGTTAAGTACTAGAGTTAAGTATATATATATATATATATATATATATATATATATATATATATATATATAATATATATATATATTATATATATATATAATATATATATATATATATATATATATATATATATATATATATATAATATATATATATATATATATATATATATATATATATATATATATATATATATATATATATATATATATATATATATATATATATATATATATATATATATATATATATATATATATATATATATATATATATATATATATATTATATATATATATATATATATATATATATATATATGTTATTATTAAGTATTTTGGGGATAACCCGCGTCAAATTCTGATTCCCGAGAGAATCAGTCGTCTGCCGACGTTTCAATAGGCGCCTTGTTAATAAATTTCCGTCGCGAGGGATAGTGCGCGCACGTCCTCTCGGGAATCAGAATTTGACGCGGGTTATCCCCAAAATACTTAATAATAACATATTTTGTACTCGCGAAAACCTTAGATTTAACATATATATATATATATATATATATATATATATATATATATATATATATATATATATATATATATATATATATATATATATATATATATATATATATATATATATATATATATATATATATATATATATATATATATATATATATATATATATATATATATATATATATATATATATATATATATATATATGGTAGTTTTCATCTCAACAATTATACCTACTGATTATCTTCAAGAAGATGCAAATTCACAAAACTGATTCATTTTTAATTGATTATAAAAAAATATGAAATATTGGTATTATTTAAAAATTTAGATTCAATCTGTTTAATTATGTCATGTTTAATATTTCTTTTTTTATTATACATCGCATGGTTTAAGAAAATATTTGAAAACTTGTAAATTATAAATTAAGGATTAATTTGTTTTATCAAAATGTCAAATATTTAGATTAGTTCAGGTAGCATAGATAATTTCATCATGTCACCATGATATCAGTAAATTGTGATTTCTTTTGTATTTATGCGTTTCTCTCATCACTTAGTCTTCCCCACATCATATCTGACTCAGCTTTTTCATGTTTTCATTACTGTTTTATTGAATAGAAAATTCTTATTTAATACTTAAATATATTTTTTTTGTGTCTTAATCAATAAACAACACGCTCTGAGATACTGAGATATTTGCATTATTTTTATATGAGTCTCATTGCAATATCGCTGACTGCTGGTGGTAAGGTTTTATGGTGAGTATAATTTTAGCTTCTCTGTTTTTTCTCATAAACCACCATACCTTGCAATTGTCGGCCCTAAGTAGGGCAGGATTTTTTAAAAATTGAGGAGCGCGAACTATTAGGATTTAAATTCCATTTGTATTTTTTTATTTTTATTGATTGTAAGACAGGCGCCCAATCTATAACTCTTTTTAAAGTCAGATGTTTGTGTGGGACAGATTAGTGTTTGTAGAGAACGTAAAATTGGTAATCAGTTCGTGTACTTTGTGGTAGCGATTCCTTTCCTTCCTTAACCCATCCTTAATCTGAGGACTGCGCAGAATCCATCGTCATGAAAGCCGAGCTGTGAGATTATATTCATGAGATGACCAGAAGTCAACCAAACTATTTCTAAAAAGTGTGGAAGAGCCCATCTCGAATAAGACCAGTCTTATTCGAGAAATACCATTCAAGAAATCTACTCAATCAGGTTGTATTGTAAACTAATAAATAATTAAATGTCGTGAGGACTATAACATAAAAATTCACATTCTTTTCAGTACAAAACTTGAGTTGTCATCAATTATTATTGATGTCTATTTTTTTGTAAATCTATAAATTGATTAAAATTATTTTTCTGATTTCATAATTAAAATGTCACATTTTAACTGAACATACATAATGAGGGTATCAAATTTTTATAATTGAAACTATCTTCAAAAACATCAGGTTGTATAATTTTAATTTGTCGTTGGACTGTGCTAAATGTTCTTTCATGTTTGGTTTGAATATATGAATCTTTATAAGATTGATAATTTCCTTTTTGCTAACATACAACATAGTATACATTTTTCTTGGGTCGGTCATAAAATTTGAACTTGTAAAAAATAATTATAAAAATCATATGTTGGGTAGAAATTAATTAGGAGATTGTTGTGGTAATTAACAAAAAAGAGTCTGTCTTATACCTGCACACAATGAACATTGTTGCATGGCACTTAATATTTTTTCTTGTAACAAGTGAAAAATAATCAATGTCTTTTTAAATAATGATATTATTGTTATAATACTCTTCGTTAATAATAAAAAGTTCTCTTAATTCAAGTTAAATCAATAAAATTAAAAGGAAATGGTGTTTTAAAACAATTTGAGTTTTTTATTCTCTGTTGGGGACATGTGTTTTTTCTCAATTTTGATGTTAAAGTTCAGCTATGTTGTATAAAATAATAACTGAAAATGTTCTTTTAAATTGAATCTCAAATCAATGTGTGCTATAGGGAGTTTTGTTTATGATTGTAATGAACATGCAATTAAATATTTTCACTTTTACAGATGGAAAGTGTTGGTGAATTCTATGAAGTATTTTTTTGGGAGTGCTGAATTTGAAGCTGCTGTATAAACACAAAAAAATCAAGGCTCGGAGAGGATATTTCTATATGGATTTTGGTCTATTTCTTATTTAAGGTATTCCATGTTTATTAATTTGGTCTGTCATAAACTTTTGGTGTAATATTGTCATCTCTGAGAATGATTTAGTTTGAATTTACCAAATGTTATGTTGTTTCTTGATGACAATGATTTCATTTTTATATGGAAATGAGTCTTGTTTCTATTATGAATAAATTGTTTAATGTCTCATATTATATTTATGTTGTCTAATGTGTGGTACACAGTATCGACCTATCGTTAATAATTCAGAAATGTTATGGAACTCATTGTTCAAATGATAGAATATTTTATGTATAACAATACACTTTTTGTATAGTCTATTTGACATTTTACTGACTATAATCATTATAGTTTATTGTAGAAATGATTAACAATCATTAAAATTAATGTTGGGGAAATAATACTGTTTTAAAGATAAAATAAATGAAAATTAATTATATTCTTATGTCAAAAGTGTAATTAACGCCATCTATACGGCGGGAGGAAAACTTATGTAGTTGCATGACTACTCGTACTGCAACTAAATAGTTGGTTCTGAGTTATGAAATATTTGTAATTGTTAGATATGATTGTATATTAATAGGAAATAATGCACGGCGTATACTAATATGTTAATTTTATAAAGAAACTCTTCTTTTTTTGTAATTGTCATAAACATTACAAAGATTATTGTTTTCGGTGCGAATAATTAATCATTGTTGTATCAAATCATCCTATAGTGGGAAGTAATAAGCTGATGTTATAAAATCATTCGTACGTTTCTGTACTTTCTTTTGACATTTCCACAATATAAAATTTCTGTAAAAATGGAACGTATAGATGACGAATCTTTTAACTCGATAAAATCGTTGAAGTATGAACTGAAAAAGAGAGGTATTAAACCAGAAGGAAAGTTTCAAATGTTACGCGTCCAGGCGCAAACATTTAATTGCACGTATAATAAATTGAATAAATTGAAAAAACAAAAAGCCATGGATATTGTGTCATCTGAAGAATCGGATTTGGAATTAGAACCAAATAATATCTCGGAATCAACAAAGTATTTAAATATTCAGGAGACTAATCCCATAAATTCTCGGAAAGCAGATTCTATTGATAATGTATCGTTGCAACCAGGCACGAGTAGTAATTTCTGTTGTCGAAGTAAAGATTTCAAGGTATCGGGTTTGAAAGACCTAAATCTGAGGTATGATGGGAGAAATGATGTGCATGAATTTATTCAAGATTTAAATTTTTTACAAAAATCTCGATTAATTCCAGATAGTCAATTATATCGTGCTTTCTCTGACTTATTGACTGGAGTAGCTAGTTCTTGGCTAAAGGCTAATTATGAGCAATTTTCCTCGTGGTCACAGTTGAAAAATGCCTTTATTGAAAGATTTAAACGTGTGAACGCTGTTAGTATTTATCAACATAAACTTGCTATGCGCAAACAATTACCAAATGAAAAATTATCTGATTATATTACGGAAATGCAATTTTTAGCTACTCGACTTTTGACACCCTGGCCGGAACGTCAATTATTGGAACTTATATATAATAATGTGAGACCGGAATTTAGAATTATGTTTATTTCATGTAATGTAGAAACAATAGATCGTCTGATGCAAATGGCGAAAACGCAGGAGGGTTTTCAATTACAATCTCCTCTTGTAAGCTCATTTGATAATAATAAATCAAAAAATTATACTGCTAATCAACAACAAAAATCATCTTTTCCTTTAGTGGTGGTTTCAGACACTCCTCAACAAGTATGCAAAAAATGCAAAAATGTAGGACACCATTTTCGTAACTGTCAAATTATTAAACATCCTATCTGTTTTAAATGTAATAAACAAAATGTATGGACGAGAGATTGCTGTGGTGTTGCACTGCATCCACAAACTGATTCTTATTATAAGGTCTCAAAAAATGCTTCAAATAATAAAAAATATAATTCAAAAAACGGGCAGGAACCCAGGGACGGTCCAGCTCAAAATTAAGTTATGCTGATCCCGTTGCCTGGGGAGAATATTTAAAATTTGTGAAACTGTTTTTGTCTACAGCCAATGTCGCACCTGTTATATGGGCTCGTAATGATGATAGAAGACCATTTTTAAAATTTTGTATAAAAAATGCTCTATATAATGGATTGCTTGGTAGTGGTGCGTCTGTCTCATGTTTAAATAGTAAATATCTACAATATTTTATTAATCAAGGTTATGTTGTTGAACATATTAATACTCGTGTCGCCACCGCAAATAGTCAATTTCAGTCAAGTACAGAGATGAAATTATATTACGGTGTAGTGTGGTGTCGGATTTTTGGATAGGCTTTGGATGGACAGATTTCTGTTTAATAATCTTGTCCAGCCTTGGATGTTCAACTGTTGGGCATTGGGCGCACTGTGATTGGTTCTATTTTTTGTATTTGAACAAGTGGCGAACAAATCCTTATGCTTTTAAATTTGATTAATTTGATTTTGACATCAACTTTCTTAGGAATGTAATTTTTAATTGATTAATACTTTGCCTAAAGTTTTGAAGTAGTTACTTAGTTTTGAATTTATAGCTTTATGAAAATTATAAATTGATGATTTCATCAAAGTATGCTGTTGCGTTATATGAATGGTACAGTGAATATCTCAACGGGATATACACCTTATTTTCTTTTTCACGGTCGTGAACAAATTCTGTCAGGTGAGATGCATCAAAGGTATCAACCTGGACCCATCTCAGTAGATGATATGCAAATAGAAAAGCCCCATGATTATGCTGAAATGCTAGATGAATTAAGAATTATTTTTTTTGAAGTTCAGAAGAATCTTATGTCAGCTTTTAAACGCAATGCCACTTTGTATAACAAAAATAGGGTCGAACGCTCTTATAATGTAGGTGACTTTGTCTACCGGAGAAATTTTATAAACTCCAAAGGCGCTGAATTCTTTTCATCAAAATTAGCTCCACGCTTTGTTAGAAACAAAATTATAGCAAAAATATCACCTGTAATTTATACATTAGCAAATGAACAAAATAAGTTTGTAGGGAACTTTCACATCAAGGATCTCTTAAAACCAGATTAATATTAAATTTTTTTTGATGTCTGTATCATCGATATGATACAACTGTATCATATAATTTGTATGTTTTCATTGCCAATACATGACATCAATATCTGCTTAATGCTACTATCATTCTCAGGATTATAATATGTCAGATGACCAAATTAATCAAACATTGATAAATGTTTACACTGTAAATATACTGTTTTTTGTTATAATGTGAAATTTAATTATATTGTGAGGAATGCTGTGATGGAGTATTTCTTCACAATATTAAGAGGTCATATACTTTTGTTTTCATTCAGATGAGTTAGTTCTATTTTTATGTCAAAATTAGTAGAGCTACATTATGATTGCTTTTTTTATATTAAAATGTTATCCTATATTGTTTAGATGTTGGACTATAAAACTAATATTTTCCAAGGAAAATTGTCTAGTATATGTCATACAAATTGTGTTGATGGTAAATATGATCCTGAATGAAAACCTAAGTGTATCAATTTGATAAAAGTTTATATGTAGAGCTCCTTTTGTTTCATGTAGGTTACTGTATATGTAATGTTCTTGTTTATAAATACCAATTTCATATTGTAATATGAAATTGATTGTTATATGTCATGGTATAACTTAAAATACTGAAATGCCACTATATTCTGTTTTTTTTAATTACAATAATAGGAAATTTATTTGGAAATTTACTCATTTTTCTACCATATAAGAGCTATATCTATGGTATCAAGTGCATTTAATTACCATGGTCATCTTCCAGATAACTGTGCCGACCAACTCAGTTATCGTAGACTGCATCTGGAGATTTAGTTTGGTCAACTAGATGTCTGATGTAATCAAAACGAAGAGACACTGATCATTATCTGTCACATGAGATACATGAGATGACACACTTGGTGTGCGATAGAAGAAATTACAAATTATTGAACGTTATAAATTTTCTCAAATCTTATCATTCTGTAGACTATTTTTATATAACCTTGCATGGACTAGTGTCCTTAATCATAACGAAGAGACACTGTCACATGACATACATGAGGTGACACACTTGGTGTGCAATAGAAGATATTACAAATTATTGAACGTTACAAATTTTCTCAATTCTTGTCATTTTGTAGATTATTTTTTATATAACTTTGCATGTACTAGTGTCCTTAATCATGACGAAGAGACACTGTTACATGACATACATGGGGAGACACACTTGCTGTGCAATAGAAAGAGTTACAATTTATTAGACGTTATAAATTTTTATTAAATTTAGTCATTAGATATTACATCTCTGATGTTCTGTCTAGCTGATGCTTTTATATATGACATATTGGGTAATCTATTACCAAACCTGATCTCTAATACCATGATATATAACAACATTTTAGTTAAGATTGAATTCTGTTATGATCAAAATGGTGTAATGCAAATTCAATATTGGACTTATATCACATTCTTGAAATATTAATTTTAAAATTGCATTATATTATTATTTGTTATGGAGAAATAAGATGCTGGTATGAAATTTTTTTGGTTTAATATAAAATGTTTTTCATCTGGGATCAAAGAGGATAAATTTTATGCATTTATCTCCCCGATGAATTATCTTATCATGGGTTAAGGTGTTTATAGGATGTACTCATGATAACTTATGTTTATAGTTATTGATAGTGATTATTAAAATAATGATATTTTACATTTGCTATGTCTGACACATAAATCTTTCTTAGGCAAATTTACACGATAGCTTTCACATTTCTTGGCTTACAATTAAGACTTGCATGTATAATACTGAGCTAAGCTCAAAATTTGATATGATGACTATGATGCTGTACTAACTGGGAAAATATTCTGAACTTTAAATTTTCCTTATGATGAAATTTTTATCGTGAGTTAAGGAGTTTATAGGATGGACTCACGATAACTGTATCACGTTTGAAGATACATGGTACATCTGAGTGATTCTGTTTCAACATGAGAGCCTCTTCCGCAGATTCTAGCTTACAATGAGAATTAGCACAAATGAGAGCTTCTTCCGCAGATTCTAGCTTAAAATAAGAATTAGCACACATGATAGCTAATCCAAGCTCACAATATGGAGACAAGATGAAAAGCTAAGATGGGGTTTCCTTAGTTTTCCATCGATTAAAAAATAATGAACGCTTCTCGGGAGTGTCATTGAAGGGGTTAAATAATCAAACGTGAGTGGACTGAAAAACGTTCACCACTAGATCTGTAAATATTGTATTATAATTGTTATTACTTCTGTTTTATGAACAGAGGGGTTTCATTTAAATGAATAGTTAATTTTGACAGCAAGTATGTCAAAATTTGGAATTTTTATTTAATATGAAAATTTTCTGTTTCAGCTAGTTTAAGAAAATTATATATTTTTATGGTGGATAATTTTTGTTATTTTTATTATGTAACTGTTCCAGATCTGCCACCAGTTATTTAAATGACGAGGATATGTCGTTATCAGCGACATAGACTTATGTCATTTGAACTCTATACATTTGGTTCAAATGTTTTCCTTATCCTTGAATTGTAGGTGTTCTTCCTCGCGGGATTCGGTTGAGTTGGGGAACATGGGACTTATGCCAGTTATATTTACTAATTTTTGTTTTTCAAATTTACTATCAAAACATTTTTTTTTTCTCTTTTTTTTGTTAACAGAGGAGGTATTGTGACGTTATTTTGTATTTGCACGTCACTACTTGATTATTTTAATTTTAATTTTTATAAAAATATCTTAAGCGAACGCCCCTCGCAATATTTGAAAATATTTCTAATAAGTTGTAAGGCGAACGCAGCCGTGTCCGAACGGATTAGATAGGCGGATCGATGTATCTATGCCTTCCTTTGCAACGCTGACAGCCGACACGATGTGTCACATAGCGCCAAAGAGCTTGGCGAACATGAAAATACCCAGCAAAGACTGGAAATATAAATTTAAAGGAGGCTGGGTAAGTTTCTTTATTTAGTTTCATCGATCCTCGTCTATATAAAGTATCTGGCATGAGTCACGTTCGCTAATTTAACTGAATTCTTGCAGGAAATATAACTGCCTCCTTTCTTTTCTTTTCTTTCTTTCCTTTCATGCTTTCTTTTATGTTCTTCTGTGTTAATGAACTTTGCCATTTATACCATTGATGATGGAAAATGGATAATTTTTAATATCATGGTTGGTGCATAACTTATATTTGCACATCATGACTTGATAAATGACTGTAAAATACCTGTAAATTGGACTTCTGATCGACGTAAATACTACGATGGTAGTTTTCATCTCAACAATTATACCTACTGATTATCTTCAAGAAGATGCAAATTCACAAAACTGATTCATTTTTAATTGATTATAAAAAAATATGAAATATTGGTATTATTTAAAAATTTAGATTCAATCTGTTTAATTATGTCATGTTTAATATTTCTTTTTTTATTATACATCGCATGGTTTAAGAAAATATTTGAAAACTTGTAAATTATAAATTAAGGATTAATTTGTTTTATCAAAATGTCAAATATTTAGATTAGTTCAGGTAGCGTAGATAATTTCATCATGTCACCATGATATCAATAAATTGTGATTTCTTTTGTATTTATGCGTTTCTCTCATCACTTAGTCTTCCCCACATCATATCTGACTCAACTTTTTCATGTTTTCATTACTGTTTTATTGAATAGAAAATTCTTATTTAATACTTAAATATATTTTTTTTGTGTCTTAATCAATAAACAACACGCTCTGAGATACTGAGATATTTGCATTATTTTTATATGAGTCTCGTTGCAATATCGCTGACTGCTGGTGGTAAGGTTTTATGGTGAGTATAATTTTAGCTTCTCTGTTTTTTCTCATAAACCGCCATACCTTGCAATATATATATATATATATATATATATATATATATATATATATATATATATATATATATATATATATATATATATATATATATATATATATATATATATATATATATATATATATATATATATATATATATATATATATATATATATATATATATATATATATATATATATATATATATATATATATATATATATATATATATATATATATATATATATATATATATATATATATATATATATATATATATATATATATATATATAACCTGACTGCACAGCACGCGTAAATACTCCCCATCCCTTCGTCTCTTTTTTATTTATTTATTTATTTTATTTATTATATAAAATACAATTTTCCTTAAATCTAGTAACAAAGAATTTTTTTTTTTAATACAATATAATATATTTAACTTAGGTTACATAATAGTTACCAGATATTTTACTATTGTCATAAACTGCCTCACTATGTAGGTGAAACCTGTTCTGAGACAGTGTATAGATGTCTTATTAGTTTTCAGTTTTGGTTAGTAACTATGGGAGTATTTTATGAGTTCAGGTGATTAATTTATTTTTAATATAGTCTCTGCCCTTTTTTTTAATCCAAATTTTAATGTCTCGCTTAAATATTTTCAGGTTACTGTTTTGTCTAAGTGTTAAAGGAAGTTCGTTGTATAATTTGACTCCAAAATACAGGAAATTTCTTTGTCCAAAAGTGAAAAGACAAAGGATTAAGGATGTTTTTAGACCTTGGCTGTAGCCCTGTAGGGAACATAGGTAGTTACACATAAATTAACATAAATTTGTGAGAAAAAAATGTTTTTCTTAATGCAACAGTTTGTGAAACCCTGGAACTTTTTCATAAAAATACATTTATGTTATTTATGGTCTCAACGATTCAGACTGAAAACACAATTAAAAACTGTGTCTCCACCGGGAATCGCACACGGTACCTTTGGCTCAGGTATCTAGCCAACTGATACACTAAACAATTTTATACTACTCAAATTATTTACGCAACTACTATTTTTTTTTCAATTATCTCCCCTACATACGAGTGCTTGCACTCTGGTAAAGGTAATAATGTTTTTGTATATTATGTAATTTTTATTTAAAAATTACATTATATACATTGTGTTTGATTTCAAAAAAATGGAAATAATGAATAAAAATTTTAAAAATACAATTCGTTGAAATATTTCGAAATTGCTCAAATTTTATTTTTATTTAATTAATGTGAAATTTGATATTGTGGATTACATATTTATTCAATTGTGAATTGTAAATATACATATATATAAGTAACCGAGCCTTTCCATTTCTCTCTCGTTCAGTGAGACCCTTCACTGCTTATCTTAATTTAAGTTTTAATTCAACTATTTCAAAAACTTTTAATTAATAGCTTCAATATATAGCGACAGGCTACAGTAATGCCCACAAGGGTAAATTATTAAAAATCTAAAACATAAAAAAATGTTAATTTTTTGGTTTAATTAAAAAGAATGAATGTATTCTTGCATTAACATCCTCATACATTTCCTAAATTAAGCATAAATGCTACATGCTTCGGCCTTCGAGGCTCAGTTGTTTAGATATCTGACTGCTGAGCCAAAGGTCCCGGGTTCGATTCCCGGTGGAGACACAATTTTTAATTGTGTTTTCAGTCTGGATCTGTGAGACGATTAATATCGTAAGTCTCCAGAATGTGGCAACTTGTTATTGGGTGCGTGTTAAATTAATATTTGACACAGTGCCTATTAGTTTCCCGAGAAGTAATATTAAATAAATAAATGCTTATTTTTTATCATAATTGAATGTATTACCTACTTACCATAATTTTATAAAATTAATAGTGGAATCAACATTATTTGTATAAATAAAATTGCAACATCAATATAGTCCTAATGACCTTCAGTTCAATCTGCTCTAAATTCATATACCTACTCCATAATATTTCTAATCTATGAAATTTTAAAAAAGTTATAAAATTTTAGGCATAATACTTTTTTTCGCTTCACTAAGAGTGGCGTGAAATCAAGGAGGAAAATAAATATACATTAAAAGCTTATTTTTACTAACCAACATATTAATAAATAAATAAAAATATTAAAACTTCCTAATATATCAGAATTATTCTTTACCACGTCATGCTTTGAGGGTTGAATTGTAAATGTATCTAGGAATTCTTCTCTTGATTCGTAATTTGTTGGTGTTTCGTCTGTTCTATTGAAATTGAAATCTACTGTCAAATATTCTGTGACACTTTGACTCGTTGTACCGTATGTTGAATTGTAGATAACTGAAAATGAAATAAATTTAAATAAGTCGAAATAATATATTGATGAAAAATTATGTTGAATGTCTTTATCTCTTCCAGCAAGTGCTATCAACATACATATTATAAGTTTAATATTATACCATTTCTACTAGTAATTGTTTATTGCGGTTTGTTATGTTCAATTGAATGTGATATAATTAAAATCAGTGTTTATTTAAAGATGTTCAAAGTCATGAAGGTCATAAAAGAAACCTGATTAAAATTGTAACGATACGAATGTGAAATGAAAGATTCTAAAAAAATAAAATCTATCAAGGATAATATTATTAAAATTAAACTATTTCTTTATAGGAATATTCCTGGATAGGAATAAAGTAATTGTAGAAGAATAAAGCATTGTTTTAAACATTATTTTATGTTAATTATTTTTGAATCTATCTATCTGTGGCTCTACAACCCAGGTCGGGTCTTAGCCTCCTGCAGAGCCCGTCTCCATGACTATTGGTTTTGTGACGCAATACGCCAGTTATGGATGCCGATGTTGTTTGCATCCTTAACTACTCCGTCCAGCCATCGGGCTCCAATTTTTCTTCGTCCCCCCGGTGCACCATTCGTAATTCGTTTTGGAACGTCCTCTTCGCTCATTCTCTAGTTGTGTCCTGCCCATATGAGTCTTCCGATTTTTATTCCATTCACAGAATGATAGGATCCTTGTACATATCATACAGTTCCTGGTTGTATCTAATACGCCACTCTCTGTTGTTATAAATCGGGCCGTAGATCCTTCTCAGTACCTTCCTCTCAAAAGTTTCCAGGGCTCTTTCATCAGTTTTAGTGATTGTCCAGCATTCCGAGACATATGAAAGTACTGACTGGATAAAATTCTTATAGAGGAGGACTTTACTTTTTCTTGTAAGGTGCCGAGACTTCATGTGCCTCTGCAACCCATAGTGGGCCATAGTACCATTGGTTTGCGGTCACTATTCGAAGTATGATTTTAGTCGATACATTGTTGTTGAGTTGTCACCATTTCACCTAGATACACAAACTCGCCAACAGTTTCAGTCGATACATTGTTGTCGTGTTGTCACCATTGCACCGAGGTACACAAACTCACCAACAGTTTCGGTCGATATATTGTTGTCGTGTTGTCACCATTGCACGGTACACAAACTCACCAACAGTTTCAGTTGATACATTGTTGTCACCATTGCACCGAGGTACACAAACTCACCAACAGTTTCGGTCGATATATTGTTGTCGTGTTGTCACCATTGCACGGTACACAAACTCACCAACAGTTTCAGTCGATACATTGTTGTCGTGTTGTCACCATTGCACCGAGGTACACAAACTCACCAACAGTTTCGGTCGATACATTGTTGTCGTGTTGTCACCATTGCACGGTACACAAACTCACCAACAGTTTCGGTCGATAGATTGCTATCGCGTTGTCACCATTGCACCGAGATACACAAGCTCGTCAACAGTTTCGGTCGATACATTGTTGTCGTGTTGTCACCATTGCACCGAGATACACAGTTTCGAATGTGTAATCGTCAACTCAAAAAATCTACCAGATTTTGGCGTCCATGCACTGGCATATACTTTGTCTTTCCTTCGTTCACAATCAACCCCATGTTTCACGCCGATGCGATCAGGACTTTAAAGGCAGTTCTTGAATCATTTTCCGAATGTGCATTGATATCTTTATCATCAGCCAAAAATAAAAAAATACACTTCATAAAAGCACTAACTCAAATGAAAGGAAAAAAAAATAGATAAATACTATTTGTA
This sequence comes from Molanna angustata, assembly GCA_963576475.1. Lineage (NCBI taxonomy): Eukaryota > Metazoa > Arthropoda > Insecta > Trichoptera > Molannidae > Molanna > Molanna angustata. The sequence goes on along the minus strand of OY754970.1, from coordinate 14,436,260 downwards.
ATTCTGTAATGCTCATTTTTTAACACCATTCAAATACACGCCATTAAAAATAGATAACTGCTGCCCAAGTAGGTATGCCTATGGAACAAGCATATGGAATTGTTTAAAAACCTTAATTAAATTGTATAAAAACATAAGTACTCTTTAAATTCGAATGATAGCAGAATACTTAAGTTGTTACATAATTTAATTCCAAACAGATGATCATTTTTTTCTTTAATTTCTTCCAAGCTACCAGAGTTTATTTAAAATAATAGAAGTGTGTGAATAAGAAAAAACAATAATGAATGGTGTAATGAATGCATGTTTCTAATAAGATTAATTTTAATTAAGTCTATAAGTACCTTTTTGAGTTGAAGTACTATTATTATCGATCTCATCCAGAGAGAAATAAACATCGGTTGTTGAACTATTATTGACATTCATTGTTGTCATTTCCTCATATTCATAATAATCGTAGTAATCAAAGTCGTCATTGGCTACAAAATAAAATTTCACTTTATTATCACAATGTATCGCTATGAAAAATCTAATAATTAGAATATGAATCAATGTGGTTTGTAGGTATGTATGGACTAATTTATTATCATATATCACTCGTTGGTTATAGAGCCATCAATAGATTATTGATGAGTGATATAATGATGTCCGTCATACCAATCTGCAAATAATAAACAATTGTATTTCAAAACGACAGGGGTTAGCAAAACCTATGATATTGGACTAAAATTGACTCTCTATTCTACCAGTTCAAATTCGCAAATACTAACAAAATAATCTGAGTTACATTTTGTCAACTTTATTAAAAAACCCTTTGGTTCAACATCAAATCCATCGGATGGTAACAGAAAGCAAAACTCGAATATATACAAAGACATGTGTACGACCCATCATGGACCTATGCGATTGAAGAACGAAAATCTGCTCCAGACGACAGAGATGTAAGACACTGCGTGGGATTCACATTTATGAATCGAATGCAGAACACAGATATAAGAAAGATCTGCGACTAATAAAAAAGGTACTTACGCTGGCACAAATCACTCTTCTAAGGGTGAGTTGCCTAATCTTGGGGGCTACTCATGACACATTCTTAATACATGCTTATCTTGCCTTAATCTTAAAAATGTATAAATCAGCACTCGATCATAATTTGATTTTAATATTTCGCTACATTTAATCATAGAAATTTGTGAATATCAACGTTTAGTATGAAATTGTCATTAATTTTTGTATAAACAAATACAAATATTTAATTAATTTGAAGCTCAAAGATTTCTAAAGTCTGAAGCTGGTCTTAAACTTATGTTGATCAACTTCATGAGTAGCCCTGCTTAATAAATAAAGTAATTATATTGTTGGTGTGTGTGTGTGTGTGTGTTTGTCACATGCCTTCTGAAAAACCAAGAGTATCTAATGTGCGAGCATGTACCAGTATACCCGACGCAGTGTCACGCTAAAAACATGTGATAAAAATGCTGAATTATTAAATATATTTCAATAATTATTTTTTTCATACAAAATTTTCAAAATCAAATCTGTCAAAAAAGTGTAGTTTTTACACGCAAATACCTGTTTTAGTAGAAGTCAGTAGAATGTATTTATACGAATAAAATGTATTTTTAAGTATAACTTAGCGTTTAAGTGAAAAACATGTTGATTATTTTGTATAATAATAATGTTTAATCTATTTTGAAAGTAAGCGTTTTGTACATACAACCCCATTATTTTATTCTCTTTTTAATCTATGTAATATTCCATTTTCCTACCGAAAGAAAATGTTCTTTTTAATAATAAACCTTTGATTGAAATGAAATAATAAAATGATACACAAGACATTATATCAAGTTTAAAGATATTTATTAAAAAAAGGTTAATTATTAATAATGATATAAATATAATAAAATTGCATAATTTTTCATAATATTTGATTTTTGTAGGTACCTACATACATATTCGAATCCAAACCATTTGATTCGATATTCAATTGGTTTCTATGGTTCTTAGGTTCTTACACACATAATGATATTCAAATTTATAAATCGAATTTGAATATGTTTAGAACATTGTTGTAGGTACCTACCTAATACTACTTACAAACAGCGGCGACTCTATATTATGAAGTGCGTTGGATCAATTGCACTACCAATTTTTAAATGGTATATTCTAAAAATTAATCTACTTTTACTTCTACTACTCTCAAATATATATTCTTCTTCATTTATGTAGAACTTTGGTCAGTTTTTATACAAACTATTTCCTTTAATCTAATTCTTCTTTTTCTTATTTCATGAAGACCTTTAAGTCAGTTTAAGTCTAATAGTCTATTGTGCAGAAATATTATAAAAGATATGCAGACTTGATGAAAATATATAAAAACAAATGGGATGTGACCAACACTAGAATCTTTTCAATACTTTTGTTTAATCAAATTTAAACCATTTCTATCATCCTATATTGCATAATTTTCAATACCTACACATTTTTTTTCGATGACAGTATATAATTTATCGGGGTTGTGGCCATTGCTAGACTCTTCACAACGTTTATATTCAAATTAAAAACTCTCTACCATAGTTTGTCTTCTTCTTTAATGTAGAATTTTGTGTCAGTTTTAAGTTTATTAGTCTAATTGTGCGAAAATATTATAAACTATCTGCAAACTTGATGAAAAAATATAAAAACTAATGGGATGTGACCAACACTTGACTCTTTGTTCAATCATTTTTTTTCCTTCATCCAATATTAGGTACTAAATTTTTAATACACATTATTTGCTTTAGATTACAATATATAAAAATGGGAGTAGTAGCCAATACTTTTCTCTTTACAACGTTAATAATCAGTCATATTTAAAACCATGCGTGCAAAAATTGTATATACTTTATTCACACTTGATTGTATTATATAAAAACAAATGGATTGCGGCCAACACTAACACATTTTACAATGCTTAACTCAACCAAATTTAAAACCAATTTTCACAGCCCGATTTTGCAAAAAAAATTGTGTCACAATATTATAAAAATGATTGCTTATTCCTTCACAAATTGACATTCTTGGCCAACGGCGGGACATTGAAGCTATTATAATAATAAACAAAGTCAACACTGATTGCTTACTAATGGTTAGGAACTCATTATGAATGTTTAATCAATATAATTATACCTCATTTTGCAATTTAAGCAAAAGTATATAATGCAAGATTTTCGAAAAAATAAAAACTATCAACACAAAACCAACCACTTCTCTAACCTGAAATAACTGTATTCGTGAGAAACAAACACAAAAACAATACTTTAAATGGACAAAACATTCTTGCAAAATATATGACCAAAATCAGAGATAAATAATTAGGACTGAGATGTATCTAACAAAGCAAAATAATGTACCTACTTCATCTAGGAATTTTTACTCCTCGTTAACGCAAGGGGATATAAGTGAGGAGTTATGAATTTTTATTATTAATGTTTTTATTGCATATTATCAACTAGTATCATGCTGACATTGTATTCTGAAAGATTCATCACAATGTATATTTGTGTGCTGTGTACTATGTTCCATGGCACAATCGATAAAGTAGAATAAACACCCCATACATAGGTACTACTATAGTACTCATTCGATTCTTTTCAAATTTGTATATCTATTACTCGCTGAGACCCCATTAGATATTAAAGGATATCTGAATAGTGTTTCTCTGTCAAATATTTCAAAGTGACTCCAAGCTCACGAAACTCATATTTAGTATAATTTATTGCACATTAATTTCATAAGATGGCATTGACAAAATGTTAATTTTTCATAATTAAATCAAAAATAATTTTACAAACACACTTCATGAAAAGGCTGAATATATTTTCCATACAAAATTTTAATAATTTGTGGAGTGACTTGTTAGTGAGGAGTTTAGCGTTGTCCACAACTCATTTGTTTTTTCTTGATAATTTATCAAAAAGAGGTCAGTAACGAAGGTCAAGATTGTTTAAGTATCAAAGTGTGAAAATGAGATATATGTAGGTAATTAATGATAAACTAACCTTGTGACCCTCTGCTAGATAACTGACGAGGCTCTGGCGACCGAGAATCGGCGGGATAACCGTATCATCAGCTAGGAACTAAATCCCCATAGCATGTAAGGAAGGAGATCCAAAATCCCCCATACCAACCCGTTTGGACAGCGTGGTATGGTGCTACTTAATTGTAGCCGTCCAAAAAACCCCCCAAAATTACAGGCACACAAAAGAGAAAAAACCCTTCTGGTTGCCATCCTTGTGCTTACTACAGCAGCGGTATGCAGAAGGTGGCAGCGATACGGACACAGAAGATTGGTAAAGGCTGCAGAAAAACGACTCTGGCTACGCATTTAATCATTGGAAAAACGATTAAATTCTCTGCCAAAATCAAGGACGGAAATATTCATAGCTACTTTTAATGCCAGAACGCTAAGAACGGAAGATAAGTTAGTTGAACTAGAAGAGGAATTAACAAAGTGGCACATATTGGGTTTGTCCGAAGTCAAACGTAGAGGAGAGGAATGTTTGATTCTGAAGTCAGGCCACACATTCTATTACAGAGGCAACACTAATGAAACGACCGGTGGAGTGGGATTCCTTATCAACAAGACCATCGAAAACAGAATCACATCTATAAAATCAATATCTGAGTCATATACATGATAATAAAGATTAACCAGAGTATAAAAAACGATAACACATACTTCACATGCTTGATTGGTGATTTCAACGCGAAAATAAGGAAAAGACTATCTCAACAGTAGAATAATGTGGGAAAATTAGGACTGGGCACAAGAAACGAAAGAGGAAATGTCCTAGTGGATTTCTTGCAGGAAAATAATCTATACGCAATGAACACTTTCTTCAACAAAAAACCCCAAAATAAATGGACATGGAAAAGCCCCAACAATATTACAAGAAAGGAAATCGTTTACATTCACTGCACCCACAAATACATTGTTAGCGATATATCTGTATTAAATAGGTTTGCAGTAGATAGTGACCATAGATTGGTTAGAGCTACAGTAAACATCAACACCAAATTTAAAAGGTTAAAACTAATAAGAAAATCAAAGTATAACATTAACGACATGCTTTTTACCAAAACTGCTGAGTACCAAGCAGTCATAACAGCAGAACTGAGAAGGGCACCATTTCCCATCACAGATACATATGAAGAAATGAATCAGTGCATAAAAAGTGCAATAAACATAGCAGTTGATTCCATAACTCCACATTCATTTCCAAAGAATGATAAATTAACTGACACGACGAAATGAAATGAGAGCGGAAGGAAAACATAACACAACAGAATATAAAACATTAAACAAAAGATTCCGAAAAAGCATCCGAAGAGACGTGGAAAGATACAAAGAAAATCTGGACAATGATGTAATAAGAAACAACGGAGGAACAAAAGTATAACAGAAGAAACTACGTATTGGTACAAAACAAATAATGACCTTGTGTAGAGACGATGGCAGTGAGAGCAACAGCAGATTCGAAACAGTAAAAATAGCAAAAGACTTCTTTGAAAAACTACATATATACCGCTAGGAAATTTGGGAAAAATGAAAATGATACCAAAAGAAGAATATCAAATGCAGGATCTGAAGACATTCCAGAAATAACAATTGAGGAAGTTCAACATGCTATGTCATATATGAAGAATAAAAAAGCTCCGGGCCCTGATGGCATTATCATTGAAACCATCAAACAAGGAGGAGATATCCTTGAACAAGCAGTGGTGACTCTTCTGAATAAGTGCTTGGATGATGAGAATATACCCCAAGAATGGAATAACGCAGCCATAAAGCTTTTACACAAAAAAGAAGACCACAGGAAGCTGGAGAACTATAGACCAATCAGTTTATTGTCCCACCTATACAAGTTATTCACTAAAATCATAAACAACAGGCTCACCAACAAGCTGGATGCATACCAACCAGTGGAACAGGCTGGATTTAGAAAGGGTTTCAGTACAAACGACCACCTACAAACACTGAAGAATGTCATCTAAAAATGTTGTGAATATAAGCCTCTATCATTGGTGTTTATAGATTTTAAAAAAAGACTTCGACTTTGTAGAGACATGGGCAGTGATGAAAGGCCTGAAAAATTGTAGAGTGGACTATAGATACTCAAATCTCCTGGAAAATATTTATAATAGTGCCACTTCCGTGATACAACTCCAAGAATCATCTGAGAAGTTCCACATCGGAAGAGGAATAAGACAAGGCGACACAATATCTCCAAAACTATTTGCACTCGCTCTAGAAGATGTCTTTAAAACCCTCGATTGGAGCGAAAAAGATGTCAACATCAATGGCGAATTATTGAGTAATTTGAGGTGGTTCGCAGACGACATAGTCTTATTTGCCAATGATGACAAAGAATTAGAAGATACATATTATGATGAACGACTATGCAAAGCATCTTTGAAAATTGGTCTTAAAATGAATACGTCAAAGACCAAAGTAATGAGCAATACAGAACCGTCGAAGAACATCATGGTAGATGGAAAGAAACTCGGTAAAGAAAATCAAGAGGCAGAAATTGAAAGAAGAAGGGGTATAGCGTGGGCCGCCTTTGGTAAACTCTCCTATATCCTCAAGTCTCCAAAATACGCCAATCGTCTAAAAAAGAAAGTCTTCGACGCTTGCGTTCTCCCGGTACTGACGTATGGCTGTGAAACTCTTGTGTTTACAAGTAGAATGCTGCATAGTCTCGCAGTAACACAGAGAGCCATAGAAAGGAGAATGCTGGGTATTTCGTTAAGAGACAGAAAAACTAACTTGTGGATAAGAGAGAAAACCAAAGTAACCGACGTTGTCCAAAAGGTTGCAAACCAGAAGTAGAACTGGGCAGGGCATATCGCCCGAACCACGGACTCCAGATGGACTAAAAAAGTGCTGGAATAGCGACCTAGAACGGGCAAGAGAAGTGTTGGAAGGCCTCTAACCAGGTGGTCTGACGATATCAGAAGAGTAGCTGGAGGCGGATGGATGCGGTTTGCCCAGGATAGGGAGCTATGGAGGTCTCAGGGGGAGGCCTATGTCCATTACTGGATGAAAGAGGGCTGACGAAGAAAAAAGAACCTTGTGACATGGTAGAATATTTTGTTGAGTTATACATAAAATTTGGCAGATTAATCATTATTATAATAAAAACTTCCTTGCACCCTGCGCAAGTGGCATAGAAACCAAACGGCTTACCAACTATGCCACGATGGTCCGCCACTATATTAATGGGCTAGATTATTAGTCAACAGAACCGGTTTTAAATTCTGCCTGAAGGGTTTCGTTCACAACTAAAAATTTTACCTATGCACAAGCATTTGAATATGTTAATGAATGTTGTAAAAATAATTGTTAGATACGTTGTAAAATGGAATACAGATTTCATGTTGGTGACATTTTTGATAATTATTTATTTGTTTGTTTGTTTGGTTGGTTGGTTGTTCGGTCGTCCGTCCGTCCGTCCGTCCATAAATTGCCTTTTACATACATACATACATTGATGATAAAAATATATAGAATAAGAAAAAAAAAGTAGGTACCTATACACTTGGCAAAAAATATACCTAAACAGTTAGGTAAGGCGCGCATGGAAGCTTAAATAAATCGGCCGATTATTATCGGCCGATTAATTTATCGGATCGGTTCTAACGCGCATGGAAGCTTATAGAATCGTACGATTGGAAATAACACGGCGGTCAACATTCATATATTAAAAATACAATATGTATATTCATAAGTTTTAATACCTGTATGATTAGAAATATGGATTTTTTTGAAGTAGCCTGTTTTTGTGCTCTAGTCCTCAAAATGCGTAAAAAGAAACGTCAAAAAAAATCACTGGATTCATCCGCTAATAAGTGCTATATTACCGAAAGGACAATTTGTCCGGTCCTACGAAGATTTTAGATCACACCTTGAGGAGTTTTTTAAGTACACCAACCAGTTATTAAAATTTCGCTAATCTCCAACCATAATTTTTGCTTAATTTGGCGGTCACTATATTTTTTTTAATTTTTAATCATACTATGAAGGACGTGCTTCAACTAATGTAATTAATTGTTCGGAATCAATATTTATTTCATACATATTTTCTGACATTTCGTTTGACAACACTGACAACGTACTTCTCGATCTACTGCGCTCGGACGATTAAATTATCGGTGAGCATGCGCCATGCGCGCTCTCTCATACAACAGGATTGGTTACAAAAAATCGGCCGATCTCGATTGGCCGATTTTTTGTGTCTCGTCACAGATTTTTAAATCGGCCGATTCTGTTAGCTTTCATGCGCGCTCTTACATGTAATTCGTATGTTGTAGCTCACCGATAATTAATCGGCCGATGAAATTAGCTTCCATGCGCGCCTACCTTTATATACAATAAATTCAAGAACAAAAAAATAATAGATAAAAGCAAACAATAAAAAAAGATATACATATGGACTAAAAATAAACCAAAACATTAAATAAACGAGTGGGTTGTGGACAACACTAAACTCTCCACGCCATAGTAAGCGTTCATTTTTTTCAGATTCTTAAACAAATATCAGGACAAAAGTTTTCACAATACACCATACACACAAAAACATTGTCACGAAACTCATAGTTTGTATTTTTTTCATGAAACCTGTTGAGAAATTTTAAGTAAAATTACATAACCATCAAGGTGAGCATGTATGAGACAGTGTATCAATGTTGATGAGGCGATGTATGTGTCAACTGTTGATGAGGCGATGTATGTGTCAACTGTTGATGAGGCGATGTATGTGTCAACTGTTGATGAGGCGATGTATGTGTCAACTGTTGATGAGGCGATGTATGTGTCAACTTGTTCTTCCCCCACCACCACCCGTTCTGCTTATGGGGACTAATAACGGCCCCTTGCAAAACTCTGAAAGAACACATAAAGAACATTTGAAGAGTCCGGAGAACTCTAAAACCTTGCAGACACTGCACTTAATGTGCCAAAGAGAGCTAATCATGTTGAAACAACTGGCTCACTGCTCAGTGATAGTGAAGATAATAGTGCACCGAATTTAAGACAGAAAGTCTTGAAAGCCCTAAAATTGCTCTTCGTGGCTACAAGGTCCGCATGTCCAATGGGTCCATGTCAACTGTGTATGTGTCAACTGTTGATGAGGCGATGTATGTGTCAACATAGAAGAATGCGGTGTTCGGTTCTCGCTGCCTACTCCTTGAGAAAGATAGAAGTGGAGAATAAAAAATACACTTGTCTATAGAGACACATACAATATCAATATGAAGTTGATCACTCAATTTTCCCTAACAGAGGCAATTTCACTTCTGTTATATACATTTTTCATACAAATATGAAATTTATTTCACATTGATATGGCAAACCATAGATATTTTTCCCTAAATTTTGACAATCTTTGAATGCATTTTTGATGAGTGTATTGTTGTTGTATCAAAATTTCAAGCAGTATAAAAATACTTCGATTTTCCAGACCGTGAGAGCATTTTGAAAATTTGGACAGATTGAAATGATAGAGAAGAAATTAACGGATATCTAAGGAAAATTAATCAGGTGGACTTCTCATGATACATTCTTAATACGTTCTTAGCTTGCCTTAATCTTAAAAATGTAAAAATCAGTACTCAATCATAATCCAATATTAACCTTTCTCTCCATTTAATCTGAAAAATTTGTTGATATCTACGTTTAGTATGTAATTGTCATAAATTATTGTGTAAATTTATATTATTATTTAATTTATTTAACCTCAAAGATTGCTAAAGTCTGAAGCTAATCAACTTCATGAGTAGCCCTGCTGCTCTAGGTCTATGCACTTTACACATATGATATTAATATGAAGTGGATCGGACTTATAGTTTGGGCTGTAGAGAGGACACAAAAAGGATAATCCATACGTTGAATGCCGTACGCCATACATGCAAACACATCACGACGAAAATCACAGTGTGCACTCTCTACATGATACCCGTTGAGAAATTGATGTAAAAATACGCTTAAAATTTGTGAAATCATGACTCTCCACTATTCCATAGTGTGGAGAGTAAAAAGTATGAATACAAAAATAGCAGTAGAAGCAGTGTCATGTAAATTATAAATAAACAAAAATGATATACAAAAAAACAAACATTTTACAATCGAAAATATACAAATTCGTACTGAAAATATCACAAGTTGTTTCTCTCGTAAAAAAATCTGTATATCGTCCGTTTATATTTATGTTTGGACAATTATGGTTGGGTAATTAATGATAGATTCATGTTACATTTGGACAATTATGGTTAATGATAGATTCATGTTACATTTGGACAATTATGGTTAATGATAGATTCATGTTACATTTAGACAATTATGGTTAATGACAGATTCATGTTACATTTGGACAATTATGGTTAGTGATAGATTCATGTTACATTTTATATCACATATATATTTATACAACATACGGCATAAGCCATTTATGTGTTACAATACTAAAAATAATTACAAACAGATAAAAATAATATAGAAACATAATTATTTATTGACAAATTTTTAACATCTCAATAGAGACGAAGTTGGAATAATTATAGGAGAACCAGGAACTCGAGGCACCTTCAGGACTTACGATCTGTCATCGGCTGGTTTGAAAATTGATTTTCGTAAACAAAGGTTTCTTCATTACTTTATAGGTGGCGATGGTGTTTTTCAGCTTATTTTCAAACGATCAGTTTCTCATTATTAAAATATATAAAACTTTCAAAATTGCATTGATATGTCCAATGTTTGCGTATAATACAACTTGAAAATATTCAAAACACAAATAGACAAAAAAAAATAGACACCGTACAAACAGTACAAAATAGTTCATACAAAGAGACAAATGTATCAATTGTTTAAACTTAAAAAAATAAACACTTGTTTTTTTCTTTCTACATTTATTTTATTTCTCTCCAGGACGACTGTTTCACCTGGTGAAGGTCTTTTCAACTGGTGAAGTACATGGTGTGGTTTTTTTCTTATATACTATTAAATTAGATAAAATTTAGACAAAGCAAAAAAGAAGGGGGGGTGGGTGGTTGTTACAGTTAAAATATTATATCCAGTCCTGATCTCTCATTCTTACCTGAACATAATTGCAGCTGTGTGAAATTTTCATCTTTGGGATATACCCACTATTTATTGTCTATGTATCCACTTACTAAATATAAGAAAGATACACATTGAAAAATAATATCTTCATTCATTCATTCATTCATACCATCACGGCATATCCCACAATGTTAATATCTTAATAATATCTTACTATTCATTATTAGGTTTGGGGTGGGTGGTTGTTACAGTTAAAATATTATATCTAGTCCTAATCTCTCCTGAAAACAATTAGATCGTGTTGCAGCTGTGGGGGATATTCATCTGTGGGATAAACCCACTTTCTGACAACCTAGATACCTACTTACTAAACATATAAGACTAAGTATATAAGAAAAAATATAATGTCTAACTATACATAATGAGGTTTGAAAATATTAAGTAAGGGAGAACTATATGTGTTAATCTGTTCATTGATGGTATTATTGCTTAGATTCTTATTAATTTCTAGTTGTTCCAATATGTTTATTTTCAGTCCTTTGTTGAAAAATTGTAGCGGGATTGGTTTATTGTCGTCTGTAATATGATGGTTATTGTGGATGAGATGTTTGGCAAACTTGATGTTTCTTCTTTTTTATATTTGTTGCTCTTTTGTGTTTCTTCAAAACGTGTGTTTAAGGCTCTCCCTGTTTGGCCTTATTATTATCTCCCTGTTTGGTTTATGTATTGAACTTTGTTATAATAACAAAAAAAAGATAAGAAGTAAAAAACAAATGTGGCAATATATCAACTGCAACGTTGGCGGCTATCGATGTAGGAAAGATACTTTTTTTTGAAAACCGGCAAGCTATCCCCGAAAATATCTGCATCGGCACACTATTCATTTCCGAACCTATGAATCTCGTTATCGGAGAGTTAAATCAGTAGTACATAATGTACGTGGAAGCTGCTGTCTCATAAAACAGCACAGCTTGTCTTATCCGTCTATTCGGAACATGAAAATTAATTGCACTCACTAGCTCGAACTTATACAAAAATGAGACATCCAATAATTTTCATCGATCGACCAAGGAATGCAATCGAAAGCCACGCATCAAGTCAGAATAAATTATCTACATCTTCTATGGAACGACCTATTAATTATTACTTAATAATCATTAATTATTATCTTAGATAATAATTTTTATTTCTTATTTTTTTCATATTTTAATCTTAGGTTATAAAAATATCTCAATTATTCATTACTATATCTATAATCAACGTCAAATTGATACGGTTGATGTTTATTTTTATCGTTTGATTTGATTGGCTGATGTTGATTTTCCGTTTTGTTTGACTTCGACGACTGATTGTCATTTTCGTGGGAATCGATAGTTTGATCACTTGATGGCGAATCGCTTTCCTTGAGGTTGAAGACACTTCCGATGGATACGCCCATTAATGGCTTTTTGCAAAAGAAGAGGGCCTTTCCGTTTGTACAGTCCAAGTCTGTCAACTTTCCATCCCTCAGCATAGCACCGCAACGAGAATCCTCATCGGAATCATCACGAACGTCGTCAGGTTTTCCCGGAGACCATTCGCTATACCCAGCTTCCTCGAGGGTCTGTCCTGAAGAATTGAAAAATATATTTTAACACGATTCCACATTTCATATATCAAAATAATTTAACAGTCTTTAACACCATAATAACTTTAAAAAAATCGATTTTCTTATCCATAACAATTGTTTACTATGTAGTTTGTAATAGTACCTACCTAGAGCATGAGGTAAGATGAGTTTTATCAAATTAACGTTTATATTGTCGCAACCGGTTGCATTTGTTTTGATACTACTTATATGTTTTGCTATGGTGTTTTCATCCACAATTGTTAACTATGCAGTTTAAAATAGTACCTACCTAGAGCATGAGGTAAGATGAGTTTTATCAAATTAACGTTTATATTGTCGCAACCGGTTGCATTTGTTTTGTTACTACTTATATGTTTTGCTATGGTGTTTTCATCCACAATTGTTTACTATGCAGTTTGTAATAGTACCTACCTAGAGCATGAGGTAAGATGAGTTTTATCAAATTAACGTTTATATTGTCGCAACCGGTTGCATTTGTTTTGATACTACTTATATGTTTTGCTATGGTGTTTTCATCCACAATTGTTAACTATGCAGTTTAAAATAGTACCTACCTAGAGCATGAGGTAAGATGAGTTTTATCAAATTAACGTTTATATTGTCGCAACCGGTTGCATTTGTTTTGTTACTACTTATATGTTTTGCTATGGTGTTTTCATCCACAATTGTTTACTATGCAGTTTGTAATAGTACCTACCTAGAGCATGAGGTAAGATGAGTTTTATCAAATTAACGTTTATATTGTCGCAACCGGTTGCATTTGTTTTGTTACTACTTATATGTTTTGCTATGGTGTTTTCATCCACAATTGTTTACTATGCAGTTTGTAATAGTACCTACCTAGAGCATGAGGTAAGATGAGTTTTATCAAATTAACGTTTATATTGTCGCAACCGGTTGCATTTGTTTTGTTACTACTTATATGTTTTGCTATGGTGTTTTCATCCACAATTGTTTACTATGCAGTTTGTAATAGTACCTACCTAGAGCATGAGGTAAGATGAGTTTTATCAAATTAACGTTTATATTGTCGCAACCGGTTGCATTTGTTTTGATACTACTTATATGTTTTGCTATGGTGTTTTCATCCACAATTGTTTACTATGCAGTTTGTAATAGTACCTACCTAGAGCATGAGGTAAAATGAGTTTTATCAAATTAACGTTTATACTGTCGCAACAGGTTGCATTTGTTTTGATACTACTGATATGTTTTGCTATGGTGTTTTCATCCACAATTGTTTACTATGCAGTTTAAAATAGTACCTACCTAGAGCATGAGGTAAGATGAGTTTTATCAAATTAACGTTTATATTGTCGCAACCGGTTGCATTTGTTTTGATACTACTGATATGTTTTGCTATGGTGTTTTCATCCACAATTGTTTACTATGTAGTTTGTAATAGTACCTACCTAGAGCATGAGGTAAGATGAGTTTTATCAAATTAACGTTTATATTGTCGCAACCGGTTGCATTTGTTTTGATACTACTTATATGTTTTGCTATGGTGTTTTCATCCACAATTGTTAACTATGCAGTTTAAAATAGTACCTACCTAGAGCATGAGGTAAGATGAGTTTTATCAAATTAACGTTTATATTGTCGCAACCGGTTGCATTTGTTTTGTTACTACTTATATGTTTTGCTATGGTGTTTTCATCCACAATTGTTTACTATGCAGTTTGTAATAGTACCTACCTAGAGCATGAGGTAAGATGAGTTTTATCAAATTAACGTTTATATTGTCGCAACCGGTTGCATTTGTTTTGATACTACTTATATGTTTTGCTATGGTGTTTTCATCCACAATTGTTAACTATGCAGTTTAAAATAGTACCTACCTAGAGCATGAGGTAAGATGAGTTTTATCAAATTAACGTTTATATTGTCGCAACCGGTTGCATTTGTTTTGTTACTACTTATATGTTTTGCTATGGTGTTTTCATCCACAATTGTTTACTATGCAGTTTGTAATAGTACCTACCTAGAGCATGAGGTAAGATGAGTTTTATCAAATTAACGTTTATATTGTCGCAACCGGTTGCATTTGTTTTGTTACTACTTATATGTTTTGCTATGGTGTTTTCATCCACAATTGTTTACTATGCAGTTTGTAATAGTACCTACCTAGAGCATGAGGTAAGATGAGTTTTATCAAATTAACGTTTATATTGTCGCAACCGGTTGCATTTGTTTTGTTACTACTTATATGTTTTGCTATGGTGTTTTCATCCACAATTGTTTACTATGCAGTTTGTAATAGTACCTACCTAGAGCATGAGGTAAGATGAGTTTTATCAAATTAACGTTTATATTGTCGCAACCGGTTGCATTTGTTTTGATACTACTTATATGTTTTGCTATGGTGTTTTCATCCACAATTGTTTACTATGCAGTTTGTAATAGTACCTACCTAGAGCATGAGGTAAGATGAGTTTTATCAAATTAACGTTTATATTGTCGCAACCGGTTGCATTTGTTTTGATACTACTGATATGTTTTGCTATGGTGTTTTCATCCACAATTGTTTACAATGCAGTTTAAAATAGTACCTACCTAGAGCATGAGGTAAGATGAGTTTTATCAAATTAACGTTTATATTGTCGAAACCGGTTGCATTTGTTTTGATACTACTTATATGTTTTGCTATGGTGTTTTCATCCACAATTGTTTACTATGCAGTTTGTAATAGTACCTACCTAGAGCATGAGGTAAGATGAGTTTTATCAAATTAACGTTTATATTGTCGCAACCGGTTGCATTTGTTTTGTTGCTACTTATATGTTTTGCTATGGTGTTTTCATCCACAATTGTTAACTATGCAGTTTAAAATAGTACCTACCTAGAGCATGAGGTAAGATGAGTTTTATCAAATTAACGTTTATATTGTCGCAACCGGTTGCATTTGTTTTGTTACTACTTATATGTTTTGCTATGGTGTTTTCATCCACAATCGTTTACTATGCAGTTTGTAATAGTACCTACCTAGAGCATGAGGTAAGATGAGTTTTATCAAATTAACGTTTATATTGTCGCAACCGGTTGCATTTGTTTTGTTACTACTTATATGTTTTGCTATGGTGTTTTCATCCACAATTGTTTACTATGCAGTTTGTAATAGTACCTACCTAGAGCATGAGGTAAGATGAGTTTTATCAAATTAACGTTTATATTGTCGCAACCGGTTGCATTTGTTTTGTTACTACTTATATGTTTTGCTATGGTGTTTTCATCCACATTTTGAAACTTAAATGAGAGTGAGGTAGAAAATTTGTTTGTCTTATAATAATTAAGAAGGTCCGTACTATGTGAATGATTATGATATACATAGGTTTAAAAAGTGTTTATTGATTATCTCAGGGTTGTTAAACTCTAACCGCAATGCAACCAATAACAGAAATATACAGCAACCAAATAATACCAAAGGTACACGAAAACAATACAAATAAAAAAATCAAGTACAAGACCAGATATCTATTAAAGAAAAACGGAAAAAAGTAAAAAAAAAGGAAATTGAGTAAATTAAAATATTTCGTTTCATCATAATATTTATTACAATGTCATATAAATGACATAGTATATAAAAAGAATTCCACATGATGTTAATTGTTATTATTGAATAGTTGAGACGAAATTAATAAATTGAAACAAAATATAGAATTACACTGTATAATGTAGAACATAGTATTAAACACAATAATGTTTTACAATGTATCGGCAATAGTTTGATTTCTTTAATTAACCATATTTAAATTAAAAGACCGAGTAATTTTTTAAGATGTTACCTATAAAACAATCAGGATGAAAACGAAAAAAAAGTTTTTATGATGAAAGACGAGTACGAGAGCACTAAACTATTCACCATTCATTCAAACCATCACGGCATATCTCATAATGTGGGGTGACCAGCGACAAGTTTACGGGTGTGCATTGGCATATAAAAAAGGAGCACAATACATATGTGTGTACCCACACACCAGCCTCGTCTCACCTTAAAAGGCACAAAATTCAGAATGTGTGGTGAACCTCATTGCTGAATATGTTAGATGTTATTGTTGCCTGTTGTATTTTCGACTACCCCGCTCTTCCGGGGCACTCGAAAATAATAATAGTAAAGATTGGAAGCACCATTCTAAGCCGGTGTCTCACAGTACCAAACTTTTCACCAAATAGTGTATATTTTTTTCTTATTGAAAGGCGAACAATCCCTGGATAGGTATATTTTAATGTAGCCCATTTTTATTGAATAGATAATTTTAAAAACTAGTTGCATTTAACATATAAGATCCAACTGTCGATGGCAATTATATGTATATGTATAATTGAAGAATACGTACCAAACTACAAACATATTTTGTTTTTTATATAAAACATGTAGATATGTAAGTATGTCAGGATAGGATAGTATGTAGGTCAGTCTGTTTTTCCTACCCAGAATATGAAAACAGCATGATGTATGTTTGTAGATTTAGTAGGTATCAAACTATTGAGTGAGATATTGTGTAGTTTTTACTGCCTTACAAATTGTATGAAACAATGTCGTCACTTAATTCATTTTTTATCAAAATTGTTAAAAAAAGTTTGAGATATGTAAGTATGAACTATAATGTTAATTTTTTTTATAACAAATTATGTTTCGGTATTTTTAAAAATTTTGGAAATATAATAAAATATAATACGCAGTTAAACACATTTTCTTTTTTTTAAATGAATTAGAGATTAATAATTTGTCTGTATTTATACCAATTTTCAGCGTTTTAGCTTATATGGTTTTTGATATATATGGAAAAATAAAGTATAAATTCAAAAGTTGATAACGCCTGACTGAAACAAATATTCAAAATTCTGAGTATAAAAGTTTTATAGACCTGTAACTGTCTATATATTCTGTAATTTTGGGCTCTGTAAATTGAGCGGATCAAAAGTTATAAGGGGACACGCACACACACAGACACACTAAATGTTCTACTCTGAATTCTGAGTAAATCCATGTATATAAAACATATATCCTGCGAAGCCTCTAAGTTGGTGTTTTTTTACTTCAAAGTTGGAAAAACTATGAGAAATACAGACCCTGCATACAAATCTCGAGTATCTTGGCTTGATACTTTGTCGATATGTCAAGAGAAAATTAAAATAGATAAATGCATACTATCACGGAATGTCCCATAATGACGAGTAACCAGCGACATGTGTGAGAGTGTACATTACATTATAAAAGGAAATGTGTAAATGTTCGGGTTATAGCTTATTTCAATAATATGTTATGTAAAAATGTATGCGTCTTACCTTTGCTGGTCAAATAAGTTCCTTCGGTAATTATATCGCTGAAGTCCAAAAGAATCACATCTTTGTTGAACTTTCCCTTGATTGAATCTACCGGATACGTCTCCCATTCTTCAACCAACGCCACAGCTTCGTCTTCGTTATTAATTACTGCTAAGGAAGATTGTTCCGAGTTGCAGATCCTGAAAGCGGCATACCACGATTTCGGCGTGGTATGAAACTTGTAACAGTGATCTGTCTCAATCTTATATTTATATGCTGAAAAAATAATTTTGTTTTAGATAAGATAATCTTCTTTAGAAACCACATTTCTTTGAAGAATTTTCCATATCATTGATTAAACGCCACATTTTAAAATGTTGACACACATGCATCTTCTCATACATGTCCATACATGTCAAGCTTCTTTCAGTTGACACACATACATCTTCACATCTTCTCATACATGTCCATCTGCTGTTCAAGCTTCTTACTTTTCCTCTCTTGGACGACCTCGACCTGTTGTTCCATTCCTATAGTTGACCTTTATTTTAAAGTAATATTTTCAATGTTAATTATTGTTTCTTGTAGGTTAAATTATGAAATTATTTCATTGGTTTAAAATAAGAAATAATAAGATGGAACAAATTTCCATTATTTTTTATTAAGAATTAATTTTGTTTATTACCGACATCTATTAAGAAATGCAAAGGCAAAAACAATGTAAAAAGACTTGTCAAGGAATGGCTATTGAGGTGTGGCTTTATATATAATTAACAGATCTCAAACGATTTTTTTTCATTTCATTTATAGAATAATAAATAGATAAGTTATGTAACATAGGATGGAATGTATGTTTGGGAGGCCATCTTTGTGTGTGTCTTTTTTTTACTGTACCTAATGTTGTTTGTTATTATTAGAATATACTGAGATATTGTCTTAAGAACACGCCAACAAGTCTGTAAATTAGACTTGGCGTGAAAAAAATAAAAAACTTTTTTTATAATAATGTGATGATTTTTTTAGTAAACGAGTACTTGTGTACGGAGATGAGAAAATGAGACGAAAATGCGCTTTTGGTCTTTGAAAGTAATGTGTTGAGGAAAATATTCGGACATGTCTGTGAAAAATGAACATGGAGGATAAGATACAACCATGAACTAGAACGTAAGTAAAATGTGCCCAACATAGTTAAGTACGTAAAAACTTATCGCCTTAGATGGTTGGGACATCTCTAGCGCATGGAGGAGAACCGAGTCTAGAAGAAGATTCGCAACACATGACCAGATGGGAGGCGAAACGTGGGAAGATGGTGTCGAAATGGACTTGAAAGCGATCGGTGTAACTAATTGGAGGGTGCGAGTGATGGACCCGGTGGAATGGAGGAAAGTTCTTGAGGAGGTCAAGGCTTGATGGGCTGTAGCGCCATTGGTGATGACCAAGATATTTTTTAGCAACTACAATAAATAATATTAAATAACATACCAAGATCGTAGGTTTCGCAGTCATTATTAACTTCTACGGTTGCCTGATCTCTGCTACAAATAAATCTGGATTTTTTTTCACATTGTAAGATGGAATATATTCCTCTTCGGTCCATTTTAACACAATCACTGTCGTCCGTGTGAATTGGCTCATCATAACCCCAGTTTGTGAATACATCGGTATATGGCTTTCCTGAAATAATTGTTCATCAATTACAATTTGCTTAATTTATTTGTAGATTTTGCTTAAATTATTTAATGATGCCCATATCTTAATAAAACAATAGTTCATTGATAATAATGAAGTGGGGCGACAACAGATGAGATGGATGGATGATCAAACGATATGCGGGCACGTCCTAAATAACGACTGCACTCGACTGCGACAGGGAGGCAAATGGAGTAAGCCATCGTCCAGGAGTGGAAGAATAATAATAATATAGGTACAATAATACGTGTTTTGTATCATCACTTTTCAAACAAGATATTTTTCAAACGACGAAATAAGATGATTGGTTGGAGGCGGTTGTATGCGATCAGTCCAAAATAGAGAACTAAGGAGGTCTCAAGGGGAGGCCTATGTCCGCTACTGGTCGAAAGCGTACTGATAAGACGATGATTTTGAAAATATTGCTTGTAAGGTCCTCTATAATCACGAGAAGCTCGTTGCAGTGGGAAGCGTTGAGAGTAGATATTTAGGTCGCTCACCGAAGATCTTCGATCTGCCCAATAGACAGTCATATATGGAAGCGGACCATTCGAAAAGTGATTAAGTAAAGCCGCCACTCTCATATAAAAAGAACAAATCAATAAGTGCTCTTGTTTTGAACACCACAAACACCCAATGATTATAAGGAAATCCATTCGACTCTAACAAAAACATCGAGCATAGTTGGCTGATTTAGTGGCACTCCACAATGTGAAGTCCAAATCCAAAGTGAAGAGTTTGTGATCTGAAAGACCGGAGTTTATATTAGCTATTGTATGTGGTGAAGCTAGGTTATTTAAACGCACCTTGTAAAGTCAGTAGGTACAATTCAGTTAGAAGACTTAAAAATTTACGGATTTCGATATATCATAGGGATGTCCATTATTGATAGTTAATTGGATAGCTCGTAGTTCGTGCTGTTTTGTAAAAAAATAAATTGTGTTAGCACTTCATATTAAAGTCGTAACATTCAATATATTACCGAAATTTGGCTTGAAAAAGCGGCCATGAAGTTATTGTTCTAGATCGAATGTATTAGGTAATATATGTAACTATTTCAAATTATTTGGTCATATATGATCTTCATATATTTTAGCATTATTTATAAAATCACTTATAATTTATAATTTTACCGTCGATAGTAGTGAAGACTCCATCAGCATAGGACTCGTGGATTCCAACCCAAATTCGGGAACTTCCTAACATGTATCTCCTAAGAAATTTGGCATCTCTCGCATTCTTCGGGGTGGCTAGCATTGCGCCTTCTTCGGCACAGATGTTCACAGCTTCGTACCATGTGTCCATTATTGTGTGGAGCTTGTAAAACATTTTCGCTTCTTTGTCAAGCTTATAGTCTGACCTGAAGAACACTGGACCAATGTTGACAGGAACTGAGCTGTTTGCTTGATATCTGCTTCCTGAAATTTTAAAATGGATCATATGTTATATATTTTTTTATTAATACCTACATTTATTCATATCATCTTGCCACATCCCGATTAAGATACGGAGACAAGCGTAATTCATTTTCAACCATACTTCTCCTACAATTTAATCTTCTCAATTAAAACGTTTATATATTTCAGAATTCATTTGATTTTTTCTTGAAATTGTACCATGAGTATAAACTAAAAAAATATCTTCCATTAGCTAATAAACATCGTCAAAGACTACACAAACTTATTGAAAATGTTTGTGATATAGGTCAATTAAATCAGAAGAGGCAGGATTTACTTGATTGCATTTCCTACTGGATTGCTTTTTGCTTTTCCTCCGGGATTGCTTTTTCTACTGGATTACTTTTCCAGCACATACCCCACCGTGAGTGTAAAACTGAAGTATGTGCAAATACTATAGTTTGGAGGTATGGGAGTTTAATGATTTGAAAGAGTTTTAAATTGTATTTACCAAAACTCTTGGGGTACCAAAACATTCACCGGTCATTACTTCTCCTCGACGCAAAAAGGGCAAGGGCAACCTCCACTTACTTTCTTAATTATTGGATTACTTCCATATCTTCAACTATAGTATTTGCACATACTTTAGTTTTACGCTCATATCGCAATAGTTTCGCAAGAGATATTGTTTAGATTCCCCAAGAGTTTGATGTAAATAGCGTTAGTATTGCAAAGTGTATATTATGTTTTATTTAATAAAAAATTACTTTTTCAATCAATTATAATATTTAATAAAAAATTATCATAAAAATAAAGGTAAATTAATTAGTATATATGTGTACCTATATGTAATTAGTTATTATCTCATAAGGTTAATCGTCTCCCATTTATTTCAAAATCATATTTATGTAATATCGTAATAGAAATATCAAATAATTAATGAGCTAAAACAATAACATTCTTTCTACATCGTAAATGTATTTTTATTTTATAAAAATAACATGTTTACCAGGTTTTATAAACTTAATATTTTTTATTCACTTTTCTACGACATTCCAATAAATTTTTATTGCTACTTTTACATGTAAAATTTCATAATGATTAAACTTACCTGGTGATATACAATGACATCTTGATATAAATGGCAAATATATATAAAATGATACAACAAGGAAAATATGTTGAAACATATTGTCTCACTAACACAAAGTATACATAAACACTAACTGAACACCATAATAATGGTCGAACCTGAATTCGTGTCGTCTCTTTCACTTTTAGTTATCTCTGTCACACCGAATGTAAATGAATGCGTATTCGTATACAGGGATATGAAATCGAATACTCTGATTCAAGAAAATTATAGGCCCAGATATTGATTTTATTATTAAATCAATATAGATAACCAGATATTGATTTTTATTGGTGATTTTTAACAATGGAATTGTTTCGCATTTCACGAATATTAATAAATATTAATGAAAATAATATTTGGAATCGAATTAGGCTAATAAATTAATGGGTTGGAATTTAGATGGGTCGATGGCAGAGCGGTTAGCGTATGGGGTTAGTAATCCAGTGGTCGCGAGTTCGAATCCTGCTTCGACCGATTTCGTTCACCTATAGCACAAGCATCTATGCTTATTTTAGGGAACGTATGAAGATGTATATGTACTTGTTTAACAAGGAAATATTCATTTTTTATTAAAAAAAAAAATAAGTGTCAATGTTGAAAAAAAAATTATTTCATTAACTATTTTAATAACGTAAATTTAAGGAAACATTAAGCGTGAGTCATGTGATGACTTTTTTATGGTTGTTTTAATACTCCCCACGTCCGTGGCCTACAACATACAGGCCTGAGCGCGCTGGTCAATCTCCGTTGACAAAATACGAACTTAGTGCCATCCATTCTCACATTACCAAGTTAGTATTGAAGTTATTTCAACCGGGTGACGTTTCTCCGCGAAGATAACTTTATTTTGAACTGTGTTTATAAGTATAATTTTTGTTAAAACTTTAGTATAATAGATGAAAGTGTAAAATATAAGCAGTGATATACGTTGGTAAGTTATTTATTCAACAATTAACTAGTTAATATACACAAATCGATCAAAGAGCACAAGTTACATTTTAAGCACGTGCTAACATTTCATCAATGGCGGCCGTTATTTTCTTACTATTTGTCTCATTTAAAATATAATTGAAAGTACATATTATATTGATATACCTATAGGAACTGTTTTCCTGAATTTTATTCGAATTTATTTTACATTTTTAATTAAAATTTGCCTATAGAAAATATTTGTCAATTTCTAAATGAATTATTTGAATAATAGAAATATATATTTGACAGCTAGTTTACATTTTAATATATTATATTATACTCTCAGATATTTATAGTATAATGTAGAATACTATAATTATACGGCATGAATGAAATCGAATAATGGAACATGATTTTAATTGATTTTAATATATTCTTACAGAATATTGTTTCAGAACGATGACTTAGAAAGCAGATTTTGTACACATAGGTACCTATCTTTAATTTTTTCATTCAATAATAATTGTCAATATACTAATAGGTATAATATCTATGTTTTGTAATTTGAAAGTTTGGTACACACACTTAAATATTTTTAGTTGTAGTCCTTTGCTGATTTGTTTAATAATCGATTGTTATATGAATTTATTAATTTCTTAGTATTTTTAATTGCGAATGCAAACATAGGTACATTTTATATTGTTTTCTTTATCTACTACATTTTTAAAAATATTTGTGTATAAACCTAATTAATTTCAATAGCATCAATATACATAATAACAGAAATAAGCATTATGGATATTAATATTTTTAAAGTAGCAGAATGAAATATAAAACACTATTAAATTTATCTACATGCTTCATTTTACCACTTACTAAATACCTACTTAAATGTTTCAAAATATAATAAAAAAATACTTTATACCTATTTAGTAAATTAAACATTTAATCTACCTAGGTGAAACGACAGCACTAAGTTCGATGTCGGTAAAAAGCGCGCGCAGGCCTGTATGTCATAGGCCACGCCCCACGTCATTATGACGTATTTGGGACATGGCTTAAATATTTTTGGCGGTTGTTTGAAACAATCCTTTTTAATTCGAATATTTTTAATCTCTATTGAGCAGAGGAGATATTTATTTCTATGTTTCTCAGGCAAATATTGCTTCTCTAGACTGGAAACACTAGTTTGTTGGAAGAATTTGCCATAAGGCATTAAACTCGCCAGTATCGCAGGGTGAAAGGAAGTATTTATTAATATATTAAATCCTTATTGAATTCATTATTTTTCCTTTTTGCAACAATTCAAAAACAAAACGTCAACGATAATCTTTGGAAGAATTTACAAAATGGCAATATGCCCGCCAATGTACGATACTAGGTACAAAAAGACTTTTAAATAGAATATATTTAATCTACCTCTAGTCCTTAATCATTCAATGATATGATGGCTTCCTATTTGTGGAGTTTCAATACATATGTAATTTCTACAAATAGGTATTTTTATTTTTCCGCAACCGGTTCAGGTAACCAGTTGAATATGATGCCCTATCTTATACCCAAAAATGAAAAAAATTGTCGGTAAATAAAAACATTTTATATAAATCGCATCCAGAGTCCATGAAAGTGCATTGAAAATGCAATTTGCATTGGTGAGACTAATTTAGTAGCCCATATACATATGTTACATTTTAGGATTAGAAAAGAAATTATTGATGTTCAGTTAGATCAGTTCAGTTATATGAATGACTGTATACATCCTTATTAATCAATTTCCACATTCTTCAAGCTTTTAGATATGAACATTTTATAAATGTTTTAAACCACTGCTACTGGTGAAAACCCTTTTCAAAACAAGAGTAAAGTTCTTTTATAAATACACTTGATATAGCATCAACAAATATATAGGTATTAGGTACAAACCGGCTTTAAAACCATTAATACCCAAGTAATGTTGCAATATAGTAACATACAAGAGTAAAACTTCAAGTTGTAATTTCTTTTGATGTGATGGGATGTGATTCCAATATTCATCAATAAACCAATCGTCGTATAGGTAGGTATATTTGAAAATATTCAACTGTTATTAATTGCAATATAAGTATTTATTAATTTGAGATACATGTCAATTAAATGTAATATTAGTTAGAAAACTGGTACTTCCGGATACATATTTCATAAAAAAAATCATTGATAAAATATTTTTTTTGATTTGTCAAACCGTTCTCCGTCTCTGTTAATAATCATGACCTCGATTTTTATTGTTTCGTTATATTTTATTCCTGTTCAACCGGCTTTTGATAATATGCTGAATGTTGGCTAGTGATGAGCAAAAGTCTTGCAGGACTTTGCAAAGTCTTGCGAGACTTGCAAGAGTAAGAACAAGACCGCGTGTGTCGCTGCAAAACCAAGACCAAAAACAGGCTTTGCAAGACCAAGAGTATTATGGTCTCGCAAAATTTTATAAACTTTTTTATATTACGAAAAAAAAATTACGAATTATCTACATACTATCGCCATAATACTATAAATTGGTGTTTTTTGTTATATTTCATTGAAATTACTGCAATTACATTTTAACAAATATGTCATTCAAGTGTTGGATTTAATGCTCCTTGAAATAGAATATGCATCACTTATAATACTTTTTTTTCAATAACTTGGATTTTTCTATGATAGCATAACAAAACTATTATTTTATTGTATTTTATTTTATTGTATTTTATTGTATTTTTTTGTATTTTATTGTATTTTATTGTATTTTATTGTATTTTATTTTATTGTACTTTGTTGTATTTTATTTTATTGTATTTTGTTGTATTTTATTTTATTGTATTTTGTTGTATTTTTTTTTATTTATTTATTTTCTTTGGGAAGCTACAGCTCATTTACAATTTAATGATACAAAATTATTTTTACATTGTTAGAGCCAAAAAAAGCATTCCATCAACATAATAGGTATAAAAAACAAATAACAGTTTACAAGCCAAAAATAATTCATGTACACACATTCATACACAACCTCACACACACCCTCATACACACCGTCACACACACACACACATACATATATAAGTACACATATATACACACATATACAACAACTAGGGAAGGGAAGAGAAATGAGAGAAGAGAGACTAGGAGGACAGGACAGAGGGATATTGGTTGCGCATCACCTTCAGAACATCATGTCTAAATCTATAATATTTCGCGCTGAATATGTCTATCTCAGCTGAGAATGTATTGTTATATTGGCTGCATATGTGTGTAATTAATTGTTGAATTTTTCCTGATATTCGTTCTACTTGTTGGAATATGAAGTAATTGAGGTCTACGAACCATTCTACCTGGAACATGGATACCTACTAGGTTGACAAGTTCAGGCGAGTCTATGGCATTGTTCAAAATTTTATGCAGCAGCGATTGGTCGTGTAAGACTCTCCTACATTCAAGCGTATCAAAACTATGATATTTAAGTGACTGTTGATAACTATTGAAGTTAAGGTGAAATTTATGATTTATATAGTTTATGAATTTTCGCTGAACTTTCTCGATTCTTGTGATGTGTACTGCGTAGAAAGGAGACCAAATTTGAGTACAGAATTCTAGCTGAGGGCGTATGTATGTAGTGTATAAAGTGTATAAGGTTTTAATGTTACTGAATGGCCGGCATGTGCGAATAATAAATCCTAACATCTTATTTGATTTACTTATGATATTATCAATATTATTTATGTATTATTTATGTATTTTTTTGTATTTTATTTTATTGTATTTTGTTGTATTTGATTTTGTTGTGTTTTATTTTGTTGTATTTTGTTGTGTTTTATTTTGATGTATTTTGTTGTATTTTGTTGAATTTTGTTGTTTTTTTTGTTGTATTTTGTTTGTTGGTATAAAAACCCTTAAAAGGAATACGTTGACTTATGGGACACCCTGTATATCATGAAAGGTAAAAAAATGAATAAGTTATAGTTTGAGAAATAATACCCAAGTGTACTAAAAGGAAAAATAGGGAGAGTAATATAATTGTTCTTATTGCATGCTATTGAAAAAAAAATAATATTGTCTTTTATATTTCTTCTCCAAAAATCATGACCCTACTATGCCATAGTAAAAATATTTACCGATGAAGATGCAGTGACAGGTAGACAGTGTATAACACAACAGAATTAGGCATATTGTCATAAAAAGTACCTTATGTAAATATTTGTATGAATGTAGGTACCAATGTAAAATTTCCTGCATTGATCACTATCTGGTGTCGCGTGTTGAAATACTCGATGGCATGGGCTGGAAACTTTTCAACTCTGTGCGGCCGACACGAGCGCCGCGCTGAGCAAGATTTGGAACTAGATTTATACCTAAACATCGCGGGAGCGTTTGCAATGGCAGCATCTTAAACTGCAAGAACTGAAAGACAAGACTCGATCGAGTATGCGAGACCAAGATCAAACCCTCACCTGTGAATGCAAGACCAAGATAAATACTGCATTTGCTCATCACTAATGTTGGCCACATTAATTTCTTTCGATAACCCTAAATAACTAAACAATTTAAAAAATTACCAATTATTTCAGTCATAGTTCAAAATAAAACATCACATATTTATACGGGCATGTCGAGTGTATGTGTTTGTATATAACAATTCTTTGATACCGAATTAAAGCTTCACGTAAACTAAGCCAAGTTCTGCTAAAAATAAAATCAAATAAAACGTTCGTAAACATCAAAAACACGTAAAACAACCGTAAAATCAGAACATTGGTTCTGATCTTACAAAAAGCAAGCAACATTTATAGCAGACTTTACTAATGATATTACAAAAAGCAAGCAACATTTATAGCAGACTTTACTAATGATATTACAAAAAGCAAGCAACATTTATAGCAGACTTTACTAATGATATTACAAAAAGCAAGCAACATTTATAGCAGACTTTACTAATGATATTACAAAAAGCAAGCAACATTTATAGCAGACTTTACTAATGATATTACAAAAAGCAAGCAACATTTATAGCAGACTTTACTAATGATATTTGCCTTTGATTCTTTGTGAGTTATCTCTTGTTCTTAGCTACTGGGAGTTAATTCAATTTCATGTGTGTAGATATATGGACTTGGACTGAATAGGGAGCCCACTGCTTCCATCTTATGTACCTAATCGTAAAAATCCAGCTACGAATTTACTTTAACAAAACCGTATACTTACTGTGACTCTGGAAGTTGTTATTGAAATTAAATAGTGTAGAAAATTGTTAAATGTAGGTAGATACAACTATTTTAATTGATGATATTATTTGGGAACTTATCTACGGGCGTTAGTGGTTTAGCAAAAATATGTAGGTTTAACTCAGAGTAAAATATCATATTTATTTATTACTTTCTTGCGCCCTGTGCATGTGACGAGATTATTGCCAAATGCATCTAACCAGTGTT
This sequence comes from Molanna angustata, assembly GCA_963576475.1. NCBI lineage: Eukaryota > Metazoa > Arthropoda > Insecta > Trichoptera > Molannidae > Molanna > Molanna angustata. Next base: position 14,407,687 of record OY754970.1, on the reverse strand, counting down.
TTCAACCCAGAAAAGCAAGATTCCTGTCAATTTAAATAAATTCAACCTCTGCTGGGAATCAAACCAGGGACGCCAGCACCGATGCTAGACAACTTACAACTTATGCCACGGTGGTCGACATGTATTTATTTATGTACATATGTTGTTATTATATTATATTATTAGAAAAGGGTCTTTGTGTTAATTCTAATTTTACCTCAGATGAATAAGAATCTACCTATCAACGAATTAAGGGATTTATGGTAGGAACAAAGAGTTTCTTACTTCGATTATGAACAACTAGAAAATTCAATTAGGGGATTAAGAGACAAGTTATAAAATTAGATACTAACAATCATGGCTCAGAAGTTAACGGTGAAGTTAGCAAATATCTGCGAACTCCGGAGAAAATTGCTGTGTTGGTTAATTATTTTTTTTATAAATTTCCTCCATTAATTTTAACCTTATCATATGACTATACTTACAACGGGAATTAAACGGCAATGTAAATAATAATAAATATAATTTATATAGCGCTGTTTAGTGATATAGGATCACTCCAAGGATGATGTAGCTTTTTTGTTGGCTCTACGAAACAAGGTAGTCTTAAAAAGTCTCTAAGCTCCACGTATGTCAAGAGGTAATTTATCTCACTTTAAAGGCCCGTTCACACTGAAACAGCGATCATAGTAATCCGCCTTATTGAATTTGTCCGATTCTTATAAGAGTTGGTACTATGTGATCCAGAAGATCTCAAATCTCAATGTAATCTGTCTTCCTGACGAACGTTCTTTTGATACAGTTCTTTCTTCATTCTTTAGCTAAGTCGTTCAGAGCCTTAAACACCATCAGCCCTACCGTTAAGAAGAGGTGCAATGTGATATATTGGCAGCTCCATATATCAATCTTGTAGTTGTGTTGAAAACTATTTGTTATCTAACAAGCTGATACTTGGGCAAACCCGAATAAATAGCTTTACAATAATCCAGCCTTGACAAAACAAATGCATTTATATGAGTTTTAGCTTCGCTGTTGTGTAAGCTCCGGCGGATGCATTTCAACTGTCAATAATTAATGTATAAAAAAACATCTAAATTTCAATCAAGTTAACATTAATTCAGACAAGACTGAAGCAATCAACCCATGGTCGTCCAAATGAACAATGCCACGGCCATATGAATTGATATCCCTGAAGAGTGGAACTTAAGAAACTCGAACATAAACACGTTTATGTAAGACGTAGCAAGATAGAGAAATGTGGCGTTTGATTTACTCTGCCCACCCTGTGAGGGACACGGCGCGGCGTTAATTTGTGTGATAATCACATTCAGATTTTTAAAAATTGGCTATACACTTTGCATTATAAATATTTCCCAAGGAGTATAAAATGGTTGTGAGCAAATAAATTACATACATAGATCATCTATTTGTTTTTAATTTGTGTGTTTGTTTTTATTATCCACTATTACAAATGCATTAGTATCCATCTACATCTACACACTATCACGCTATCTTACTAACGAGCTAGGCAGACAGAACCAAACACCACATTCTTCTATCTTGACACATATCTCACATGCCTCATCAACATTCGTGCATCTTCAGACACATGTTCGTTTATTGTTAAAGTAAATTTTGTATCCATTTTTACAGGTTTTATGGAGAGAGTACATACTACGGGTTTCTTGACAATGTTTTTGTGTATACTATACTGTGTTATTAAGACGTTTGTGCTCTGGGAAAATCCGTATATGTTTAGGAATGTAATAGAAATTTTACTTTACGAAAATGCATTTAGGTATTATCAACCTTTCAAGAAGAGAAAATGTACACTACGCAGTGGAGATTTGAGTGTTTGCAACAACCCACTCATTTTACTTTGTATTTTTTTTTGTAATATTCTTTTAATAATACCCGTAATTTATTATCCATAACCCAAATCTTATGAGGCTCAAAAAGATAAATGTTTTTTTAAATGATAATTACCTGTTTCATAAATATATACATTGAATGCATGAATGAATGAATAGTATATTTCCAACATTATAAATAAATTATTACAAAGGAACAAAAATACAATTTTATTTTTTAGTTTCTACATAATTACAATTTTACAATTATTATTTTTTTTAACATATTTGAAATTTTACTGCCTAGCTAGACATAGTCTGTTCTGAGGCTGTACTAGTTTTGAATTGCTATGGCTACTCTGCGATCATATGATTTGTTTTATTTTCTTTTTTTACATACTCCATTAACTTAGAACATCGACAACCAGGATAAAAACATTGGTTTGATACATTTTGACGCAACATATTTACTTTTTTGTGAAATCAAATAAACCATATTACCATATTTTATGAAATCATATGAATTATATGAAATATAAAAAATCGTATTATTTATTTATTTAATGTTACTTCTCGGGCAACTAACAGGTACTATGTCAAATATTAATTTAACACGCACCAAATAACAAGTTGCCACATTCTGGAGACTTACGATATTAATCATCTCATAGATCCAGACTGAAAACACAATTAAAAACTGTGTCTCCACCGGGAATCGAACCCGGGACCTTTGGATCAGCAGTCATACACCTAACCAACTGAGCCACGAAGGCCGACATAAAATCAAATAAACCATAACGCACGATTCAAATACACTAAAGGTAGGCGCGCATGGAAGCTAATTTCATCGGCCGATTAATTATTTATCGGTGAGCTACAACATACGCATTACATGTAAGAGCGCGCATGAAAGCTAACGAGACACAAAAAAATCGGCCGATCTCGATCGGCCGATTTTTTGTAACCAATCCTGTTGTATGAGAGAGCGCGCATGGCGCATGCTCACCGATAATTTAATCGTCCAAGCGCAGTAGATCGAGAAGTAGGTACGTTGCCAGTGTTGTCAAACGAAATGTCAGAAAATGCACGTCCTTCATAGTATGATTAAGAATTAAAAAATATAGTGACCGCCAAATTAAGCAAAAATTGTGGTTGGAGATAAGCGAAATTTTAATAACTGGTTGGTGTACTTAAAAAACTCCTCAAGGTGTGATCTTAAATCTTCGTAGGACCGGACAAATTATCCTTTCGGTAATATAGCACTTATTAGCGGATGAACCCAGTGATTTTTTTGACGTTTCTTTTTACGCATTTTGAGGACAAGAGCACCAACACATGCTACTTCAAAAAAATCCATATTTCTTATCATATACATAGGTATTAAAACTTATGAATATACATATTGTATTTTAAATATGTATATGAATGTTGACCGCCGTGTTTCCAATCGTACGATTCTATAAGCTTCCATGCGCGTTAAAACCGATCGGCCGATTATTATCGGCCGATGAATTTAAGCTTCCATGCGCGCCTTACCTTACTCGGGCGGACACGATTGGTTCTTTAAGGAAGTACATTCTCATACAATAGTTTCAAAGTTTGCAATTGACCCGCCTAAATTGCTTTAAGTACACCATTCATTCCTACCATTTAGTTTTTATCCTGTCCCCCTCCACGTCCAGGTTCTCCCAACCAACTGGAATCTGCCTTCGAGGGGGATCTGCCAACGCTCCTCTAGTCTGTTCGTGACATCCATTAGAGTATCCTGTGTGTCCATCTCGTCAGGTCCAATCCACTGTCAGGTCCAATCCAATGCAACTTTGATTTAGCCACATGATCCACATTATCAGCAACTTTATTACAGCGTCTTATCTCTTTGATTATTAATACATACTCGAAAAGTCCATTATTCATTACATTCTATGACCTAATAATTTCTTTTTTTTAAGAATGAATATTTCCATGAAACAAGTACATATAGATCCTCATACATTCCTCAAAGCAAGCAAATGCTTGTACTATAGGTGAACGAAATCGGTCATGGCAGGATTCGAACTCGCGACTACTGGATTACCAACCCAGTGCGCTAAACGCTCTGCCACCACCCAATTAATTTAAAATTGAAATACTCCAAAATTGAAGTCACAATTATGATTTTTAAAATATTTTTTCAAATTCAATTATATTTATTTATTTATTTATATAATTTATGTACATTTGTACAAATGCAGGTTTATAGCCATAAGGCAATTTCTTCCAACCAACCCGAGCAACGTGAAGTCTCTAAGTTAAATTGGTACAATACTTATTTAATGAGAAATGAATTGATAAAAAAATAAAATAGAGGAGTGAGAAAAAAAATACAAAGACAAAAAAAAAGAAAAGAAAGTTAAAAGTAAAAGAATAATAAAAATAACACTGATCATAGCAATGAGGAAAAGGAGGTTACGAAAGGATATAAAAGGAATTCAGGAACTATTTGACAAATAAAGTTTTTTTAGTTTACATTTAAATATTATATTTGAATGGATATATTATTTTTCTCGTTATAATTCTATGTGATATAAAATTATCTCAAGACTAAAAAGTATTAAAATAGGTATAAATTTATATTTCTAATTATTTCAATAATAAGTAGGTAGGTACTATGTCAAATATTAATTTAACACGCACTCAATAACATTATGGAGACTTGTGATATTTATCGTCTCACAGATCCAGACAATTAAAAAGTGGGTCTACCGGGAATCGAACCCGGAAACTTTAAATCAGGTGTAACATATCTAACCACCTGAGCAACGAAGGCCGACAACGATTAAACAAAGTTTTCCAACTAAAGCAAAAGAAATATTCAGTGCATCAAATATAATTTGACTACTGGGTGTATGAAAAGATAATTATTACAAAATATTGAATAATATTTTATTATTTATTTTCTCGTGTTTGTATCTACATACATGTCGTATTATATTTTGATTTTACGGTATCTCTATGATTTTGTTGTGATTTCTTAATATTCTTTAGCATCTTAAGATATCGCATTTGTAGAACTTTCTTATCCATCATATAGAACTCTCTAAATTTTCTGTAGTATTTTTTGGAGGCGCTAAAAAATAAGAAAAAGTTAGTACTTAAGATAAAAAAAATTAAATTATTAGTGTCAAAATGTGAGGCGAATATGAATGGTTAAACAAACTATGAAACTGTTGCTTACAGAAGCTGTTTACTTAAAAATGGTTTAGTAGTAGGTATATAAAAAGTTTATTATTTACAGGTCACCTACCTTTAAATTTAGTTGTACCAATGGCATACTTAATTTTATTTATTTTTATTATCTTTCTATTCATAATATAAACAAATATATTGCACACTGGTTTATTGCCAATAGAAAATTTCTCTCAATCAACCAGATCACGATGTATGACAAAATTACATACTTACACTAATAACACTAATAAAAGAATGAAAGCGAAAAAATCAATGAAAACATTCAAACACTAAGATAAGAATTGAAAAAAATAATAAAAAATGATTATACTTCTAAACAAGAAAAAGGATTGGAAAAGGACAGGGAGAGGTAATTGGGATCAGGTGTTTACGTATAAATTTTCCTTCATTAGTTTTTTCTTGAAAATACAAAGTGACGACTTAGGATATTCCATTGTTTTTCCTATTGTATTTCGAACGACGAGCAGAGAATTATGTATTATGGATAGGGATGGATAGTGTTTTAAATTTTCGTAATCGTCAGTTAACCGGTCGATCAAATAATTCACCTGGGTCGACATCAAAATTGCGTATTGTACAAATAAAGCTGTAAGCTTTACTACAGATATCATCAAAATACGCCCCGTTGGAAACCATCTTCACACAGCTCTCATTGCCACCGGCATTGTTAGGCTCTGTTGAATACCAATTTAGGTACACAGCCGGTGTTGATAGTCCTAAAATCAAAGGATTTTAAGTGTTTCATAATAATTACACAACTAAAATATCATATTATAATATACCAACAAACTCGGCTCAGATTACGATAAAGGAGTGGCGAATGCAAGAAAAAGGGTGAGACCTATTTTGCGATAAAGGTGTGGCGATTACAAGAAGAGAGGTAAGACCTATCTTGCGATAAAGGAGTGGCGATTGCAAGAAGAGGGGTAAGACCTATCTTGCGATAAAGAAGTGGCGGATGCAAGAAGAGGGGTGAGACTTATTTTGCGATAAAGGAGTGGCGATTGCAAGAAGAGGGGGGATACCTATTTTGCGATAAAGATGTGGCAATTGCAAGAAGATCGGTGAGACCTATTTTGCGATAAAGGAGTGGCGATTGCAAGAAGAGGGGGAAGACCCATCTTCATATTTGGAAGCAGACAGGCTGATGATGATGATACAAACATATTACTTAATTTACTGTAAATATGTCATATGTATTGTTACTAAATATATTACTAAAATATCCAGTGCCGTAGCGATTAAGGCCGTATAAGCACTCTAATGTGATTAGTTGCATTGGCGTTACCTCATTTCCTCAGCCAATACTAACACAAACTTGTTGAAACTAAAGACGGTGATAAATTATAGTATTATCTAGGTACACCTTGACAGTTCCAGAATCATAATATTTGAAAATACTCAATTATTTCATCAATAATAAAAATAATTCCGAAAGTACCTCTGAAACTTGCGGGATCCCATCGTTATCCGTTTAATTTATTAGATGTAAAACTAAAATTTAGCAGATTTTTTTTTTAAATGTGATGTAACTGACTGAATTTGGATTTAAAAATTTCTGTCTTGATTTAAAACGAGTGGGTTGTGGCCAACACTAAACTCTCCACACCACAAATATTGACAATGAAATATTTTATTCATTCTAAATTTTACTACCAGGAATATAAATTTTCTTCCGATAGTATATTTTTATGTTAAGATAGACAAACTATTAATGCCGTATAGTGAAGAATGCTTATGTTGTATGAAATATTTTAAAAAAAGCAGATAAATTTTGATTTAAAGAACGCGAGAGCATTTTCAAAATTTTGACACGTGATATCATATGAAGATTTTTTTGTTATTTATGGAAAGCTAATCAGTTCTATGTTCAAGCTCTTTACATTATAACATGAAATCAAATTACTGAACGTTTCCATACATAGAAATTTATCTAATTTCATTTTTATTCATACTAAATGTTACTATCAGGAATATAAATTTTCTTCCGATAGTATATTTTTATGTTAAGATAGACAAACTATTAATGCAGTATAGTGAAGAATGCTTATGTTGTATGAAATATTTTTAAAAAAGCACATAAATTTTGTTTTAAAGAACGCAAGAGTATTTTCCAAATTTTAACAGGTGATATCATATGAAGAATTTTTTTGTTATTTATGGAAAGCTAAACTTAGAGCTGATTAGTTTTCCATAGACAACGGTTCATTATTTCCCAATGTTTCTTTATGATTTCATCTATTAAAACTGAAAAAATGCTCTCACGACCTGGAAATTAGAGATATTTTAATTTGGTTTCAACTATTTATACAACACCAAGAATCTTCATAAAATTGTATTCAAAGTTGGTCAATGTTAAAAGAAAAATATTCAACGGTTTCAAAAATTATATTTTATTTAATGGATATTTGTATGAAACTTATATGTAACAAGAGAATTTTTTTATATTTGGCAATGTTCAGTTCATTGATTTCATATTGATATAAGAATATTAATAGCTTGAACTTAGAACTGATTAGCTTTTCATAGATATCATAAAATTTCTTCATATGATATCACGTGTCAACATTGTCAAAATGCTCTAACGCTCTTTGAAACAAAATTTATCTGCTTTTTTTAAAATATTTCATACAACATAAGCAGTCTTCACTATACTGCATTAATAGTTTGTCTATCTTAACATAAAAATATACTATCGGAAGAAAATTTATATTCCTGTTAGTAACATTTAGTATGAATAAAAATGTAATTAGATAAATTTCTATTTATGGAAACGTCCAGTAATTTGATTTCATGTTATAATGTAAAGAGCTTGAACATAGAACTGATTAGCTTTCCATAAATAACAAAAAAAATCTTCATATGATATCACCTGTCAAAATTTGGAAAATGCTCTCGCGTTCTTTAGAACAAAATTTATCTGCTTTTTTTAAAATATTTCATACAACATAAGCATTCTTCCCTATACTCCATTAAGAAGAAAATTTATATTCCTGATAGTAACATTTAGTATGAATAAAAATGTAATTAGATAAATTTCTATTTATGGAAACGTTCAGTAATTTGATTTCATGTTATAATGTAAAGAGCTTGAACATAGAACTGATTAGCTTTCCATAAATAACAAAAAAAATCTTCATATGATATCACCTGTCAAAATTTGGAAAATGCTCTCGCGTTCTTTAGAACAAAATTTATCTGCTTTTTTTAAAATATTTCATACAACATAAGCATTCTTCCCTATACTCCATTAATAGTTTGTCTATCTTAACATAAAAATATACTATCGGAAGAAAATTTATATTCCTGATAGTAACATTTAGTATGAATAAAAATGTAATTAGATAAATTTCTATGTATGGAAACGTTCAGTAATTTGATTTCATGTTATAATGTAAAGAACTTGAACATAGAACTGATTAGCTTTCCATAAATCAAAAAAAAATCTTCATATAATATCACGTGTCAAAATTTTGAAAATGCCTTCGCGTTCTTTAAAACAAAATTTATCTGCTTTTTTTAAAATATTTCATACAACATAAGCATTCTTCACTATACTGCATTAATAGTTTGTTTATCTTAACATAAAAATATACTATCGGAAGAAAATTTATATTCCTGATAGTAACATTTAGTATGAATAAAAATGTAATAAGATAAATTTCTATGTATGGAAAAGTTCAGTAATTTGATTTCATGTTATAATGTAAAGAGCTTGAACATAGAACTGATTAGCTTTCCATAAATAACAAAAAAAATCTTCATATGATATCACCTGTCAAAATTTGGAAAATGCTCTCGCGTTCTTTAGAACAAAATTTATCTGCTTTTTTTTAAATATTTCATACAACATAAGCATTCTTCACTATACTGCATTAATAGTTTGTTTATCTTAACATAAAAATATACTATCGGAAGAAAATTTATATTCCTGATAGTAACGTTTAGTATGAATAAAAATGTAATTAGATAAATTTCTATGTATGGAAAAGTTCAGTAATTTGATTTCATGTTATAATGTAAAAAGCTTGAACATAGAACTGATTAGCTTTCCATAAACAACAAAAAAAATCTTCATATGATATCACCTGTCAAAATTTGGAAAATGCTCTCGCGTTATTTAGAACAAAATTTATCTGCTTTTTTTAAAATATTTCATACAACATAAGCATTCTTCACTATACTGCATTAATAGTTTGTTTATCTTAACATAAAAATATACTATCGGAAGAAAATTTACATTCCTGATAGTAACATTTAGTATGAATAAAAATGTAATTAGATAAATTTCTATGTATGGAAAAGTTCAGTAATTTGATTTCATGTTATAATGTAAAGAGCTTGAACATAGAACTGAATAGCTTTCCATAAATAACAAAAAAAATCTTCATATGATATCACCTGTCAAAATTTGGAAAATGCTCTCGCGTTATTTAGAACAAAATTTATCTGCTTTTTTTAAAATATTTCATACAACATAAGCATTCTTCACTATACTGCATTAATAGTTTGTCTATCTTAACATAAAAATATACTATCGGAAGAAAATTTATATTCCTGATAGTAACATTTAGTATGAATAAAAATGTAATTAGATAAATTTCTATGTATGGAAACGTTCAGTAATTTGATTTCATGTTATTATGTAAAGAGCTTGAACATAGAACTGATTAGCTTTCCATAAATAACAAAAAAAATTTATGATATCTATGAAAAGCTAATCAGTTCTAAGTTCAAGCTATTAATATTCTTATATCAATATGAAATCAATGAACTGAACATTGCCAAATATAAAAAAATTCTCTTGTTACATATAAGTTTCATACAAATATCCATTAAATAAAATATAATTTTTGAAACCGTTGAATATTTTTCTTTTAACATTGACCAACTTTGAATACAATTTTATGAAGATTCTTGGTGTTGTATAAATAGTTGAAACCAAATTAAAATATCTCTAATTTCCAGGTCGTGAGAGCATTTTTTCAGTTTTAATAGATGATGTCATAAAGAAACATTGGGAAAAAATGAACCGTTGTCTATGGAAAACTAATCAGCTCTAAGTTTATGGACTTAACACATGTGATATCAATATGAAGTCAATCGGACTTATAGTTTGGGCTGCAGAGAGGACACAAAAAAAAAACAACGTAAATGATGAATTCATAGAGAAGAAATCAAAAGTTGTCTATGGAAAACTAATCAGCTCTAGGTCTTTGCACTTTACACATATGATGTTAATATGAAGTCGATCAGACTTATAGTTTGGGCTGTAGAGAGGACACAAAAAAGATAAATGCTACGGCGTACGGCGTACGGCGTACGGCGTACAGCGTATACGCCATACACACAAACACATCACGACGAAACTCATAGTGTGCATTCTCTACATGATACCCATTGAGAAATTGATGTAAAAAAAATACGCTTAAATTTTGCGAAATCATGACTCTCCCCTATTCCATAGTGTGGAGAGTAAAAAAGGTTACCCAGGCAGAGCGGTTAGCGCACTTGGTTAGTAATCCAGTGTACGCGAGTTCAAATCCTGCCATGACCGATTTCGTTCACTTATATAGCACAAGTATTTATGCTTAATTTAGGGAATGTATGAGTACTTTTTACAAGAACATAAAATATTGCCGTTCCATCTTGTAGGTAGAGTGACATGATGATGGGACTTCTGATAAAAACGAGTGGGTTGTGGCCAACGCTAAACTCCTCACTAACAAGTCACTATAGAGTATTCAAAGTTTCTATAGAAAGTTTTCGGCAATTTTATGAAATTAGTGAGTTTAATTCTTTTATTATTTAAATATATTATTATGAAAAATTGATATTTATTAATGACATTTTATTTAAGTGATGTGCCCTTTTAGCAATTTGAAAATAAAAATAACAAATTTCGAGTTTCCTGAGCATGGGAGTCACTTTGAAATATTTGACAGTTAAAAAAAATGAAAACCACTATTCAGATATCCTTCAAAATCTAATGAGGTCTATGCGAGTTTTTGATATACAAATTTGCAAAATTTGAAAATAATCGAATGAGCACTTTAGTCTATAATCGATAATCTAGAATAAACACGCCGTACGTAGTATATTATAGTACACAGCACACACACACACAGATACATTGTGATAAAACTTTCAGAATGCAATCCCAGCATGATACTAGTTGATAATCTGCAATAAAAAATTACTTTAAAAATTGCGAATTCATAAATCCCCTTGGGGTAGTGAGGAGTAAAAACAATGTTAAGTTCAACCCCTTCTTCATAAGGATTCATATTTTTTTCGTGCAACTCTCCAATAATATCTAAAAATTTAAGTCCTGGCAGCACCGTCTACCGTGGTTGACATTTGTCATTTGACAGATATTATACGCGTTCGTTCTGTCATTTGATAAAACATTTAAATAATTAATCAGCATAATATTATATTATAACTTTTTATTTTATGTAGCTTCACGGGCAACTAACAGGTACAATGTCAAATAATTATTTAACATGCACCAATAACAAGCTGCCACATTCTGGAGACTTACGATCTGCTTATGGTATTAATCGTCTCACAGAGCCAGACTTAAAACACAATTAAAAACTGTATCTCCACCGGGAATCGAATCTGGGACCCTTGGATCAGTAGTCAGATACCTAACCAACTGAGCCACGAAGGCCGAAGATAGAAATGATGCGACTATTTTAATTTTATGTTTCCCCCAGAGACAATCCAACTAGCAAACAAGTCGTATAAATAAGAGTTATACCTATGACTTTTAGTCGTATAGGAGTTTTATAGTGGTTATTAACTAACTCTGTTAGTCGTATAGACGTTGTACATCTGACGGTTAAGTCCTCTAACTAAATAGTCTAATTGCAACGTCCAATAAACGTTTTTGCAACGTAATTATACAAGGATCACATAATGGTCTTAATCGAAACGTTAACTTAACAAATCTGTAAGTCGTAAAAACATTTCAGTTGTATAAAGATTTTTAAAAAGACAATATCGTCATAAAAAGGGTATTATTATAACATCTAAACAACTTATTGGCCTATAAACGTTTTAGAAAAAACTTTAATAGACGATTGTATAGTGGTATTATGGATGACTTCAATACGACATAAAATTATTAGTGTGACGTTTATATACCTATTATCAACAGTTGGTTTTATAAATGAAAAACAAAAACTTTTATAAAACATAATATGTAGTTGTCGATGAACCTGTTATATTCCTTTTATATGACAATATGTTTTATAGATGTTAAGTACAGACTTTTATAAAACAAAATTAAACATTTTGTTTTACATTTGGGAGAAATTAAGAGAACATAAAACACTGAATCTAGTAATTGAATATAATATGATTTATTAAAACACCCTAATACATGATGAAGTTACATGTTAGTTAAGATAAATATCACGTGCGTTAAAAAAGTTTTATACGTGAATTAAATCAACGGAAACCTAATGTTTTTTGATATTTTTCTGCATTTTGAACAAACTTGACTTGAAAAAACTATCTCCAACATTGATAAACTGCAGCGTAATAAATATAATATTAAAATAAAATTATACACTTCGCTGTTTGTGAGTCAATAAAAATGATTACAAACACTATTCTTTTTGGCATCAAATTAAAAACATATATTTATGTATATTTTTTATAATAATTTGTGTGTTTTTTACTGACTTTATTTCCTATTTTTCTTAAATATTGAAAAACGCAGAAAAACCAACTAGATAATTTAATTTTCTATAAAAACATATACACTATCGCAGTGCATCTTGAACTTTTCTTACGGGGAATCTCAGTAGTTTGATACTTAATCTCCATACATACATACCATCAAGCTGTTTACATATTCGAGAGAGGAAAAAGTACCTACTGACCTTCACACAAGTCTTGCCTGACATACATTTTTTATATAAAAAACAAAATATCTTAAAAATATTCAATAATTTAGATGCTAGGGTTCATAGTTTGGTACGTTTATTTATTTTTATTTATAAAATACATGGATTTTTACGTATTCTTTTACTATACACATACTATCAACAGTTGGATGTAATGTGTTACATGTAGGGAATGCAATCCCAAACGGGATCCCGAAATACCGAGATCCCGCAGACATTTTGCGGGACTAATCTCGGTCGAAAATTTTGCGGGATCCCGCTGGACTGGCGGGATTACAGAGAAGCGTAATTCATACGTGTTACTCTTTGTTGATTTGTTGAGGAAACGGATTTCAGAGCGGCGAACTAACTTGACAGCGGTTTTATTATATACTTACATGATCCATATAAGTACGAAGAAGACAGTAGTCAATTTATTAATGTTGATGACACATTTAGTCTACCTTCAAAAAGTTTAATATGCAAGACAATCAAAACTATAGTCGAAAGGCTAGAGTACACGGACATGGGTAACAACGCAGAAGCCACTGCTCCTGCTGACGCTGATGAACCTTAGGATGACGACACTCCTCTCGCAAATCAGGAGACATACGCAGCAGCAGCAGCACCAATGTCACTTCAAGACGAACTCAAACTTACTTTGATTAGTATGAAGAGTTCGAGATCAACAGCCCAACAACCTAGATCTGGCAATATGAGCAACATTGAGGTTTTGATAAAGAAGGAAATGAATTATTTCGAGTCCGGTGGAAAGGCACATACCTTCAATTCACTTACAATGCGCAAATGACTATTGTGCCAACCAGCGTGGAATCTGAACGAGCTTTTTCAGCCACTGGCTACCTTGTGTCCAATATCAGAAGCCGTTTATCAGACGACACAATACTTTAACTTTTTTACGAAGCTATTTCCAAAATAATGTTTAAACTTATGATGCTTATTGTACAAAAATATTGTTTGTCGTGTGAACGTTATTATTTAAATTTAATTTGTAATATAAATTTATGTCTCATTTTATTCTTTGCCAATTTATGACAAACTTTACCGATGTCTAACTAGAGGTAAGTATGTTAATAAACCATTTAAAATGTCCCAAAGAACGTGTTTGATTAGGTATAAATTTAAAACTCTAAAAACAAGGTTGGTAGATCGAGGTATTAATTAGGTCTTTATTATACGATTGATAAGATATCTAAGTCCACCCTGCTGGATCCCGCAAATACCTGGATCCAGCGGTACTAAGATTGTTCAGTCCCGCAAATACCTGGATTGACATCGTCCTGCGGGATTGCATTCCCTAGTTACATGCAACTAATTATACTATGAATTTCAACCCTGCCAAAACAATCAACAATGGCGCTCGATCGCAGTTGTTTAAAAAACCTTTACTTGACTAACAGTCGTTCAATGACTTGTACTACATACAATGGCTGGTTCAATGACTTGTACTATAAATTATTATATTGTACTATTTTTCAAAAATAATGTTTATCTATTAAATCAGTTTTTTGTTCACATAATTTCATATTTTATTCTAAATTCAATACTTAAACCATAACTTAAACTTTAGATTTATTGGCAGGTACTTATTATTTGAAAATCAGTAATTTATCATTCTTCAACACTTAGGTGGGCTATTTCAATTATTTCTAAATAAATATTTGGTTTGTTAAATATGTTAGTTCAATTAATTCAAAATTTGGTTTATATTTTTTTTGTTTGACCATATAGAATGAACTTAAGATGAACGGTTAACAAATAAAAATTTGTACCTATATAATACAGTAGTGGCCAAAAAAATGGAAACTATTTTTTACTCGACTAAATTATATAGAAAATCTTCCTTCTTAGATTTCTAAATGAATATTTCTAAAAAAATATTATTGCCTTGTCTTTATTATAGTGTGGGTTATGCATGAATTATCATTTATACATAAAATATTCAGATATAATACACATTTTATTAAAATTATTGTACATTGAATAAAATATAAAAAATATTGTGCTCAGCTATGGAAAATTGTTAATGACAATAAAATTTAAAATTCACGTGTTTAAGATAAATCACTTTAGTATTTAGTTGGGTAGCCTTTATTTTTTATCACAGCCTTCATTCTTCGAGGCATTGAGTCCACCAACTTCTCCAAATCTGCATTATTGATGACCTTGAATCATGATTTTATTACAGCTTCAATCAGGGCCCTCTTATTCGATAAGAGATTTTATTTAATTATATTAGTTAAAATGTGCCACAAAGCAATAGCAGCAAAGTATAAAGATACAAAGATTTTCAACCTGGCCCACAAGTTTTCTATCTAATTAAGATCTGGGCTGTTACCAGGCCACTTAAGTACCATAATATTATTTTCTTCGAACCAGCTTGAGACACTTTTAGCAGTATGACAGGGTGCGTTGTCTTGCTGGAATATGCATGTCTCTCTATTTTCTCCAAACAGATCCGCTATAAAAGGCTTTAACTTTGGATCCAAGATAGTCTCCTTGTATTTTTTTCATGTAACGTCCCATCAATGATATGTAGACGACCCACGCCACTTCTTGACATGCACCCCCATATCATTATGCTGAGAGGGTGCTTCATGGTGACGGTGGTACACACTGGTAACAAGTCTTCTCCAGTTCTCCTCCTAACATACTTTATTCCATCCGATACAAATATAGAAATTTTTGTTTCATCGCTCCAGATTACATTCTTCCAGTCTTCTTAGGTCCAATTCTTGTGTTCTTTTGCCCAATTGAGTCTTTTTTCCCTTTGTTTACTATACAAGTAAGCTTTTTTACTTGGGCTTCTGGCCCTTAATCCATTGTTGACTAGGCGTCGTCGAATCGTCCTAGCGCTTACAATTATACCACTCTCAGCAAGGATGTGTTGGATATCACTCGAAGTGGATCTACGGTCTTGAAGAGCTAATTTCGTTATCCTTCTGTCGTCTATCAATAACGTCTTCCGGTTTCTGCCAGATTTTACAGCATTGTGTAAACTTTTGGAGACTTTGAACCTCTCGCAGACCTTTGAACTCCAGACTTGGACGCTCTGTGTCCCAACTTTTCAGCAATTTGTTTATATGTATATCCCTCTTCTCGTAGGGTAACTGCTCTACTACATTTTGTAGGTGACCAGTAGCCTCCAAGCATGTTTCAGAAGAAGTTTCAGAATAAAATAATCTCAGAATTTGAAAAACAGTCCAACCACTTACAAATGACACAGTACAGGACGAACGACAGACTAATAGCTCTTGCTTAGATAGGATTTCAAATATCCTCAATAATTACTTTCTAATGATCACAGACATCAAAAAAACAAATTTCCAGAAATAATGTGAGTAATAATGATGATTCATATCATCAAATAGTAAGGTATATGTTCCTTACAACTCATTATGAGACAAATTAGAAAGGATTAACTAATTTTGTAAAAAAAAGTTAAAACAATTAAAAAAATATTTATTGTTTCTTGCGAAATAAACAAAAGAAAATATTTGTCATTAAAAACAATAAGAATGCAATAAAATTTCAATGAAAAAGTAAAATGAATCACCTAGTAAGTTGAAAAATGTAGTCAAAATAAAAAGTTTCCATTCTTTTGGCCACTACTGAATATCACGTGTTTGTGTCACCGACACAGTAACAACATAGTTCTCTATAAATAATGGGGTGCATGCTATCTCCATGGCTCTTCAATCTATACGTTGAATGTTGCATCAGAACTTTTATGGAGGATAGCAAGGGTCTGAAATTTATTTATTTATATTCACATACACGGCCTCTTAGCCATTATAAAAATATGGTAAAAATAAAACATAAAACTCGTATTAAACAACACAACAATTAACAAGAAAAACAACACAATAATTCATTAAAATACAAAATCTATCACACAAATCGAAATATTCATAATATGTCCCATTCCGATTCGTTTAAATTTATCTGTCTGAATTTTAGTAGGTATATGAGAAATGTCAAAACGTTGACAATTCAGTAAGTATAGTATATGAAGGATGTAAAGAGAACGTACTGAGAATGGATGCCAGCAAATCGAAGTTCAAATGGTGTTTCAAAAGAGTGAAAGCAGAACAGCGTACCAAATAAAATTAGAGAACAAATGGTTCAAGCAAGTAGACGAATATGTCTATTTGGGAAGCAACGGAATACCGGAATGGACGGATTGATAAGGAGATCGAAAGAAGAGTTATGGCAAGAAACAGAGGGAATGGAGCACTTAGACCAGTTATGAATGACCGCAACATATCAAAGGATGCTAAAGTTGCCATTGATAACGCTATCTTAATAGTGCCAACCTTGATGTATGCAAGTGAAACCTGGACATGGCAGAAGTCACATGAAAGCTGAATAAATGCAGTTTAAATGAGATCACTAAAATGAATTTAAGATGAAGATAGATGTCATTAATAGAATGAAAATGATGAATTCATTTCATTCATTAATTGGCCACATGGCGAGAATGAATGAGGAATGCCTGACGAAGAAAATATACAATGCGCATAGGAATGAAATGAGAAATCAATGCCGCCCAAGAAAGGGATGGCATGACCATGTGAATGGTATTTTGAAAGACGAAAAGGTTAGAAGCGTGAAGAACAGATAAACATGTATAAGAAGATGTATGAATGTTGACAAGGCGATGATTGTGTGTCAAGATATATGGCATTCAGTTTTCTCTGTCTACCATGTGAGGATCATGGCATTATGGTATGTATAAGAATCACATACATTAGGTATGAGAAATTTTATAAATATAATAATTAAATTAGACAAACGATTTACTACAAACAAGACAAATATTGAAAATAATATTTCTATATTGCCCTCATTCAGTATAACAAAAGCTGTTTTTCATTCAAATTTTGCTTATGAGTAAAAGCATTTCTTTATAAACATTATTCTATTTCTATTTTACAAATATATATATTTAAAGTCACTAAAATTTAACGATTTATTATACACAGACTAATCTCCTGAGCTCGTAGTGCACAGTGACATAGATCTGTAAATGTGTGGGTGCGAGAGAGACTGTTCAATAAGAGTCTGGTCAATCAAAGAACACTTTTAATATATAATACTAAACATAATATAGGAAAAAAAAATCACTTGATCTCTGAAGTGCTGCTTTAACTAATACCATGAAATATTTCTTTAGCTTTTGTGCATAATTTTAAGACAATGAACCAAAAATTCTAAAAGAAATTTTTCAAAAGCATACTTTGTGAAATATAAATTATATTATATAGTAATATGAAAGTTTTCTATGCATGACATGTTATGGCTGGTCTGGAAAAATATAGTTTGTTACTCATGATGAACATACACAATATTATGATTTCAAAAATCAATATTAAGTCTATACAAGTTGTTCTAAATTCAAACTTTACATTGGAAATTAGAGTAGCGTCTAGCCCCAGCTCTTCTTTTCTGCATTATTAGGTTAGGTGTAAGTTTGTGTATAATAATAATAGCGACTCGCGTGAGCGAGTTGCTTTATAAATTGAATTATAAATTATTATAAGTTAAATTTACATTTTTTATTTAATTTATTGCATTTAATATAAAATTTCACAGCTCATTTGACTCCATACTACGAGACCTCAACCAATCAGAGAGCCAACCGGAAACATAATGCGGAATGGTAAATGCGGATTGTAGACGCTAGTGGAAATTAGTAATTGATGAATATTATTTGTTTTGTTATTTTTTTATAAACTTAATTTCTTTATGTTACATTGAGAATACATGAATGTAATTCAATGTAAATAATGTCCTTTTTATATATTTTTCAAAACAACATAGTAAAACATCAAGTTTCCCAAGTAGAATAACTGCCGTTGAAATGAGGTCTCTCAGACAAATGTGTAATAAGACGATGTGTGATTGAATAAAAAAAGTAAGCACAAGAACAGAATGTATGTTGGAAAAGGACGCCACATGCAAGATAAAAATATAATATATGTCCTTAAGTGGATCGGCCACATAGAAAGAACAGATGAAGAACAGTTGACAAAAAAATTATACATGGCTAAAAGATGCGGAATAAGAGATAGAGGTCGGTCGAGAAAGACTCATTTAAATCACATGAATGGAATCTGAAGTTTAGATAGTAGGAGAGTGTGCATGAGGCAATGTTTGGATTAAGTGAAGCGAGAAAAGTATATCAGGATAGGAAAGTATGGCGCTCGGTTCTCTCTGCCTACCTCAATATGAACAAGGCATGATAGTATGTATGTAAAAAAACACAAAATATTTATTAGTAACTAGTATATTTCTAGAAAATAAACTCTTATGACGTCCGGTTTCTAAAAAAAACTGATAAAATAAACATTTTCCTAATATTCATATAAGATATTATGAAAAATGATGTAAAAGAGTAAAATTAAATAATAATTTAACATAAACAGAGCAAATTTCACAATAATAATGTTAATATATAACCTTTAGTCAGTATATATTATTATAAGGTCTTTGGTATATACCTAGTCAAAGATGTTCCGTACTCAAATTTTGTATGGAAAATTTTCAGCGATTTTATGAAATGAGTTTGTTTAATTATTTTTTTATTTTATTATGAAAAGTTGATATTTCTTTAATGCCATTTTATGAAAGTGAGGAGCCTTTTTACCTATTTGAAAATAAAAATTTCAAATTTTAAGTTTCCTGAGCTTGGGGTCACTTTGAAATATTTGACAGTTAAAAAAATTGAGAAGCACTATTCATATATCGTTCAAAATCTAATGGGATCTAAGTGAGCATTAGATATACAAATTTGCAAAATTTGAATAGAATCGAATGAGTACTTTAGTCTATAATCGATAAAGTAAAATGAACACGCCGTACATAGCACATAGCACATAGCACACTGCACATAGCACACTGCACATAGCACACACACACAGATACATTGTGATGAAACTTTCAGAATACAATCTCAGCATGATACTAGTTGATAATCTGCAAAAAAAAAAATACCCTTAAAAATTGCGAAATCATAACTCCCCACTATATCACCTTGTGTTAGTGAGGAGTAAAAACGTGACAAGTAATTTTGGCAGACCTCTCTTGATGTGAACCTGACACTGCCTAAAGAATTCTGAAGAGACCGAAACAGGTGGAATCTGGAAGGTCAGGGCTATATGGCGGATGCATTAATACCTCCCAGCCAGACTCTGTTAATTTTTGCTGAGTGGCTAAAGCTGTGTGTGGTCTAGCGTTGTCGTGATGAAAGACCACACCCTTTCTATTGATCAATTCCGGCCGCTTTCTCTCAAATTCTTGCTTTAATCTAATCAATTGTTGGCAGTAGAGATCCGAATAGATGGTTCTGCTTGGAGGTAAAAGCTCATAATGAACAATGCCCTTCCAATCCCACCATAAACGCAGCCATCACCTTATTGCAAGTTAACCCGGGTTTTGCTACAGTCTGTGAAATTTTAAAAAAAAAATATTGTCGTTCCTGTTTTGCGTTAGTCATGATGTTTATATAATGTTGTATCATACTCTTACTATTTTATTTTATTTTATATATTTTTTATTTTGTATATTCCACAGTACCTACAGTAGAATATAATAACACAGTGTGAGATTAAGAACAATGGAAATAACAGTAAATGACAGACTGCGGAACATGATAACAGTTTTACATCCATTTTTAAGAAACGAGAAAAACAAAATTAAAGGATACTATAATTATTTGTTGCAAAAAGTTTTATTTTTATAATTCTTGTTTAAACAAGATGTAGGTATTAATTATAATAATATATGTTTTTACATCTAAATAAATGTTACTCTTGTGATGGTAGAACTCGCTAAAAATTCGCAGTGCCTTTGCGGTCTTAAGTTGTAGTTGTAGTTCGCGTTTATTTTATTTTTACCTATTGTATTTCATTCGTTTGTTCAGGCGTAACAATATATTATTATTTGAGTGCTGTTGTAATATATAATTTTATTTATTTTGTGTAAAAGAACAAATCTAACAATTTTAATTAATTATCAACTTACCAGAAGAAGTTACGAAATGGAATTCATACCATACGTCATTAAGATCCAGCCATATTGCTGTTTCATTTTCCATTTTTTCTTTCAGAACTGTAGCTTCTAATTTATTGAGTGGTACAGCCATATCCGTTCCTTCAGATGTGCATTTACTGTTGGCTTCGAAAAAGTCTAAAACGTTTCTGGAACAAAAAATGTTCTTGATATTTTAATTTTTCCAGTAAGCACTATTATTCATTCCGATAATCACAATTATTTAATTTTAAAGCGTATATACCTGTGCAATTTATAAAATATTCTTGTTCTTTCGTCGTATGAATAGTCTTTTTGGAATGCTCTCTTTTTATCTGGAAAAACTGTGACTGATTCTATTGAATTTTGACGGTCTAGAAATAAACCAAATTATTGAAAATACTCACTGTTCATATGTAACTATACTATATATAAGTTTGTTGTCAGATACATTTTATTATTAAGTACAATTATTTGTAATACAATATTTTTAATATTTTGTTTCACCATGTAAAATAGTATTTCGTAAAAAATATATTTCAAATTTGATTTAAATGATTTTTATTTACATTAGGTATGTTTTTTTTATAATTCATTAGTATAAAATAATAATAAATACTATATCACTATCTAAGCTCTCTTCAAAACATTTTTACTTTTAATATATTTTACTTCTTCTCAAAAACATTATTTCCTGATGCATTTCGTATCACCCTATCGATTTTCATAAATGAGATTTGACCGTGCATTTTTTAGTTTACATAAGATTATATTATTTTTATACTAGACTATAATAAACATATTGTCAGTGCGAACTCTCTCGTACAATGCTGTTTAAATTAACAATGAAAAATCGATTAAATATAAAAACAAATCAACGAAAGTAATGTAAATAAAAAACAAATAAATTAAAATAAAGTAAACAAAAAAAAAGTAAAACAAAACAATGAAAATAAAGTACCTACATGGAAAACAAAACAATGATAATAAAGTAAATCACAAAGAAAAACAATGAAAATAAAATAAATCATAAACAAAACAATAAAAAAGAAAAACAAAACAACGAAAGTAAAGTAAATAAAAAACAAATCAATTAAAATTTAAAATAACCAAAAAAAGTAAAACAAAACAATGAAAATAAAGTACATGAAAAACAAAACAATGATAATAAAGTAAATCACAAAGAAAAACAATGAAAATAAAATAAATCATAAACAAAACAACAAAAAACAGGTATTAAAAACTAAAATGAAAATAAAATCTTTAATTTTTTTTTATTATTTGCTTTTTTGTTCTTCATTTCAGGAGGTACTTATGTTTAGATAGCCTATTGAACAGTTTCGGTAATATTTTCGCCGTTCCATAGTCATAAATTTTATTTGTTTTAATTCTCAAACGATATGACATGAAAATTAAGATCCTATCGTGTGATTTTGGAGTAGGTGTGGGAAAGCTGTGGGAATTAATTACAAAATAAAAATAATAAAATCAAGTATTGTACCTGGCTTTACATCGGATGCACGAATCGTACATACAAAACTTTGAGGTTTAAAACAGTAGTCAACATAATACGTTCCATCTGAGATCATTCTTACACAATCCTCTTCATATATAGAATTATTAGACTCTGCTGAACCCCAATTTGTATATATGTTTGATGCTGATACACCTGAAGATACAAAATTAAATCATTATAGGCTCAAATGAAACATTGACACCCTTGGTAGACTTCTTAAGACTGCCTTGTTTCGTACAGCCAACAAATAAGCTACAGCGTTCTTGGAGTGATCTTGTATCACTAAATGGCGCTTTATAAATTCTCTTTTTATAATATTAGTAACATTCTTGGAAATTAATAAATTCACTGTGCTTATTACGTGTAGGTATCTCAAATTATAATTTTGGTTTGGTTTAGTTTTTTAGTTAAAATATTTTAATGATTTTTTCGCCATTATACTAAATGAAGTCAGTGATCTAAATAAATTTAAATACAACATATTTGTCAGCAGTTTTCAATCTGCCAAAAGGCAATTTCTTCCAACCAACCCGAGCAACGTGAAGTCTCTTAGTTAAATTGGTACAGTACTAATTAAGTGAGAAATAAATTGATAAAAAATAACATAAAAGAGTAAGAAATAAAAAAAAAATTACAAAGAGAAAAAAAAAATGAAAAGAGAGTTTAAAAATAAAAGAATAATAAAAATAACACTGATCATAGCAATGAGGAAAAGGAGGTTACGGAAGGATATAGAAGGAATTTAGGAACTATTTGACAAATAAAGTTTTTTTAGTTTACCTTTAAATATTTAAATGGATTGAGATGACGTTACTTCATCATTTAGGCCATTCCATAGTCTAGCTGATTGTACTTGAAAAGAGGAGCTGAAAACTTCTGTATTGTGATTGGGGATAGCTAGTGTAGTACATTCAGGAGATCGAAGGGATAGGCCGTGACTTGACAAGAAAACGACGTTATTTTTTAAATATTGTGGTGAATAGGGATCATAAATAGTCTTATAAGTAATGACAGTAGGTATGTGAATGTTACGACGATCTCGTATCTTTGGCCAACGAAGTATATTTCTACAAGTCGAAACATGATCATATTTTTTAAGATTGTAAATGAACCGTATACAGACATTCTGTAATCGTTCCAGTTTATTTAATAATTCTTGATTGGCATCCAGATAACACACATCACCGTAATCAAGCAATGGAAGAAGTAAGGATTGAGCTAATGTAATTTTACAATGTATTGGAAGAAAGTTCTTCAGTCTATTGAGAGAATGGATATTATAAAACAGAGTTTTACTGACATGAGAAATCTGTCCATGCCACGAAAGATCTTCATCAAAAAGAATACCAAGATTTTTCACCATTTTTGAGAAGGGTATGTTTTGATTGTTAATTTGAAGAGATGGGAGAGGTGAATTTTTAAGTTTAGACAGCAATCGGGGACTACCAATGATAATAGCCTGAGATTTAGACGGGTTGACAAGAAGACCGTTCTGGGAGGACCATGATGAGATAAAGCTGAGATCTTCGTTCATAATATTAATAGCATCAACATACTCATTCACATTAAATTGAATATACAGTTGAACATCGTCTGCAAAGAGATGGTACTGACACTTTAATTTGTGAGTTATTGAGTTTATAAAGATAGAGAATAGAAGAGGAGAGAAGACACCACCTTGAGGGACCCCAGCCTTAAGAGTGATATGATCAGATATTTTCTCCGCCGTTTTAATAGCTTGTGTGCGCTTATATAGAAAATCTTTGAACCATGTCAGTACTGGTTGCGCTAAATTGAGCGAGGAAAGTTTTGCGAGTAAAATATCTAAGTCTACTGAATTAAACGCACTACTGAAGTCAAGCAATGTGAGGATTGTTAGCTTTTTATCATTCATTGCACGTCTTATGTCATCAGTGATCTTAACAAGAACCGTTGAAGTGCTATGACCACATTTAAATCCAGATTGAAAAGGGTCAAGAAGGGAATGTGATGTAAGCCAATCATTTAATTGATTATAAACTGCTCGTTCAATGACCTTTGACAAAATAGGAAGAATGGAGATTGGTCTATAGTCTTTTAGAGTTGTTGGTAATGAAGTTTTGGGTAACGGAATAACGTGAGCAGTTTTCCAAGAAGATGGAAATATTCCTTCACTCATTGAGTAGTTGATAATATGCGTGATAATAGGCAATGTTACTGGGAGAACTAGACGAATCATATCTATATTGATGCCATTAGAATCAATTGACTTTGTGGAAATGGAAGATATGAATTTTGAGATTTCAGCTTCATTCACAGTGTTGAAAGAAAACGCTGGTATACTCAGAGAGGGTTGACTGCGAATAGAATTGAGAGTATTGGACTTAACCAAGTTGCTTAAGAATACTGGAGGAGTGGCAAAGTGATGATTTAGATTGTTTATGTCAACTTTTGGGGTATTAAGATGTTTACTCTTTCCAATGCCCAGAGATTGCAATAATTTCCAAGCATTTGAAGACGTGCATTGATCCACAGTCTGAAAGATATACCTTTTTTTGCATTTCGACATAGCTGATTGCACCGGTTTCTATGGTGTTTGTAATTAGCCCAGTTGCTGGCAGACGGCTGTCGTTTATGCTTATTAAAAGCTTTGTCTCTCTTTGCCATTATGGTTTTAATATCGGAAGTGATCCAGGCACCAGACATATTTTTGAGAAATACCTTTTTGATTGGTGCATGAAAATCAAAAAGTTTGACTATCTCAAGATTGAAAAATTCTACTTTATGTTCGATGTCCTGAGCATCCAAAATGTTATTCCAGTCTATAGCACTAGCATCCCTCAATAACGTTGCTTTATCAATATTGCGTAGGTTTCTCAGAAGGGCAAACTTGGGTGGTGGTTTTTTACAATGAAGATTATATGAAATGTAAATTAAATCATGGTGTGAGAAACCAGGAGCAACAAATTGACCGTGATTAAGAATATTGGCAGTATTAGAAGTGATAATCAGGTCAAGAAGTGATTTCGAAGTAGAAGTATGAAAGGTTGGTTGCAGAGGTAGGTAAGTGAGATTAAGTGAATTAAGAAGCCCATTAAGAAGATTACTACGCTTATCACAACGCAGCACACATGTGTTGAGATCTCCCATCAGTAAGACATCCGAATATGTAGTGAGGAGATGCTCAAGTCGATTTTCGAGATAATTGAAGTAGTTAGAACAAGGGGGGCAGTATATGACCCCAAGAAGAAGTTTGCAATGTTTGAGATTAATACTAATAAATAAATATTCGGGACTCTTATCATCAGTACTTTGAGAATGCTCAATTAATGAATAGTCGATGTCTGATCTCAAATAGATACCCACACCACCACCACGTCGTACCAATCTGTCACTTCTGATGAGTGTGTAGCCGGGTAATTTGAAAGATGATGTTGGTAGTGAGGGTTTAAGCCATGTTTCACTGATCAGAATAGCATGAATTGGAAGGTCAGAGAATGTAGAGATAAGATCATTATGGTGTGCAGGTAGGCTTTGAGCATTAATATGACATGCATGAAAACCCTTGGGGAAACGTGAAAAAGAGGTATCAAGAAGATCGTGAAGATGGATTGGAGGAGTGTGTGAAAGACTATCATTGCTTGATGTAGATGAAGTGGATAAATCAAATACTGAGGTATCAAAAAATATGTCAGAATGGAAGGAGGAAGGGGATGGAAATAAAGGTACGGAATGGAAGGAGTCACTAGAATCAATACTATGATCAGACATAATTAAGAATAAAATAAATTTAAAGTAGACAAACTATACAGGTATTTAAAGCAAGCAATTAAACAAATCAACATAAAAACATAGCCAAAATAGATGATATATGTAGAAAAATAAAATTATATTCTACAGACAATTCTACAAACATATTATATTCTACAAACATATTATATTCTACAAACAATTTATTCGATTTCCGACGACCGTTTCGGCTTATAAGGCCATAATCAACTGGTGTTGAGTATACAGTTTACATTATTTTTATACAGAAATATACAATAGATAAATAGATAAAAACAAAATGTATTTATATTATGTTGCTAATAGTGGGAAAATCTGGATACCTAATGATGTATTAGGAAAGAGACAAGTAATGGGGTGCTTGTGTGAATGGGGGTGAAGGAGGATAAACAATTACATTTTTATAATAGGCTTGTATGTAAAAGCTGTGAAAGACGCAATCAATAACTGTAATGCAATTTTTCCAAAAACACCACAAAAACAATCTCTATTGGTTATGAACCCGAGACCCCCTATGTTGTACGGCCTTGCCAAAATACATAAAGATAACATGCCAATTCGCCCGGTTGTATCCTTTATCAATGCACCTACAGTCAAACTAGCTAAAAAACTAAACTACTTGTTTAAAATACACACGAATTTTGAACCAAAGTATAGTGTTAAAAATTCAGTAGACCTAGTCGATAAAATTAAAAACATAAACCTTCCGCATAACTCTAAATTTATATCACTAGACGTCACGAGTCTTTTCACAAATGTTCCCATTAAAGATTGCCTTGTAATCATTGATAAAAAGTTAAGTATTAAAAATATCAACCCCGTGATAGCAAACGAGCTACAAATGTTAATCAGAGTATGTCTAGAAAACAATTATTTTATCTTTAACAGTCAATATTTACAACAAAACGATGGTCTCCCAATGGGTAGCTCACTAAGCTGCCTATAATGGCTGAAATATTCATGGATGCCCTAGAACATCTAATAGTTGAATCTCAATTCTCTAAATATATTTTATACTAATTTAAATACATAGATGACATTTTAATCTGTTGGACAGGTACGGACAGAATACTTAATAAATTCATACTCTTCGTCAACTCCCTACATTCAAAAATAAACTTTACTATAGAAATAGAAAAAGAAGGACACTTAAATTTCTTAGACATAACCATCAAAAAGGCTAGAAACCGTCATGTTTCCAGTATTTACAGAAAACCAACTTACACAGACGTTACAATACACGCAACAAGCATGCATTCATGGAGCCATAAACTCGCTGCTTATAATAATTCGATGGTACATAGACTCCTTAGTATCCCTCTCAATGAAGACGCATACAACAAAGAAATAAACACAATCTATCAAATTGCCTAAATTAATGGTTTCTCTTCCGAAACAGTAAATAACATTATTAAAAAAATGACACGCAGAAACAATCAAAATAAAATTTATCCGAACAAAAATGAAAAACAAAACTCAGAACGCACATACATCACTCTGGAATATTTTGGAAGTTTGTCCGAGAAAATCGCCAAACTCTTCAATAAAGAAAATATACACACGGCATATAAAATTAACAATAATTTGAGATCTATCATTAAAAACTGCAAAAAAAAAATAGATAAATTAAAGAAATCGGGTGTATATAAAATAAAATGTGACGATTGTGACGCAATTTATATAGGACAAATTGGTAGACCGTTCAACACAAGATTTAACGAACATAAAAAAGCATACATACATAAACACACAGAAACATCTCAATTTGCTAAACACCTGATAGGAAATAACCATTCCATCTCAGAATTCAACGAACCAATCCCTCTTCATTATAATAATAAAGGCCTTAAACTTAACATTTTACATAGAACAGTTGGAAATAAATAAAAACCTGAAAAATAATATAATCAACGAACAACTAAATATACACAATTCTCCTCTTCTTGATATGTTTAAAAATAATAAAAACACAAAATAACCACCCCTCCTCTCCGCCTTTTTTTTATATTCAATGTTTAAATACGCCATCGACCAACTTATTTATTATTTATTGACAAATATAAATTTATGTACACCTACTTGTAAGTTATGTATTATTTACCTTGTTTCAAATATATTATAAATTCATGTATACCTACTTAATAAGTTATGTATTATTTACCTTGTTTTTTTATTTTTAATATGTTTTTGCTGTTATCCTAAGTATAATCTTGGTGTTTATATATAAGAATTATTATAAGTTATCACCCATATTTTATTAGTAATTAAAAAATATAATAATTGACTTAATTAGAAAAATAAATTGTAATGATAAATTCAAGTAGACAACCCTGTTCCTATCGGTGACAGGAAAATTATTCGAAAAACAATTATTCGAATGCTCAATTTTACGAAAATCAATTTTACGAATGGCAATTATTCGAATCACATTTTTTCGAAAAACAATTTTCCGAACACACAATTATCAGAATTTACAATTGTTCGAATTTTTATGACGTCATGTTGGTAGCATTGTGAGAGGAATAAACCATAGATTTTTATTATAATATACTAGATGTAGTTAGCAAATTTTGTATGAATCGAAAACAAATGACTCACTTTTTGCACGGAGTACTACATATACATAGTATATTATGTTTAATAAAAATCTATGGAATAAACAACATGGCGACGCACCGCGCTGTCAGATATCCTAGGATGTACACCTATTTTTGAAACCTAAACCTACAAAACTTTGGTAAAAATAGGTTGGTTAGGTTTGTTTATAGTTATAATTGCGACTGGCGTGAGCCAGTTGCATTATATATTTAAAAAAGTAACTATAATATTAAAATAAAATAACTAAATTGGTGTGAATACTAGATAAACATAAACTGGTGTACAAACTAGACTATCCAGCGCTGTCAAACATCAGTTATTAAAAATGTGCAAACATACGTACCCAAGTAATAATAGTCTTCATCGAATATATTTTACTGGCAACAAATATGTCAAAGGAGGCAACATAATGACACAAAAATATATTAAATTCGGTTAATTGGTTTTCCAACAAATGTTAGTTCGAATAATTTGCTTTCGGACAATTGTCATTCTGATAACTGATTTTCGAAAAATTGTTATTCGTACAATTGCGCATTCGAACAATTGTGTTTCGAAGAATTTTCATGTAATCGTTCCTATCTACATACAAGCCTATTATAAAAATGTAATTGTTTATCCTCCTTCTCCCTCATTCACACAAGCACCCCATTACTTGTCTCTTTCCTAATACATCATTAGGTATCCAGATTTTCCCACTATTAGCAACATAATATAAATTCATTTTGTTTTTATCTATTTATCTATTGTATATTTCTGTATAAAAATAATGTAAACTGTATACTCAACACCAGTTGATTATGGCCTTATAAGCCGAAACGGTCGTCGGAAATCGAATAAATTGTTTGTAGAATATAATATGTGTTCATATTTATCATAATTACAACATATTTGGTAAAATAAAACATCAGTAAACAGCAATAAAACGTTGAATAACCAAATAAAACCTTTTTTGCTGTAAACTTTAAAAGCACAATCTTCGAACACTTTAGGTTTTTTTTTCAATTTTTATTTTAACATATTAGCCATGTCATACGTATTGCACCTACGGATATGATACATTTAATGTTTATAATAATAATAATTAACTCCCTATTTATCTATGTGTTATGTTTACACGTCGTATTAAGGTAGGTATAATATAAAGGGTTTTATGGATTAAGACATATTTCTTTCAATGTGTGATAACATACCAGACAATGTTGTGAAATTAGATTTAGAATGAATGTCGTGTAAAGCCAGCCATATTTCTTTAACATCGTCCATTTTTTCTTTAAGAACCTTCGCTTCTAATTCAGTATGTGGAACGGCCATTTCAGTTCCTTCAGCCGCACATTTATTTGCTGCATCAAAATAAGTGGAGCCGCTTCTGTAAAGGATCATTTTTTTTATTTTCAGAAAGCACTTCTTACTGGAAAAAATCTAAAACATATAAATCAAAAAAAGTTTGAACATCCATTTCAAAGTATTCTTCACGTTGAAATGAAGAAAAAGCTGTAAATAACGCCTGAATATTATACAATATACATAGTAGTCACAATTCATGTTTAGAACTATTTTTTTCAATTTTATCAAAATATTATGCTGAAACTGTTTTAACATGCATTTTCAGTTTCAGAGATTCAGAGCTCTAATTGGTTGGAAAGTTAGTTCAAAATCATTTACAAAATTCCAGTACAAACAAGTGAAGTTAAATAAAAGGTTGAATCCCTCTCTGTCCTGTTCTGTCCGGAATATCAGCTCCAGAGTTCTGAAGCCCGTCCATTTCCTAATATTACGCCGCCAGGACATCTGTCTTCTTCCAGTCCATCGGTGACCTTTTATCTTGCCCTCCAATGTATTGTAAGTGTAAATATTGTATTTTTAATTTGTTATTTTATATTCTTTGCTACTAAATGTAGGAAACCTTATTTCCAATATATTGAAATTGAATCCAAAAGCATACTTGTGTAATTTGTAGAATCGATTGGTTCTACTGTCATAAGAGTAGTCATTCCGAAAAGTGTTTTTTTCTGTCACTGAAAATATAATTAGAAATAATTTACTTTATATCACACAATAAAACAGAAATCTTGATCTCAATAAATCATTGAATCCATTTTAAAATTGGTACAATATAATTTGAGGCATACAAATTCACTATTTATTTTAAATTTTAACTGTATCATTCTGTTGCTAAAATATCAAAATCCTTCACCAACAAATTTAATACTTGAGACAAAACTCTTTCATACCTTGTTAGTTTTGGACAATTGAAATGATTTCAGTTTTTTGAGTTTGAATACGCAAAAAATTGCATTTATTGCAGTCGGTAACAAAAAGTATTTAAATGATTTACCCGTTGTCTCATCTGGACGTACGACGAATATCACCATAGAAAGAATAATAATTTTGAGATGCATATTTAAATTTATTTATATCACTGAATCAGTGCGAATAAACAACTGATTTTAAACTAACCGATGCATTATTTATATCAGGTTCGTCTAATTTCTGGGTCATAGAAAAGTGATAAACAACATCATAAAATACATTTTAGGTCGACAGCTATATTATTTCATTACTAATTATATAGAAACTGGGCTAGAAAGATCATAAATGGTCATACATAGTGCAGGGACAATCAAGATCCCACTCCTGCAATGTCATAAGAAGGAGAATTGAAATTATTTTTGTATTTGCTAATATTTATTTGTATGGTTATAGAATTATGATTTACCTTTTTATAATAATAATAAAAGTTTCTTTCTTTTTCCATAGTTAAATATAAACAGAAACTTATAATTTTTGAACTAATAATTTATAATTTATTGAGTGTATAAAATAAACAAAACAGTTGTAGGGAAGTAACATGTTTTTTAGTTCTTCCAATTAAT
Organism: Molanna angustata; assembly: GCA_963576475.1. Lineage (NCBI taxonomy): Eukaryota > Metazoa > Arthropoda > Insecta > Trichoptera > Molannidae > Molanna > Molanna angustata. The sequence goes on along the minus strand of OY754970.1, from coordinate 14,375,922 downwards.
CTTTGTCTTTCTGACTAGGAGTAATTCCTGTTTTAAGGCCCTTGTATACCCTGGGTATACGGATGTACACTAAAGTGCACACTAAATTACCTTCTTATGTATGAAACACGAAAAAATATTGTATATCACCGAATATATAAAATCTTTGAGAGAAAGCTAAAAACTGGGGTTGCGTTCATAGATTTGACGGCAGCATATTATGACACTATCTGGAGACAAGTACTCCTATCCAAATTAGCAGATGTGGTTCCCTCGAAGACTATGCTTACTATTATAAACAACATGCTGAGTAATAGACAATTTAGTTCACCTGGGAGATAAAATTAGCAAACCACGAATGCTCATCAATGGAATACCCCAAGGATCAGTACTTTCTCCACTTCTTTTCAATTTGTATATTAGTGATATTCCATCAACACTGTGCAACAGTTTTCATATGCAGACGATCTGTGCATAGCTACACAAAAACGATCTTATAAAGAATGCGAAGTTCAACTAGAATCAGACCTTCAAAATTTACAAAGATACTTTCATAAATGGAGGCTTAAACCAAATTCAAATAAAACAGAAATTATTTGTTTTCACCATAGTAACCGAGATGCAAACCATAAACTAAATGTAAACTTTTGCGGAAGTAAACTCACCTACAATCACCATCCAGTATACTTAGGAGTCACACTAGACAGAACTCTAACATTTAAAAATCATCTGGAAATAACAGCTGCTAAACTAAATTCCAGAAATAATATTATCCACAAACTGGCGAGAATAACTTGGGGGGCTAGTGCAGCAGTCGTTAGAACGTAGTCACTTGCCCTTGTATATTCAGTTGCAGAGTATTGTGCTCCTGTGTGGCTCAATAGAGCACATACAAAATTGGTAGACACTCAACTGAATGCGGCCATGAGGACCATAAGGTCTACTCCGTTGAAGTGGCTTCCCGTAATTGGGCACATATCTCCCCCAGACACAAGAAGAAGTTCTCCCTGTTCAATCTGTGGAAGAGAATTAGTGACAATAGCACTTTACCAATCCACATTGACGTCCCGTCTGAGGGTCAGCAAAGATTTTCTTCAAGGAATCCAGCAGCAAAACTCGGACGTGACCTCGTTGGAGAGGGTTTCAGCCTGAATGAGACTTGATACAATGACTGGGAAAACTCCAATCTGGATTTTAATGGGTACATGGGTACTCCAACGACAATACCACTAGGTTTCGATCTGCCAAGAAGGCTGTGGACCTCTCTAAATAGAATCCGCACTGGACATGAACCCTGAAACTATCTCATGGCAAAGTGGGGCATTGTTCCATTCGCTCAATGCGATTGCGGCCATCCCTCTCAAACAATGCAACATATATATTAGAGGGCCCAAAGACGGACGGTGCATATGAGAGCCCAAAGACGGATATTTGCGAGCTGACGCCTGCATTTGTGGACTGGCTCGGAACCCTAGACCTGAGTGTGTGATCGTATTTCGTTTATGTTTAACTGTGTATTTGTTGGTTTGATTTTTATGTATTCACTATGTCATACGATAAATAAAAATCAACTGAAGTAAAAAAAACCTTTTTCCTTTGAAATATTTTTCCTCCTTTGCCTTCTTTCCTCCAAGATTAAAAATAGGCTTCTTCCATCTGCTTCCACTCATTCCTTTCTTGTTCTCCCTGCGTCCAAAATCAATCAGCAAATTGATAGATTATCATATGTTATAGGATCTAGCAACGCTCTTCTTATCTGTCCATAGCTTCCATTGGAGTATAGTCTTATAATTTAGCGTCATCTTTTCTGAGCATAATATGCCAGCTTGCTGTCATGTGATCTTAGTAAATCGGCATCTAATCTCTTCGATTCATTATTATTAATCTCGAAGGTTCGCATCTTTCCACGGACCGCTGTGAAGATATTAAAATATGCAGACTTTTTTCTGACAAAATTACTGTTCCTTCAGTTAATAAATTAAGGTTATCTTTGCTATAATGATTAATAAATTATTTCATATCAATTAATGTTGTTATTATGAACACTTTAATCATAATATAAAAAATAAATGTTATTGTAATATGAGAACACTGGAAAAACCGTGAATAAATATTTTTGCGCAAATATAAAATGGTATTCCCATCAGAAAGTACTTGGGTACAATTAGATATTTTTAAAGATAAATTAAGCCAGTTACACACTATATTCCTATTTTATATATAACTAGAAAGTCCGCCACATATTGTTTTGTGGCGGACTGGACTTGACATGAAAATATACTTTTTTGCATTTTAAAACAAGATTATCATTATTATTAAGTTACAAATATGAGGCGAAGAAAATTCTTTTTCTCTGTCGGACTATTTATATTTATTTTCGCTCCTGGACGAAGGTCTCCTATCCTCCATCCACTTCCACGTTCCTTTGTCATGATGACTCATGATCGACCGATTTTTATACAACTTTGTGGGACATTGTTCCATTAAATAATAAAATATATTTTTGATTTTTTTTTCACCGCTGTTTTGGGTATAGGAAGTTGAAGCGCTTCTTCTCCGCGATAAACTTTTATTTTTATAAGTTTGTTATGTGAATATATTTTGGTTTAAAATTGAAAATTTTCTAGATAAAACTACGAAAATTATATAATTGTTGATATTTTGGTTAAATCTGGTATTTTGGGTATGCATTACGGGCTTAATAATTATACTATAATAATTAAAGATTAGTGCAAAAGGTTAAGATTTTCTTACTTCTAGTTATCACAGTTCAGATTTTACAGTTACGCATTGGATCAAGAAAATTCATCGAATGTTTAGATTTTGACCTTATAAGCACTTGGCAACATTCAATATAAATAATAATGAATACTTCCTTAGCACATTTTGCAAGTGGCGAATTTACTATCAAATGCTATTTTATTCCCAAACAACCAGTAGATACTAGAGAAACATGAATTGGCATGAGAATCATTTTTTTTAAACTCTTGTACATTGAATCCAGTATGTCACCACAGAAATCAATTGGCTAACTACTAAGCCACAATGATCGTTATAATTTGCACATATTCCATAATTACTTTTTAATGTTAAATATTTTTGGTGTGTTTTAGTTTTTTTTAATAATATATAGGTACATACATAGGTAAGTGATAAATATCACAAACACGAACAAAATTGATAGGACATCATGTTTTATATACGTTCAATTACTGAATGAAGAACACTTTATAAAAACAGATTGAATATAAGTAATTGTGAACTTACAATATTTATTAGTTCTTTATCTATGTTATGTTAATAATTATTATCGCAACATATTAATGGATACCAAAATTGACATTCATAACGCAATCGTAGTACATACCCTGATGTATGCAAGTGAGACCTGGATAAAGCAGAAGTCGCACAAAAGCAGAATAAATGCAGTTGAAATAAGATCGCTGAGAAGAATTTGTAATAGAACAATGTACGACAGAGTAGGTACGAAACAACGGCACAAGGAAAGAATGGAAGATGAAGAAAGATGTAATTAAAAGAATGAAAGTTAACACATTGAGATGGTTTGATCACTTGAGAAGAATGAATGAGGAACGCCTGACGAAGAAAATATACAAAGCTGACAGGAACGGAATTAGAGGTCGGGGGCGCCCAAGAAAAGGATGGCACGACAATGTGAACGATATTCTTGAAGACGAAAATCTAAGAAGCCTGAACAACAGACGAACACGTCTGAGACGATGTTTGAATGTTGAAGAGGTGTTGATTGTGTGTAAAGATAGAAAAATGTGATGTTCGGGTCTCTTTGCCTACCCCGTGAGGGACATGGACGTGATGGTATGTATGTATGCTAAGTATATTTTACGAGTAGCTAAATAAATTTATAATATAAACCTACACAATAATATCTTAACAAGTCCCATCCTGCAATTTTAATGATAATACAATATAGATGTTACTAATAAATACTTGCTTAAATAAAATGACATTTAATATTTGTTTTGACGAAATTATAACTCATTTATGAAAAATCGCTTGAACGGATTGAAATTAGGCTTAAAGTATTAAGTGTGTTTGGATTGTTAAAATCATCAAAAATGTTTAAAGAGTTTTTATCAATTTCCTGTGTATTTTACTGTTTAATAGTAATCGTCAGTAGTTCTCCAGGTAAGCAGTGATTTTTTTTATTTCAAAAACAACAAGTCCGAATTTCTAACTTTGAATTAAAATTACATTTTTATTATATTATATATGTCATAAAGATTAATCAAACCTGTAAATCCATTTCACCATAGTCTACTGAAAAAAAAACAAATCAAAATGTTTTTATCTACGTTTATGTTCAGAGTTTGTTTATCAAACAGACTTCTGACCTCTCAACTATCTTTCAAAATCATGTTTAATGGTTGGGCTATTTATTTCTGGATCGACGGATTTATAAAATTTGCTCTCTCTAATGGGATTTTGTTCACACAATCATGTATTTTTGCTCTTTCAGCATCACGTTAACTTTTTGGTTATTTACATTTGTTCAGTGTGGCCAAAATTTGCCAATGTTTTGATTTTCATTCTATTAATAAAATCCTTGTATATATTGTCTTATTTCTTCATTATAAACTCAAAATTGACACTAAAAGTTAAAATTTGCTCAACTTATTCTCTGAATCATTTTAGTTGGAGTCAATACAAACAATGTACCATTCTACAGAAGAGACTATACATATTCTTCAGATATGAATGCATTCTACAAAGCTCATAACTACAGGGACACATGGAACATGGCAGTGTCCAAATGTGAACTTGAAGGAGCTCAACTTGCACTGCCAACCTCCATGGAAGAAATTAAAATAATTTTAGACTTGGTCTCCAGAAATGACACACATATCTGGATAGGATTACACGACCTTTATTCAGAAGGGGAATTTGTTACATTAGACGGTAATTTACTGTTTTCCATTATTTAAACTAAATATAAAAACATGGATGAATGAAGTGCAGCGAGACTTTAACACGATTGGCATCAGAAACTGGGGAATTGCAAATGGATAAAGATAATCATATAGCTACGGTAGAGCGTTTACAAATAAGACGCATTTTTTTTTATCAAAAATCCAAATGTAACATATTTTATATTATTTTGACATTTTAGCATGATGTCTACTAGTAAAAATTTATCCAATTTTATTCAAAAACGATAAACGGTTTCATGTAGCTAATTATTTAAATAGTTTTATAACATATTTCCTAACATGTATATTCAAAATTTTAAGTCTCAAACTAGTCACATATTTTCTTCTAATCTTTGGTAGCCTATTCATGATAACATTTTCGAAATAGTCGCGTATGTTGTTCGATTAATAAGATACAGCGGCTGAAATAAAATAAGAAACTCTAGTGATTTGTTAATACACAAGCCCATGTTTCGTACCTTGAATAACTGTAATTTTCTTTTTCAGGAACACCAGCCACCGAGATATTTACTAACTGGCTTAAATGGCAGCCAGATGGTGCTAACAACAAAGAAAATTGCGTTGAATTCAATAGGGACGGACAATATAACGATTGTGACTGCAATGCCAAGAGATATTACGTCTGCAAGAGAGAATGTAGTAAAGCTAAAATAAATAGCAATTGTGAGACATTGGATTCTGGTTAGTACCTATGTACCTACCTACAAAGTATTTACCTTAATACGATTAATTTCAACATTTGTAGAAATAACAGGAATTAGGTACCTATTAAAAACCATCTTCTTCTTCCTCTTCTTCTTAAATTAGATCGTAGATCTGTTTCTTCGAGAAAGCTATTCATGTGAGGCTGAGGTCCAGCTATCCCTCCACCTCTTCGGTGGTCTTCCGGGGAGGCGATGCCCTGGTGGGATTTCGTTTGCCGCTATGGATGGGATTCGAGATGCGTCCATCCTGTTGACATGGTCCCTCCAGAATATTCTCCTAAGTCTATTAAAAACCAACTCCAAAAAATGCATGATTACATGATTAGAAGAAGGTACAACAAATACCTTACCTACCCTAATAGATTTTCCACAGTATCATGAATTTATGTATGTAGGTAAGAATTTATGTAGGTTAGATGTATCATAAGAATTTTTATGTTGGTAAGATGTATCATAAGAAGTGATTTTTAAAAAACCTTTCCATTTCCCGACCATTCAACTATTTAAAGACTTTAACGTACTAACTACAGCACAACTCTATATTAAACAAATCCTTATTCACTTTTGAAATGATAAAAAAAACCATATCACTGCTCAACATTCTCACGATACAAGACACAGACATCAACTAATCACTCCGAAGACAAACACTGCATACGGACAAAGACATTATCAATACTTGGCTCCAAAGATCCTAAATTTAGTTGCAAAAGATATAAAGAACATACATTTAATAGAAAATACAAGACTTAAACATACATACAATACAAACATGGTTATATAACAAAGGGATCAACTATTGTCAGCAAATTCTCAATTCATAATAACGTACACGACAAAACTATTAACATAGGACTCAATAAGTGGACCGTGGGCTACACAATCATTCTATGTAACAGCTTACAATGACTTAGTACCTAATTAATATTATCTAACTAGTCTACCACCTCGGAACAGGCCTGGCATAGTGAGGTGGTCAAAACCAACCCAATTCATTTGTTATGTTGCAAAAAAAAATGAAGGGTTCCGTTATTTGACATGTAAATTCCATCAGATCATGAAATTTATATTAAACTATCCTTCAAGTAACTCCTTTCCACCACAAACATAATCGTAGAGATCTATTGACGTGGTAGAAAATTATTCAACAATACGTCGTACATAATATGTATTTGCAAATGGAAGATTTTGACGATTTTCACGTGAATTCCATCATCAGGGGAGCAAGTCTGGTTAACCGGCGAAATCAAAACCCTCACGATTACCTATATAATAGATATAATTATTATATGGAGTCTATAATATCTTAGGATGTTATAGAACACCATATGATAATTACATCCATGATATGGTTAATCACGAGGATTTTGATTTCGCCGATTGACCAGACTTGCCCCCCAGATCTTGACCAAGTTTATATGGGCTATCCAAAAGATCGAGGAGAAGTTTGTTTAAAAAGAAACACTGTTTATAGAAATAATTACAAACAAATAAAAGAGAACACAAAGAGGAAATATTAAATAGTTTTTTACTCATGACAGCTTTTAAGTTTAAATTTGGATTAGATAATAATGTTGCTAAATGAAATGCTAAATTGCAATTAGCTTAACAAAATATTTGTAATTTGATTTTACTGTCGGTAAAATTGGATTCTCATAAAATTTTATTATAATTTGCCAATTTAATCTTGGAAATAATTTTTCGCACTGGTTTAAAAACGATGGTCATCAGTAAGGGTACTAGAGTATAATAATTGTTCTACTTAAAATATTCTACTTAAAATATTCAAGCTTCGATTGACCTGAATAATAACTAGATAACTAATAAGAGTATCCATAAAACGACCAGGGGGGCAAGTCTGGTCCAACCGGCGAAATCGAAAACCCTCGTGATTACCCATGTCATGGATATAATTATCATATGGAGTTCTTTGACATCTAAAGATATTATACTCCAAATACATTCTGAAATCCCGTAAATACTCCCATTATTTGAAAAAGAAGCTATTTGATGCATGTATTCTCCCAATGCTTACTTATGGAATGGAAACATCGGTCCTAACAAAACGAATAATGCACAAGCTGTTAGTGACTCAGAGAGCTATGGAGAGAAAGTTGCTGGGTATTTCAATAAGGGACAGAATTTAGATTGTCATGATAAGAGAAAGAACCAAAGTAGCCGATATAGCGGAAAGGGTCGCTGGCCTTAAGTGAAGCTGGGCTGATGACATCAAGAAATGTGCTGGAGGGAGATGAATGCAGTGTCCCCAATACAGGGAGTTGTGGAGGATCAAGGGGGAGGCCTATGTCCAAGAATGGATAAAAACAGGCTGAAGAAGAAGAAGATACTCCAAATAATATACAATGTCCACCATCTTTACTTAAAGCAATTCATAAACACATTTTCTTCAACTTCGTATGCCTCGTAAGACGATTCGTAAATAATTATTTTGTAAGTCCCAGAAGTAATATAAACATATGACGGAAAATTAAAAAAAAATCAATGGAGAAGCTTTAAAAAATAATATTTTATACATTTGAAAATTGAGTAATTATACAGAGTACCTACCTATCTCTTACTCAGATCCCGGCATACAATATAATGAATGATTTATATTACACATTGGAAAACGTATAAAATAATAATAACTATTTTTTAAAATAATACCAAGTTTAGGTATGTTTGAATGAAATAAAAATTTGTTATTTTTATTATTTATTTATTTTATAGGAATTGTGTATATTATTAAAATAATGTTTTTATTATAAAAAAACATATTGCAGAGTAAGTACCTACCTGCATAAAAAGTTATTTGGTGCCATTACGACTACAAAAAAAGACGATAAAAAGGCGAGATTTAAAATATTAAATCATATTTCAATAACTGGGACATATAAGGCCTGGGATAACTGGGACAGTTATCAGTCCATGCACCAGAGTCTGTATTTTCCTACATTTATGTTAAGGGCCCTTGAGGTGGTACAATATTTAATTAAATCTATGAAGAAAATAATTGTTGCTTCCACATTCTACCTGCTTTATAAATCTGTTATTTCTGTGTCTGCATTTTTCGGATAACCTAGTCTTCACACCATTTTTGTAAACCTAACCTACAAAAGTTTGATAAAAAATAGGTTGGTTAGGTTTGTTTGTAGGTATAATTGCGACTGGCGTGAGCCAGTTGCATTATATATTAAAAAAAATAACTAAAATATTAAAATAAATGACTAAATTGGTATTTTTACCAAACTTTTGTAGGTTATGTTGTGAAAAAATGGTGTGAAGACTAGGCTATCCGCATTTTTAGTGTCATTCCTATTCATCTATGGATCACTTGTTTTATTATAGGTTATGTATACAATCTCTCTGCTGATCGTTGCTTCAAAGTCCACACCGCCACCAAAACATGGAATGATGCCTACAGAACGTGCAAAGCAGAAGACTCTGTACTCGGAATTGTTAACAGCCGGGAAGAAGTCCAAATATATAAAGATCTTATGAACGAAAAGAACTCCAATTGGGAATCTATTCATATCGGAATTACCAATATTGTAAATGTAGACAAATTCATGACAATCGATGGTAATATATATATTTTTATCTTTCACGAATAATGTTTATTTTTTCACAAATCAAAGTGTATAGGTTTAAATATTTCTTAATTTAATGATAGAAACCAAATAATTCAACCAACTGTAGTCAGTGGCTTCGTATGAATAGGTATTTCCCCCCACTAGTCCGAAGGAATGTCCACTTTTTTTTTATTTGTATGCAGAGGTCTACTTTTTTCACGGCTTTTCCAATTTTGAAGTCAAAAAACACCAACTTAGAGGCTTCGCAGCATATATGTTCCATACACGGATTTACTCAGAATTCGGAGTAGAACATTTAATGTGTCTGTGTGTGTCCGTCCCCCCCTTATAACTTTTAATCCGCTCAATATACATAGCCCAAAATTTCAGAATATATAAATAGTTATAGGCCTACAAAACTTTTATACTCAGAATTTTGAATTTTTGTTTCAGTCAGGGGTTATCAACTTTTGAATTTTTACTATAAAAGCTAGAACGCTGAAAATTGGTACAAATATAGACAAATACAAAATCTCAAATTAGTTTTTTCAAAAAACATCCAGGATTTCTCAAACATTTTTTATTAAGAAAAATATTTTTTTTATGATAAATTTATGTGTTTAACTGCCTATATTTCCAATTTTTTTAAAAATATCGAAAAAAGCCGAAACACCCCAACAAGATAATTTATTTTATTTTTTTTTATTTTATTTTCTTTTATTTTATTTGGAAACATAACAGCTTGGGTATATAAAATATAATACAATTAATAATATGAATTTGCATGTACTACACTTGAAGGTGTCTCTGCTAGACACATCCTCAGTACAAATTGCACAGGAAGCATTCATTATGGTTACCAGAATTGATTATAGATGGCGTAAAAAATTTTTTTTTTATTGAAAAAATAAAAATAAATCAAACTTGATGCGGCTGGCGTTGTATTCAAACTCTCGTCCTCGATACCTATTTGTCAGTATTTCAGTATCGACCCAACAGCATAACCATCGAAACACGGAGGATATACCTTAGACCGACAAATAATGCAATATAATACTAGTTGCATGTAATACATGAGATCCAACTGTCGATAGCGATATTATGTATAGTTGAAGAATAAGAATCAAACTATAAACCCATAAATACAATAATACAAATTATTGAATATTTTAACACATGTTGGTATGTATGTCAAGATAGGACAGTATGGAGATCACTCCTGTTTTCCTACCCGGAATATGAAAACAGCATGATGTTTCTGTATGTATGTTTGGAGATTAAGTACCTATCAAACTATTAAGTCTTCTTACATATCGTGTATAGGCGACTGGCATACAAATTGTATGAAGCAATGTCGTCACTAAATTCAATTTTTATAAAAATTGTTAAAAAAAGTTTGATATGTGCTAATACAATGCTGATATTTTTTATAGAAAATTAAATTATCTAGTTGGGGTGTTTCGGTTTTTTTCGATATTTTTAAAAAAAATGGAAATATAGGCAGTTAAACTCATAAATTTATCATAAAAAAAATATTTTTCTTAATAATAAATGTTTGAGAAACCCTGGAATATTTTTGAAAAAACTTATTTGAGATTTTGTATTTATCTATATTTTTACCAATTTTCAGCGTTCTAGCTTTTATGGTTTCTGAGATATATGGAAAAATAAAGTAAAAATTCAAAAGTTGATAACCCCTGACTGAAACAAAATTTCAAAATTCTGAGTATAAAATTTTTGTAGGCCTATAACTTTTTATATATTCTGAAATTTTGGGCTCTGTAAATTGAGCGGATCAAAAGTTATAAGGGACACACACACACACACACATAGACACACGAAATGTTCTACTCCGAATTCTGAGTAAATCCGTGTATGGAACATACATATATGCTGCGAAGCCTCTAAGTTGGTGTTTTTTTACTTCAAAGTTGGAAAAGCCGTGAAAAAAGTAGACCTCTGCATACAATTCTCGCGTATCCTGGCTTGAAACATTGTCGATATGTTAAGACAGTTGGATAATATTTAGCAAGCTGATTAATGTATTGTTGTGGAGTTAGCAAATCACAGCAAGAGCAGGTAGATACGATACAATCACCAATAGCAACACGATATTAAAGTTTTTTCAAATTTCGACCTTATAAACACAATTCATTCACTTTAATCACTACAATTTGGGTTTTGTTTTTTCACAAATTTAACTTCTTTATGCGAAGTGTACTCACTCAGTAACAACACTTTTATCAAAAGTTTATATCTCCTTTTACATAATGCACAAGGACTTAATCTCAGTTATACTATTTATTCAATTATTTTAATATGTTGTGGAGCGAAAAAAAAGATGCACGTAGTATTATTACACGTAGTACTTAGTGATGAGTATTATTACATGTAGTATTATTACACGTAGTACTTATTGATGATAAAAAGATGCACGTAGTATTATTACACGTAGTACTTATTGATGATAAAAGGAAACAGTACAAATAATTTAATTCTCGCGGCATTATAACATGCGACGACAGCGATTGAATGATTTAATTTTCTATAAAAAATATAAAAATTGTATTAGCACATCTCAAACTTTTTTTAACAATTTTTATAAAAATTGAATTTAGTGACGACATTGCTTCATACAATTTGTATGTCAGTCGCCTATACACAATAATATGTAAGAAGACTTAATTGTTTGATACTAATCTTTTATTTTATTTATTTATTTATTAAAATCCTTTTTACAAGTATAATAATAAAAATAAGTACAATATAACTTTATACAGTAGTTTATAAAAATTATAAGTTATACTATAAGTAAGAAAAAGTTTGTCATTAGTGTATACATTTATATATTTTAATTTGTGGATTAGGCTACTCTACTAGGCTATGCCTGTCCCAGAGTAGCGTTATATAAATCAGTTCTATTATTTTAATTCGTCACAGTGTTAGTTATTTTTGTAAGGTTCTGTGGTAGGTTGAAATAATGATGTGCAAGTATGTATGTATTTTAGTGTTGTATGAAAAAAAAATGCTTGATGTAAAAAGGGCTAATGCTAATATAATTTTGATTTTTTTTATAAGTCGTCTAAGCAGTAATATTAAATAATTCTTCTGTTTCTTTTCGTCCTTTGGTAATTAACCAGTTGTTTGCTATGGCTTTCAATTTGATATGAGAGTAGGTTCTTAATAGTGGAAAGTCAGTTTTGAAGAGGTTAATTATTTTTGGACCTATGTACGCGTAATTTTTCTGGCCATGTGTTGTCTTAGTTTTTGGAATTTCGTCAAGGTTTAGTAGTGCTTGCCTAGTATTGTGTGAATGTGAGTTGCTGGTTGTCATTTGGTGGCTTGAAGTTTTGATGTAGAAGGTGAGAGTTGACTTAACAAAAAGCTGTCTTACGTCTAGTACATTAAATTCACTGAATAGTCTGTCTGAAGAGTATCTAAGTGGTTTTTTATTAATGACACGAAGTAAAGTTTTTTGCGCCGTTATAACCGTTTTTAATGTGGTTTTGTAGGTACCTCCCCAACTGGGAATCGCATAGCTTAAGAATGACTGGGCAAGGGCATAGTAGATAGTTTTGAGTTGGTGTTTATTAAAAATATTACGAATGGATTTAAATAGATAAATGAGTTTTAGAAGTTTTCCCGAAATTAATTCAATGTGTGGTTTCCAGTTTAAGTGTCTATCTATTATTATTCCTAAGTATTTCACAGAATCTGTATTTTCGAGGGGGTTACAATTGCAATTTTGGTGTTGGCAGTCATGCATAATCAGTTTTAAATCGCTAGACGGTTGCCCTCTTTTATCGATACTGAATGTCAAATATTTAGTTTTTTTAAGATTTACTGTTAGCAAGTTGTTGTCCAGCCAGCTTTTTACTATGTTGCAACCCAGATCTGCCCCTTTGAAAACAGGATCCCATGTTGAAGCGTGAAACAGTAGTAGTGTATCGTCCGCAAAGTTAATTATTTTTCCCCCCGTTTTTAGCTTACATAAATCGTTAATGTATAAAAGAAATAAAACCGGTCCTAGTGTACTGCCTTGAGGCACTCCGTATTTGATGTATTGATCGTCACTTTTAGTCTTGTCAAGTTGTATAAATTGTGTTCTGTCTGTAAGGTATGTTTTGAACCAGTTGTAGCTTGTTTCCGATAATCCAGTCTGTTTTAGTTTGTGTAGCAATTTTTCATGTGATGCCGTGTCAAAAGCTTTCGTTAAATCTAGTACTATTGCTAAACATTTTTTCTTATTGTCAAGTTTATCAGAAATATAACCAACAACTTCCTGAATTGCTTCTTGCGTACCCCGATTTTTCCTGAATCCAAACTGGTTATTGGCTAATATTTGATGTTTTTCTAAGAAATTGGTGAGTTGATTGCATACACATTTTTCAAGAAGCTTTGATAATAAATTTAAAATGGATATAGGTCGGTAGTTGTTTGGATCGTCTTTTTTGCCTGCTTTGTGTATGGGTGTAATTTTAGCAGTTTTTAATTGGGAAGGGAAGATACCGTTGGTGATGCTTAAGTTAAAAATATGAACTATAGGTTGTAATAATCTCTCTTTGAATGATTTAATTACTCTAGCGGAAATACCGTCCGGGCCTGGAGAGCAGTCGATGATCAGGTCGTCTATGATTTTTTCTACATCTTTATAACAGATGGTTGTGATTTCAAATTTGGGAAGGTGGGATCCGTTTGTTATTATGTTGTCTTGGTGTGGTTGCAGTTGTGCGTTGTTTAATAATTTTCGGGCTAATGTTTCACCAATTGTGGAGAAATGTAGGTTTAGTTTGTCTGCTATTTCTTTGGTGTCGGTTATGGTAGTGTTGTTATGAATTGATGAGTTAATGCTCGTCTTTTTATGTTTTTCAATACCATTCAACTCTTTAACGACGTTCCATATGGTTTTAGTGTTATTATTTTGATCATTTTTTTGTTTGTAGTACATCTCCAAACATACATACATACATACATACCATCATGCTGTTTTCATATTCTGGGTAGGATCAAAGGACTGACCTCTATACTATCCTATCTTGACATACATACCTAGGTGCATGTGTTGTATAGAAAACCAAATATCTTAAAATATTAAATAATTTATATTTATGGGTTTATAGTTTGGTACTTATTCTTCAACTATACATACTATCGCTATCGACAGTTGGATCTCATGTGTTACATGCAACTAGTTATAATAAATTGAATAAATTGCCAATCTGCAATAAACTCACCATTTGCACCCATATGTGCCATACGGGTGATCGAAATTGGTGGGGGCATTATTTGAATCCGGATTCAATGGGTTGCCAGACCAAGCTCACATAATCCATCTGTCGATTCGTTCATGAGAATTCAATTCTCTGGATGAATCGACATTATCCAGCTGTCGATTCGTTCATGAGAATTCAATTCTCTGAATGAATCGACATTATTAAGCCAAGATGCGTGTACGAAGGAAAATTTTGTATGGCGTAGTGAACTTTTTGCATGCTAATAACACCAACTAGAGGCCTCGCAGCATATATGTTCCCATACATGGATTTACTCAGAATTCGGAGTAGACCATTTTATGTGAGTTTTGTGTGTGTCTGTGTGTCCGTCCGTCCCTTATAACTTTTGATCCGCTCAATTTACAGAGCCCAAATTTTCAGAATATATAGACAGTTATAGGCCTACAAAACTTTTATACTCAGAATTGTGAATTTTTGTTTTGTCAGGGGTTATCAACTTTTGAAATTTTGATTTATTTTTCCATATATCTCAGAAACCGTAAAAGCTAGAACGCTGAAAATTGGTATAAACATAGACAAATACAAAATCTCAATTGGATTTTTTTTTAAATTCCAGGGTTTCTCAAACATTTTTTATTAAGAAAAATATTTTTTTTATTATAAATTTATGAGTTTAACTGCCTATATTTCCAAATTTTTAATAAATATCGAAAAAAGCCGAAACACCCCAACTAGATAATTTAATTTTATATAAAAAATAAAAACATTGTATTAGAACATCTCAAATTTTTTTTAACAATTTTTATAAAAATTGAATTTAGTGACGACATCACTTCATTCAATTTGTATGGTAGTCGCCTATACACAATATGTAAGAAGACTTAATAGTTTGATACTTAAATCTCCAAACATACATACATACCATCATACTGTTTTCATATTCTGTGTATGAAAAACAGACTAACCTCCATACTATCCTATCCTGACAAACACACCTACATGTTTTATATAGAAAATAAAATATCTTCAAATATTTATTAATTTGTGTTGTTTATAGTTTGGTACGTATTCTTTGACTATGCATACTATCGCCATCGACAGTTGGATCTCATGTGTTACATGCAACTAGTTTTATAACAAATTTTTAATATCTCAATAAAGACGAAGTTACAATAGGATAATCGGGAAATCAAGACAGCTAAGCTTTTTTTTCACAAAAATAACATTGACTCCCGACAGGGAAAAAACGATTCAATGTTTGCACAGGTATATGCAACTATAAAAATATTCAAATTAAAGCTGTCTCGTTTCTCTGACTCTGCTAAGTATCACGTCGTAGTCTAACCAATGGATCCCCACATTTCGAAGGCAATCAGGCGTCCAGATTCTCTCCGGCTGATAGTCCATGTTTCGCTGTCATACAGCCGCACTCTCCAGACAAGATTTTTAATCAAGTTAATCAATCAATTTTAATTTTAATCAATCTCCTAACATTGATATCAATGTTAGGAGATTCAAATATCATCGATTTTTTGTTGAAGACATCTCATACCAGTTGAACTCTACTACAATAAAAATACGCCCTCATGACTACATTCTTTGAATTGATTAAACATTTTCTTAACGAATTATTTGTATAACGCTATGAAAACGGTCGAATAAATGACTCAATTCGTGGTTGTAACAAAATTATTCCTTTGTTTTGTAAAAAGTGAATTCTAATAATATTTAAATTCATTTCAGGAAAGACTCTTGAACAAGCTGGATACGATTTGTGGGCTCCTGGGATGCCTAAAACACCAGAGACTAACAGATGTGGCGATATGAACATTGAAGGAAAATTTACCGATGTACCTTGCAATAATAAACAAATGTTCATTTGTGAAAAATATTTGAAAAAAGATAATCATGATAATTCAATTACATTTGTAAACTCATCGTAAATAACAAAACCGCTAGAATACTGATGAAAAATGTATAGAGACTAATACATTAGAAAGAAATGTGTGACCAAGACATTTTATTGAATAATTCAAGGAAAAAAAACAACAAATTACAAAAATATATTTTTGTGGCTTTCGCAGAATCGATATTCTTGTGTACAACAAAAATGAAAATAGAAAAAAAATTATTTAAAATATAGAAATATGTCTAAAGAAATGTGACTGTGGGAGGCCTTGTGATAACAGAAGACATGTTGAAGTAAATATACCAATATTTAAGTAAATAACTTTACACAGTATTGTTTTATGTAAGGTAAATAAAAACGAACAGCAAATTAAAAACAATATATTTATTAAACCCATTTTAATAAACTTTTATACCTCTAAATAGTATACAACTACAATAGAAACAATAACAATATTACATTAATGGTACCTTTTATCGGTTAAATTGAGTTTTCGGTAAACATGATAAATATAAATTAAATTGCACAAATTAGAAAAAAATACATATTATAGTAACTCAAAATGAGGGTGGCCATCTAGTCAAGTAACACATATCAGATTTTCACCAAAAACAAAATGCAAATAAAATTGTAACAAAATACACACGACCTTCATCAAATTCTACAAAACTCGATTGAACTTAACAAAACGAGCCTGAATAAATTCGCAAGTATTTTTAATGACAAGCTTCTAATAAAATATCTAGAAGATGGCAACCCTAAACACAAAAATATCTACTTAAACTATTAAGTATCAAATACTTACAAGGAAGTCACAATGCTTAAAACTAAAAAAAAGTATCTTTAACAAAAAATACGTGATAGAAAAATTCATTGAGTCTTACTGTGCTACGTAATTTGACCATTCATATGTACCTACAAAAGAATCAAAATATGTAAGTTTTAATCGGACTTTGAAATATTATGTTTTTGTTACCTACTCAAAGTAAGTGGGGCCGCACACCGGAGCCACACGCTACATGCACGCAACATTTACGTCGTCACAATGTGCATGCTACATTTGTGCTTGGAGTATATGTGTCGCGTACACGCACACCGGACGCACAGTTGTGGTTTATACTCTAAAATGTCGACATCATTTGACGACACGGAATTCTTGATGTGGCAATTAATGACGTTATTGGGTTCACCCGTTTAATCAAAATTCTGCAATTTACGGTAATTTCAATTTCAAAATTTCGCAAAAGTTAGCGCGGCCGCACACCAGACATCCGTGAAGAAATCCGTGTCGTCAGATGATGTCGACATTTTGGAGTATAAACCACAACTGTGCGTCCGGTGTGCGTGTACGCGACACATATACTCCAAGCACAAATGTAGCGTGCACATTGTGACGACGTAAATGTTGCGTGCATGTAGCGTGTGGCTCCAGTGTGCGGCCCCACTAACAAAAATTCAACAGCATAAACGACTTTACTACAAATAAAAAATACAACAATTTTGTAAACCTTTTTAAAGTTGTCAACATGACTTTTTTTAACGATTTATGATTTGAAAATATGGATTTTATTCTAAAGATCGGGAGATGACTAAGTGGTAACATATTTTCAAATATTTTTTTTTTATAAATATGCAACAACTTTGTTATGTACCAAAGACTTATATTATATAAACGAACAATATGCACCAGTTAATAGGGTTTTGCATCCCTGAAACGTCAATAAAATATAAGTGGTAGATAAATAAGTTAGTGTTTATTTTTAATAATGTACGAGATATTTAAAAAGAAAAATCTATACAGTGTAAAGCCTTCAAATAATAAAATGGTCAAACAAAGTGTATAATAGCTTTATGCATTCTAGTGATTATACTAAAAAAGTTTACGCTGAAAATCCACGCTAAACCAGAAATCAACTTTAAAATAGGAAAATATTTTTTTTTTCTATTCGTAGGTATAACTAACCATAAAAACAATGATATCTATAATTCATACAATACCTATACCTACCTTTAAATTATAGTAATAAATTTTAAATAAAAAAAAAACTTTTATCTATCGCTATTATATTATACTATAAACAAATTATCAAAGGAACCAAAACTTAAAAATACATTGTAAAACACGTCTTATGAGTACGGGGGAGGGTTTGTGGTTACAATAAAAATATATGTTTAATATTAAAATGTGTATTTTTTAATAAATATTTTACCCGTCGCAAATTAAACCAACAGACACATTCCGCAAACTGCGACATCTTATGAAATTTCCGAGTTAACAAAACAACTTTATATTATGATCTACGCTTGACCATAGATGGCATTTTGCGACAGGTTTTAAACAATATTACTAATTAAGTTCGTACATTTGATCTACGATACTATATAATGGGTAGTCAGTGTGTAGCATCAGTGTACGGCGAACACAACAAAATGGAAGCGATAAAAATGAATTAAGTACAAAACTCTTACTTAGAAACGCTTATATTTTGTCGAATAAGAGTCATGCTCAAAATGGTTTTAACAATATCATGGTTTGGACTATCTTACTATGAATAAAAATCAGGGTTTTGAACCGCAATTATAATTATTTCTTCAAGTTTCATTATTCATAAGACATGACATCAACGTCAGCGACTGCATTGATGTCATCATGTTTTTTGAACCCCCTGATTAAAATGTAATATCCAAACTGTATTTAAAATTAGAATGTTAATGGGTTCCGAATAATTTATTTTATATAATAAACGTAGTTTTATAATAAATATTTAATACAATTCATATTCATAAATAAGTTAAAGTAAAACCAATAAATATCAAATATAAATGTAAAATTCTATTAAAAATTGATGACTCTAAACTAGTATCACAAAATGGTTAAATAGTTTGGCACAAAAGTATTAGGGGAACTGATATATTGGCATAAAATCAGGGGGGCAAGTCTGGTTCAACCGGCGAAATCAAAACCCTCAAGATTACCCATATCATGGATATAATTATTATATGGAGTTCTATAATACCTTTACATGTCATAGAACTCCATATGATACTTATATCCATGATATGGGTAATCACTAGGGTTTTGATTTCGCCGGCCGCACCAGACTTGCCCACCAGATTTATAATTTATTGATCTTTATTGCCTACTACTTAATCAAATACAGTAACACGTTATATTTATTTATTTAATACAACACTTGTTCTGACAAAAATACAAATAATTGGGGAATTAAAGAAATAAAGTTTAAAGGTATTTCAACAAAAATTAAAGAAAAATTATAATAATACTTTATATTGATTTCAGAAAGCGACACAAATTTGCTCAATTATATGAAATCAATATGATTTAATTAATTATGGTATTAATTTAATCTTCATTGAAATACCTTTCAGTCGGTGTATATTTTTAATATTAACAGGATTTTGAGACATCACACCGAGCAAGATTGATTTCATAACTGAGAATCCTTATACAAAAGATGGGTTTACATAGCCCAGCATTATCGCACGCAAAATGGGTTTCGCAGCCCAGAACCCTCACACGCAAGATGTTTCATGACCCAGAATTCTCACACGCAAAATGGGTTTCGCAGTCCAGAATCCTCACACGTAAGCTTGGTTTCATAGCCCAGAATCCTCACACACAAAATGGGTTTCGTAACCAAGATTCTTATATACGAGATTTGTTTCATAGTCCAGAATCCTTACACGCGTATAGGTTTCATGGCCCAGATTTCTCACAACTACTAACGCCATAGAATGAGAATAAAAACAGTTTTTAAATCGAGTACAATATTTACTCAATCTGCGACTCGGGTTCGAACGGCTACGAATTGTGGGCGTTAAATGGTAGTGTCCATATAAAATGCGAAGTAGAAATTTTAAATTTTTCTGCGATTTCTTACAAATCCCAAGTGTGTTCTACTCGCTATACACGCCGCTACTCGCAGAGTGTTCAATTCTCCATTGAAAAACAATGGAGAAAGTGTTAATATAATAGTATGATCGCTGCCTTTGTCGGCTGAAGTAAAAAATGTATTTTTATTTTATCAAATGCGAAATTATTCTTTTGTGGCTCCATCTTTAATTAATAACAATAAAATAACTTTGTATTAACCACTTTTTATTAGAACCAAGTCTACATGTTTCGAGAGCAATGTTCTCTTCCTCAGGACACTTACTTCACTAAGTGTCCTGAGGAAGAGAATATTGCTCTCGAAACATGTAGACTTGGATCTAATAAAAAGTGGTTAATACAAAGTTATTTTATTGTTATTATTGTATGCGGTTTTGCTTCATTTATACGAAAGGTATAAAAAACGCGCAACAAAAACTTAACATAGGTACTATTACAAAATGAATTGATAACAAGTAAACCTAACCGTTTCTTTCATACATCAATGAAGTACCATAAAGTAAGTACGTAACTAATGAATATAATACATATTAGAATAAATAGATATTAACAATAAAATAAATAAGTCTAAAATTTTGTTTATATATTGGTCTAGTATTGTGATTTTTTATTTTGTAAAGTTATACAAAGAGTTTATTTGATTTATCCTGGCCAACTCACAAATCTCCCAAGGCCAGTGGTACCCTTCGTTCCCTTATGACAAAGAAAGAGAGGTCTCACACGATATTATCGTCCATCTGATGTTTCAAACATAAAAAGTTTGAACAATCGACGAGCATGTATGAGACGATGCATGGATGTAAAGGAAGCCAGAAATGTGTGCAAAAATAGAGAAGTATGGCGCTCGATTCTCTCTGCTTACCCCGTAAGGGACATGGCGTGATGCTATGTATGTATGTATGTATGATGTTTGAAACTGACATTTCTTGGTGGAAATCAATACCTAACTATTTCATAACAACTAGGTTAGTAATCCAGTGGTCGTGGGTTCGTTACCTGCCACGACCGATTTCGTTCGCCGCACAATCATATATGCTTAATCGCGTCAACAATATTAGATGAAATTTATAAGTCAAGGAAAAATTTGAAACATAACTTCACAACTCTAAAGTTGTTTCAACCCATCATCTTATACTATAGGAAAAACTTTATTTTTTTCTGTTGTTAAAAAATAATTCAAAAACATTATTAACTATGTATTAATTCTGCACAATGTGAAATCTCTATCCAAATATAGTTAATTTAGAGATCAGGCTACAACCAACACATTTGGAATAATATGATATTTTAAAAATCAAAATAAATATAGAAAAATGGCCCAACGAACAAACAAACGAAATTTTCGTTTACCATACGTCAAAATATAAATAAATATTACCTAATTATATAAAACATGTCCTAATTTCAAAGAATCTGCAAGGAAATTATTTTAACATCAACGTAATTAGTTAAGTACCTACTTAATATTTTAATTTAAAACAAAATGACTCTGCGTTGGAAAACAGCAAACGCAGAAGGTTTTAAGACTTCTGTGTACATATATATCATAGTTTTATTTGGATTTTTGTATAAATGAGAACAATAGTTAGAAGATTTGGCACTAGCAGTGTATAAAATAGTATGGTATATAATGAATATGTATCTTAGTTCAATATACTTACAATTTGTTTATTTAAGGATAATATATAATATAATATATATGAGACTTGTACAAAGGGTTATTTTTTATACACCTGCTTCAGATTAAACATAAACGCATATCAGTATGTCAATAATCTATTGTATAGTCTCATATTGCACAAAAAGTGCAGTTTTTTATAGTTACCTACAATCGATTGGACACAGGGAGGGGTATTCGTTGTTTCTGCACAAAGGAGCAAATGCTTGACTAGTCTTGGAGAGTTATATAAAACTTTAACGTACATATTCAACAAAATAATCAACCACAATATAAATTTAGTAAAAATCATTTGCATATTTTTTGGTTCGTAATCTTCAAAGCACAGCATATTTATGTGCAGATAAAAAAGTAAACAATATATAAAATTCATATATCATAACGTAGCGCTTGGCGCATTTTTTTTTCCAAGTAAAATAGTCAACGACAAACAACTCGAGTATGTCACGTGCGCAGAGCGCAATTTTGTGTTTTTTTTCGCTAGATCAGCGTATGTCGAAACCGCCCCCCCCCCCCCATGACGTAAATTCTCAAGATATTTGCCGAAAACCATATATAAAACATTTTAAATTCTCGAATTATTTGGCACAACAAGAAATATCTTCTCAAGTAACGATCAATATATTTAAATTAACATTTCCCTGATAAGTACAGCACCTACAATTTGCATCTAATGTATAACAGTTCAGTTAATATATATCACAATCAATAATATAATATTTCACATATGAATAATATTAAAAAAAAAACTTTTAGGTATATACAATAACATCGAGGAACACAAAAAATCAAAAACATCACAAAACTCTATTTAGTTGTTGATAAATAAAACAATGAAATGACTAAAATAGCGGGGAATTGACTTACATATTTCATTAATTGACTATATTATGTTGTTTTCAAAATGACTGACTAGCTTAACAATATGTAAATATATAGGTATATTATTATTAAATTTGGTATGAAAACAAATTCTTTACACTGATACATCCATAGTTTTATAATGAAATGAGCTAATCAGGATTTATTAAACAGCATGCTAATTAAACATTATTTTAATAATTAAATTTCAACGAAAACATTTTCAAATATTTAAAATACAATACGATTGCAACCATTCACACTTAAATTTTAACAAATGATTATTTTAACTCTTACATCTATGAATGAAAAAAGATACTCTGATAATTATCTACAGTTGAAAAATGAAAATAAAATACAATGGTCCCTCTCTCAACATTGAGAAATATTTGCAGGTGTGAGATTTTAGTAGAGTTCCAACACTCGAATTACAATACTCGATTAAGGTATGTTAAAAATTAACAATTATCAATGTTAAAAACCAAAATAAGGATTACAAACTCATTCATTAGATAGTTTATTAGAATAAAAAATATCGAACAAGAATTTTAAAAAATTAAATCTCGCTTTGTATCAGGGATGTTAATTTTTTTCAAATAATTTTAAAAGATTCATGTATTTGATGGTAACTTTGTGGTAGTCCATGATAACAATAATAATGTTATTTAGCAAAGCATTTAACTTTGCTAAATACCACTTGGATCAACAAGTGTCATTTAGCAAATTATTTGCGCCATTATTATTTTTAATACTTTTAAATATTATTATGTTTTCCCGAAATATCAAAATGAAATCATTACTCGTTGAATTGAAAAATATCATTTAAATTTAACCTTAAGTGCTCTAACTCAATATTTCGGCTGAGACTCTCAGTGCCACATTTTTGAATATTGTCACTTTTAGGGCATCGATTACATTCACACTATGCACTCAAATTTATAATGTGAGCCAAGTTAAATTGAATATGAGAGTTATCCAATAATACTAAGTCTTATTTGCATAGCAGGTAAATGATATCTGCGTTTTGCAATTAAGTCCCTAATTATGAGCATTTCTTTATTTCAAATACAATTAGTCCAATAATTAAAAAATATTATTAAGAATTGAAAATTCATTGAATTACTTATTTTAGATTTTAATTCAGTGCCCACACGAAATAATGCAGCGCAAAAAAAAACAAGGTAAATAATATTTTTGAGAAAAAATTTAGTTGAAATTCCAGAAATTTTATTCATTATGCCTCCATACGAAAAAGGATAGCTACTAAATTATGTAAATTGAACTCAACTGAAACTCATCCTTGCTAAATATTTACGAATAAGTTATTTCTCAATCTAATATATTTCCAAACACATTTTTACACACATAACAATGATACAGCTCGAACAATAAATGGTTATTTTAGTCAACATATCACTAATTGTTACGTATAAAAAACCTTTTCCAATTCAATTTATAATTAGAGCCGTTAAAAATTACAGGCGTATCAAGCTATTAAAAACGCATCATGCGTAAGTACGTACATAACGAATTGACAATGAAAAAATAAATGGATTTGAAAATTGTTAAAAATGAACACTGTAAAAGGCAACAAAATTAAAAATTTGACAATATTGTTTTTTATCCTAAAATTTAAATGATAGGTATATAAGAATATCTATGTATATGTATAAATAATTATTGCAACAGTCCATAATTATATTTCACTACATTAAATAAAAAAAATCACCTTCAATAAAGACCATAATAAATATAGGTACCCATTTTCACATAATGATAAATTCGATGACTTTCACGACTAGGTTTATTAGCCTAGTACTATGCATAAATATATAACATTATTATTATTACATAGATAAATATATTGAAATAATATAATGATGACGTTGTCAACGACATTATGACAAGTTTTAACGATAAAATATATTTTTTTATAAAATCTTTCATAAATAATTTCGATGTTCTAGACTTTTTAGTGGAAAAATTATTCACCAATAGCTGATAAGTACATTAACTTTTAAAGGTATGTAATTTTATACTTTAAATATCTACCGTATATTCCCTAATACCAAGATATCTTAATATTTTAGTTTATTTACCCCAAATTTACATAATTATTAAGCTATCGTAGAATAATTTTGAAAGAATATAGAAATGGTACAGTATTACAGCGTGTAAGTACTTAGTTACGATCGGGAATAAAATAATGTTAAATTGCATAAAAGTTACTTCAATTTTACATTTCAATAACGATAGACTTTCTCAATACGTTGCTTCAGTTGAATCAAGCATCAATCTTTCATAACACACGATTCGGTCGCAGTTATGAATTTACATTGGAATAAAAATTATGATATATTTACGAGGCCCTGGGTGCACAAGCATTTGGGCGGTACCCAGTCATACTATCATTTTTGGTACTTACTCGCTTTTTTTTAATAATAATGGTGCTTTACAAGAAAGAGTTCCGCGCAACGAGAAATTTATATCACATTGTGAATAAATAATATTACACCAAGAATAATAACATCTTACATATTTCAGCAATGAGGTTCACCAACCATTCTAAATGCTATGTTTTTAGATGAGACGAGATTGGTGTTTGTGGGCGATACACGCATGTGTCGTGCTTATCTTTACAAGATAATGTACACCCCCACACCGATCGCTAATTACCCCACATTATAAGATATGCCGTGATGGTATGAATGAATGATTTCAAAAAGTACCTAGTGGAAATTAATGAAACATCACGAAAAATAATAAGGAGATATTTTTGATGCCCCAAGCGCACCTCGTGGGTTAGGTAGAAAATTAAGCTGTCCGGCAGCAAAACCCTTCAAATCACAGATCTGGGGGGCAAGTCTGGTCCAACCGGCGAAATCAAAACCCTCACGATTACCCACTAGTGTCTGGTGTCTAATTTAGGGACGGAAATACGCATGCGCACAAAAATGACCGACAGTGCAGTGATACGACAGCGCAATAATAATAGTATGATGTGTACGAAAATCCTATTCCCCTTATTTTTTTGGTTAGGTTCAGTTAGGCTTTAATAATAATAGCACTCGCACGAGCGAGTTGCTTATAAATCAAATGGAAATTGGTCGCAGGAAAAATGTTATTAACACTTAAATATTTGTTAAACATTTGTACGCACGCGTATTTCCGACTTCTTCCCCTTTTCCGTCTGTCGCCAGACGCTTGTCGATTACCCATATCATGGATATAATTATTAGGTATATGGAGTTGTATAATATCTTTAGATGTGATAGAACTCCATATGATAATTATTATATCCATGATATGGGTAATCACGAGTGTTTTGATTTCGCCAGTAGGACCAGACTTGCCCCCTAGTTATGTGTAAGCACCAATGACGCAATGGATATTGAGAACAATGTGAGTTCCAATAACCCATCAACTAACATTTTACGATAAGTTCATGATCTTTTTTTATTATTGATATGTTTTGTTTTTACTATTGTAAAATAATTATATTGAATTAGTTGATAAATTAAATAAATAAATAAGGTTCTAAGCAAAACAAAGTCTAACCATTATTTTTGTTATAAAAAGATCTTAATGCGCGGTCACACAAAGGACTTAAGAGTAAATGCCTTTTTTATTGATTGATCAATTCTTAATATAGGTATTGGAAAGGATCTGTACAGTATTGGCTCAAAATCACAAATCACAAAGTTGAGATGTAAAATGATTGATGAAAACGCTCCGAAGAAAACTGTAATTACTTTGAATTTTTCCGTGTTGAAAATATCTCAAAATTTTAATACAGTACAATTTGGTTCTTCGACCAGGGGGGCAAGTCCGGTCAAACGGTGAAATCAAAACCCTCATAATTACCCGTATCATGGATACAATTATCCATGATATAGGTAATCATATGGGTTTTGATTACCCATTTTGACCGGACTTGCACCCAGGTGAACAAAATAGCACAATGATACATTTGAATAACATGAATATATGAAAAATGAGTAGCAAATATGTTAAAATTGCGAATTATTCGTATGCTACGGTACTATATAGATTCAAAAATAAGGTTCGTAAACGAATACAGAATAACTTGGTCTGAATAAATTTTAGGAATAACCTATGATATTATTACCGATATTGATATTTACAATTTATTTGATAATTTAAAGATATTTTTAGGAAGGAAGGTTCTTACGAAATGGATGGATATTAATCTACTAAATTAACAAACAATTATTTGTTATACAATCACACCATTGCAGGAATATTCTCCTTAATAACATTTTATAATATTACATAGAAAAAGTTTAATTTGATCAAAATAGTCTATATTCACACTAAGGTATGAATAATAATGAAAACCAGATTATTCCATTGAAAGATTTTTAAAAGGCATTCCGTTTTTTTAATCAATATTTTATGCAGAAATTCTGAAAAGCATTATAAATGATACTCCATCGTTTGACTTGAAACGATGGAGTATCATTTATAACTTCTGAAGGGAAATTCAAAATCTGTTTAAGTTAAAAAATAATTTTGAATTTAAAGATGAAATAGTGTTTTGGCAAAGATGAAAGGATGGCAAACGTACCGGATTGGTTTGAAAAAGAAAACAATCCTTATACCTACCTATTAATTATATTAAACAAAAAAGTTTTTAAAATGTTATAATATGCTGGAGCACTTCATTTCTTATACGGTCGACGACTGAAGAAGAGCTTACAATTCGAATATTCGGTATTTGTCTATTTTCAAAGTATTTCTACTCGAATATTCATCACACAGATCCAGACTGAAAACATAATTAAAAACTCTGTCTCGATCGGGAATCGAACCCGGGACCTTTGGATCAGCAGTCAGACACCTAAGCAACTGCAATGAGACACGAAGGCCGAAATTATTAAGTATTATAAAAAATATACAATATGCTTTTAAAATCTAAATAATTTTTAACATTTTTATTTGTTTTTGGTATAAGTACCTACATATTTACAAGGAAATATTTGTAAAATACAAAAAAAAACTCCTTTAGAACATTCGAATGTATTGTATATTCGAATAATTGACTATTTTACAATTCGATGTTCGAACTGGAAGCTCTAGTCCGAATATGATTGTGTAATACTTACATTAGACCAATCTCACAGCGACAATCCAATCAGCGACAAAAGTGTATGCAGACACTAAGAAATTAGGCTTCGATACAGTCTCAGCGCTCGATGATTGATTTTCGATAATAATATTAATTTAATAATATAATATATGTGTATGTATATAATTATTGCGAAATGTTCGTTGTGATATGTGTTTTGTTATATTGACCGGTGGCGAGTCGAGCGGTAGATCACGGACGAGTGTCGTACGAGTCCGCTGTGCCCGCCGCATGTCTTGCCGAGCCGCTCTCCGCGCCGCTAACGGTGCCGCCGACGCTGCCGCTCCCGCTGCTGCCGCCGCCACTGCCCGCCACTACCGTCGACACCTGTTGAGCGGCGTTATCGCTGTTGAATAGAAACAATACAATTTGTAAGATGATAAAATATATATGAAAAAATTATCTACGGCAGAGTAAGAAATAAGGACACAAGGAAAGTATGTAAGATAGAGAGAGATGAAATTTAATACTTTGTGATGTATTGGCCATTTGAGAAGAACGCCTGAATGACAGGAATGGAATAAGAGGTCGGGGACGCCCAAGAAAAGGATGGCACGACCATGTGAACGATTTTCTGAAAGACGGAAATGTTAACTAACTCAATGAAAAACTAAAAAAAAGTTAAAAGATAACTCAATGTATGGAAGTGACAGTTTCCAGTCACGTGACTGGCAACTGTCAATACTATACATTGAGTTATCTTTTCTTGTTTCTTTTCTTGAGTTAAATGACACGTTGTCTAGGGGTGCTGGTCCTCCTACAACATAAGATTGTTGTATAATATACTTTTTAGGTTTCACTTTCACAAATATACTTATTTATACCTAAAGACGTGTTCAAATTATAAGAATAGAAATTCAAATTAATAATTTTGTGTAAGATTTCTTCTATATTTTAATAAGAAACTTACCAAAAAGTTAGTCAATACAAAATAAAGTTATTTTTCAACATTTTTCAAAACGTTTGTGGTTGGCAATGCTATATTTTTTGTTGGACCGTTGACAACATTCGAAGAGACGACAGTGCCTGGTTTTTCATTAAGTTAATTAGTATCTACACGTTGCAGTTGCCATTTAGACGCGCATTTTATGTATTTTTCCTATTTTTTTAATTTGCATTTTAAAATCACATTTACTATCAATGAGTTAAGTAGATTTTAATAACTAATTTTTTAATTTTTTAAGAACTTATAAGTAACTATTTTTTAGTATCCTTTATATAACATAATGGGTAAAAAATCTTATTACATCTAAACTAAAAACTGCTTACAAAACCCTTTTGAACGAAAGTATTTATACGAAATCAGAAATATCATATAACATATTTATCTATATAGGCAGTAGTATAAAAAATTCTATAGAAAATGAATGACATCACGAACACCGCAGAATTAGAAATTGTGACCGCAAGAGGAAAATCATTTCCAGATTACAGAGACAACATGTAAAAATCGTACCAAACAATTGTAGGGTTATCTCTAAGGTCTGTGCTATCAATTATATGAGACTGTCTACAGTAACTGTTAGTGAGAGAATTTTTGGTAGTGGACCAAAGATACGTCGGCCAAGAAGGAAACAAACTACACCTATGATGGCACAGGGTAATGGAATGAGCTAAAAACCTTGAAAATAAGTGCAGTGAAGACAGGAGTAGGGTAAGACGCAGTGTAAAAATGATTTAAGATAAGGAACTGTAACAAAAATGTAGTTTTTAGTACTTTTCGATATATTTGAAATTCTGGCATATAAAGGGAATACAATTTGTCATATTTTATTACTAGACTAGCTTTTATGTCCCGCCGTTGCCCAAGAATGTAAATTAGTGAAGGAATAAGCAATCGTTTATATACTATTGTCACACAAAATATTTGCTAATTCGTAGTATGAAAAGTAGTTTGAAATTTAATTGAGTTATGCGATGTAAAATGTTCAAGTGATGGCCACAACCCATTTGTTTTTAATATAAGTAGGTACATACAATTTCTGCACGCATGGACTATGGTAAATGGTTTTAAATATGACTGATTATAAAGAGACAACGTTGTAAAGAGTTTGGATTTGGCCACAATCCCTATTTTTATATATTGTCATCGAACGCAAATAATGAGTTTTAAATATTTAGTAATTTTGTATGATGGGAAATGGTTTAAAAATTGATTGAACAAAAGAAATGAAAAGATGTTGGTCATATCCCATTCGTTTTTATATTTTTCGTCAAGTGTGCATACCTATAGTTTATTATATTTTTGCACAATAAAACTGATAACTTAAAACTGACACATAAGTCTACATTACAGAAGAAGAAGACTTAAAGTATGTTAAATAGTTTTTAATTTGAATATAAACGTTGTGAAGAGTCCAGTAATGGCCACAACCCCGATTTTTTATATATTGTCATCAAAATGAAATGTGTAGTTATTGAATACTAAGCAATATATGATGATATAATAAATGGTGTAAATTTGATTGAACAAAAGTATTGAGAAGAATCTAGTGTTGGTCACACCCCATTCGTTTTTATGTATTTTCATCAAGTATGCATGTTGTTTATAATATTTCTGTACAATAGATTATTAAACTTAAAACTAACCCAAAAGACTAAATAAAAGAATAAGAAGAATTATAAAACTATAACAAATAGTTTGTAATAAAAAACTGACCCAATGGTCTACATAAAAGATGAAATAGAAGAATTACACAATATGAAATTTATTATATAAAAAACTGACCAAATGGTCTTTATAAAAGAAGAAGAAGATGAATTGAACTATAGGAAATATTTTATATAAAATTCACCCAACGTCTACATAAAATAAGAAAACGAAGAATTAGACTAAAGGAAATAGTTTGCATAAAAACTAACCAAAAGGTCTACATAAAGGAAGAAGAAGACGAATTAGACTATAGAACATAGTTTGTATAAAAACTCACCCAAGGTCTACATAAAATAAGAAAAAGAAGAATTAGACTATAGGAAATAGTTAATATAAAAACTGACCCAAAGGTCTACATATTAGAAGAATAATTATACGCCAGGAAATAGATTGTATAAAAACTGTCGCAAAGGTCAACAAAAAAGAAGAAGAAAAAGACTAAAGGAAAAGTTTGTATGAAAACTCTCCCTTGGTCTACATAAAAGAGGAAAAATTAGACTTTAGGAAGATAGTTTATATAAAATTCAACAAAGGTCTACATAAAATTAGAAAAAGAAGAATTAAGTTAAAATAAATAGTTGGTATCTAAACTGGCACAAAGGTCTACATAAAATAAGAAGAAGAATTAGATAATAGGAATAAGTTTGTTTAAAAACTCACCCAAGGGGCTACATAAAAGAAGAGGAAGAAGATGAATTAGACTATAGGAAATAGTTTGTATAAAATCTCACCCAAGGTCTACATAAATTAAGAAAAAGAAAAATTAGACTATAGGAAATAGTTTATTTATGAACTGTCCCAAATGACTTCACAAAAGAAGAGGAATAAGAATTAAACTCCAGGAAATAGTTGTATAAAAACTCACCCAAAGGTCTACATAAAAGAAGAAAAAGAATAATTAGACTATAGGAAATAGTTTGTAATGAAACTAAACCAAATGTATACGTAAAGGAAAAACAAGATGAATTAGACTATTTAATTTAATTTAATATTGTTTCTCGGGCAACTAACAGGTACTATGTCAAACATTAATTTAACACGCACCCAATAACAAGTTGCCACATTCTGGAGACTTACGATATTAATCGTCTCACAGATCCAGACTGAAAACACAATTAAAAACTGTGTCTCCACCGGGAATCGAACCCGGGACCTTTGGCTCAGCAGTCAGATATCTAACCAACTGAGCCACGAAGGCCGACTATTAGACTATACGATGAATTACGATGAATTAGACTATAGGAAATAGTTTGTATAAAAATTGACCCAAAGGTCTACATAAAATAAGTAGAAAAAGAATTAGACTCCAGGATATAGTTTGTATAAAAAATCACCCAAAGGTCTACATATTAGTAGAAGAAGAAGAATTCGACTATAGGAAATAGTTTTTAATAGTAGGTATGTATTGAAGTTAACCTAAAGTATTTAAATAATTTTCATATAGGAAATCAGTATTTTGTTGGTTTTTAAGTACCTAGTATTAGGTAGGTACCTACCTACAACAATCTTCTAAATAAATTCGATTCATAAAAAAAAATTATTTGAATATCACATTCTTTCTGTAACCATAGTAACCATTCGAACACGTAAGTAATATCAAATGGTTCGGATACTTTTTTGGAATATGTAGGTACCTATATTGGTTTGTTCGAAGCCACAAAAACGAAAATCAACAATTGTCCGAAATATCAAATATTATATACAAATTATGCAATTTTACTATTATACATATTCATTCGGTAGGAAAATTAAATATCGTATGAAAATATATTAAAATGGTGGGGTTATACGTACATTTGTACAAAACGCATACTTTTAAAATAAGTTAAACATTATTATTAGACAAAATATTCACCATGTTTTTCACTTAAAAGCTAAGTTATACTTGAAAATATATTTTTTTCGTGTAAATACGTACTTCTAACTTATAAACTAACAGATATTTTCGTGCAAAATATACACTTTTTTGACAGATATGACTTGGAAAATTTTGTATGAAAAAAATAATTATTGAAATATTTTTAAAATTCAGCATTTTTATCGCATTATTTTTAGCGTACACTGCATCAGGTATACTGGTACATGTTCGCACATAAATAAGATTTTTATATGCTCTTGGTTTTTCAAAAGGCGTGAGACAAACACACACACACACTAACAAAATCTTTGTTTTATTACTTTAGATTTTAACTGTATCATTCTGTAGCTAAAATATCAAAATCCTTCACCAACAAATTTAATACTTGAGACAAAACTCTTTCCTACCTTGTTAGTTTTGGACAATTGAAATGATTTCAGTTTTTTGAGTTTGAATACGCAAAAAATTGCATTTATTGCAGTCGGTAACAAAAAGTATTTAAATTTAAATGTATTTAAAAGTATTTATTTTACCCGTTGTCTCATCTGGACGTACGACGAATATCACCAAAGAAAGAATAATAATTTTGAGATGCATATTTAAATTTATTTATATCACTGAATCAGTGCGAATAAACAACTGATTTTAAACTAACCGATGCATTATTTATATCAGGTTCGTCTAATTTCTGGGTCATAGAAAAGTGATAAACAACATCATAAAATAGATTTTAGGTCGACAGCTATATTATTTCATTACTAATTATATAGAAACTGGGCTAGAAAGATCATAAATGGTGGTGGGGTATGATGGAATTTTTCAACAGTTTTTTTTTATAGTGGATTGCGTAATACTGTGTTCTCACTGGAGTATTTTATTCTATCTGACTCCTTATTAAAGATGAAAAATTTTCATTTAAATTATATCTTCTGCTTCTCTATATTATATAGCCTTACAAAACTTGGCGGGTCTTAGCTGGCTTCAAGATCAATCACCACCCCTCTTCTATCCAGAGCAGCAGTCTTCCAGTTGACACTGAGCACTCTGCGATCGGCTGTGACTTCCAACCTACTAAATATCTATAAATAAATAATAATCACTGAAAGGTTCCAGCCTCCTAAATAGAATCATCTAGAGCATTTTGTATGCTGTAATGTCTTTGCAATTACTGCAGAGTAGTTGGTTTCCCTTTTTGTGAAGCGGACATATAAAACCCTAATTTTAGTCGGTTGGCAATGATTGAGAATTCCATACTTTTGTAATTTGATTATGTATACATGAGTGTAAAAATCTCCACCATTATTTATCAATTCTCTTCATATGTCAGGGGACTTGTTGTTTTTCAGGCTCTTGATGGCTATTTGTATCTCTGTGGGTGTATATGGTTTTTGATATTTGGTTGGAGTGTTATAATCAGGATCAGCTGTTATTGTGTCAACACTGGTGAATGCGAGTTTGTCACATTGTGAAGGTTCAGCAGCTCGTCAAAATACTTTGTCCAGCGGTTGAGAAAGCCTGACTTATCAGTAAGTACTATGCGCGATTTATCTTTGCACATAGTGAGGCGTAGTTTAAACTCCTTTCTCATATCATTGACCTTCTGTAAAATTGACGACTTTCATTTTTGGTTTAGCTTTCCTGGAGTTAGTTCCTGGAGTAGTTTCACGTTTCATATAATCTCGCTTCTTCTTTCTATGGAACTTCTTTTCCTCTCGTCACAGATATTTATATTGCTCAACTGAACCTCTTGTACCGCTCCGTTATATCATTCTCTGGTAGGCGATGTTCTTTTTATTAGTTATTTGTTGGCAATCTTCGTTAAGCCATTGAGCTCTGGGCGTATGTAGGTTGATGTAGCTCTGGGCGTAGTTATGTAGTCATAGGTAGATGTCCAAAGGCTTCAGATGCTTCTGCAGTAATTGAAGGACTCCCAATAAGTGTTAACATCTGATGACCTATAGTTTTACCTTCAGTTTTTCAAACTTATTTTTGTTAGTGCCTTGCGTCCTATTCGCATTTGACACTCTTGCTCTAATTTGTGCGCATACTAAAAGGTGGTCTGAGCCGATATTTGCTTCCCTATATGTCCGAACATTTTTTTTTATAATAACTGATTTGTGCCTTCCATCAATAAGAATATGGACTATTTGGTTCCTTGTTTGGCCATCTGATGATACCCATGTGTATTTATGGATATCTTTTCTTGGAAAGTAAGTACTTCATATGATCATATTGAGCGAAGTTTACCAGACGTATACCGTTGTCGTCGGTAGTACTATGGGGGCTGTATCTTCCGATTGTTGGCTTGTATATTAGCTTCTCTGCCAACCTTTGCATTAAGGTCTCCCAGTATTATTTTGATGTCATGCTTTGGACACCGGTTATATGTAAATTCAAGACATCATAAAATTCATCTTTCTTATCGTCTAACTTGTCTTCTATTGAGGTGTGTAGACTTATAATACTATAAATTAAGAACTTTCCTCTAATGCGTAGACTCATGATTCCCAGGTGATGTTCTCTTGGGTGGCAGCTATAAAGGATTGTGCAGTCTCGATTCTCTATTACTCGTTTTCCATTCCATTTAATCTCTTGTATTTCTGTACTTCTAATCGTGTTCCTTGTTTCTAATCGTATTTCCTTAAATCTTGCTGGGTCTAGTATCGGGTATAAGTCCGACTTCTTTTCTCGTAGGATTCGTTACAATTGGTGTTTTTGGTGAGTTTGGGATGATAGCTCCACGCCCAACCCCCTGCCAGGAGGACCACGTTTTTTCTGTCGAGGATTTCCTTCGACTTGTAGCTTGTATTTTCTCACTTTATGGCGCCAGAGGTTCGCCAGCGCCCTTCCCAGGAGAGAAGAACTTACTGGTATTGTTGCTGATGGGATTCAACATGGTGTTACGCAGCATTTTATAGGCATACATCATCCAGCAAGACGCACCAGTACGACCCTACACAGTGGTTTGTGGGGGGAAATATGTAGAGGGATTTATGGGGCAAGGTTGGGTACCACTGCCAGAGGTGAAGAGAGTTGAAATAGGCAGCTGACAGTTCAGGTATCTAGGTTTTAACAACCCCCTAGGCCTACAGAAATTAATAAAATATATATTTAGTTAGATAAAGGAGAACTACATCCAGCAGTGAAGAGATGGCTGAGAAGAAGAAGAATATAATATATATTTTAGATTTTTTCTCTCCATCCCCATGAACTTTAACTACGCCAAATCTCACACTCCTACATGCGCGCAATATTCATTAAAAGAAAACTGAAATCGATCTAATAATGCCTGAATATTATGCAACATGTATAAAAATCATAATTCAAGTTCGGAAATACAAAATTATTCAATTTAATCAAAATATTAAATAAATCAAACTGAAAACAGTTTTAATATGCATTGTCATCGGTGATATACAAATTCTGAATGTTTCAGAGCTCTCACTAATTGTACCTATTAATTACATGCTTGATTAGAGTGTTCACACAATCTATGTATAATTGACAACAGTGTCAAATCCCCGTCATCATAAAAATATAATTGCACATACCATGGTGAGCGACATTGAACCTAATCTATAATATATATCATGTTTTCTCTTCACGTATTGCAAATCAATTTTATAAATGGAATTATTGTGTAAGTACCTACCATTTATATTGTTTCACAGTAGGTATTCAAATATATATTTTCCTTTAAAATGTTCTAAAATTTGAATTTAATTAACTGCGTCGTAGGTACCACAATGACATTTGAATGTGACCACAGAACATGAAATAAAAAGAATGAATATTTCCTACCTACCTACTGTGTGTCGTACCTCGGTTATCGGAATATTTCTCATACTACGCGGGTATATAAAAATTACGTTTCCCCTCTCTTCACCGTTCTATGGTACATAATAAATTGTTTGATGTGAAATATTTTTTATTTAATTTAATTTATTTATAACGCATATTATGTATTAATATTATTTTTCTGCAGTCCTCCTCCATATAAACTTTAAGTATGCCAAATATCAAACTCCTCCGTGCGCCCATTTATCCGGAAATTGTACTTAACGTTGTCGCTTCACGTATTAATATATAGATAAATATATATTATATAAATAAATAAATGTTTTCAATTGAAACAATTTTAATACGTCATGTTTTTTCTCAAGTCGTCCAAATGTTACTGTAATTAATGGAAATTGTTTTATGACAAACATCTCAATAGAGACGAAGTTGGAATATTATAGGAGACTGGGAAATCAAGGCACGTGCAGTGCTTACGATCTGTCATCGGCAAATTTACGTGATCACTTTATGTGCTTGCGCAACGTTCACCAATTATGCCTTCTTATTGAGTGTCCTATCGATCCAATTTTTGAAAGTTCTATATTATGTTAATCGTGAAAATAAGCTGAAACACCATCGCCATCTATGAAGTGACGAAGAAACCTTTTTTTGTAACGCCGACGAAAATTTGTGGGCATTTGGAAGATGAAAATAAAAAAGGATACTATCTCCACAAAAATGAAAATAAGCAAGTCAGGTCAACCGGCGGAATCAAAACCATCCATGTTTACCATTATCATACATATAATTATCTTAAGGAGTTCTATAATATCTTAAGATGTATAGGATAGGATAATTATATCCATGATATTGGTAAATATGCATGGTTTTGATTCCGCCTGTTAACCAGAACATAAAATAGAGGCCATGTCAAAAATACTAAGTTTATTAAAGTTAGGGGATTCTATACAAAATATTGAATATATATTATCTTTTTATATATTTTTTTATATTACTAGTTGCATGTGTGAACATGAGATCCAACTGTCGATAGCGATAGTATGTTTAGTTGAA
Organism: Molanna angustata; assembly: GCA_963576475.1. Classification (NCBI taxonomy): domain Eukaryota; kingdom Metazoa; phylum Arthropoda; class Insecta; order Trichoptera; family Molannidae; genus Molanna; species Molanna angustata. Next base: position 14,338,588 of record OY754970.1, on the reverse strand, counting down.
GAATAAGTACCTAACTATAAACCCATAAATACAAATTTTAAGATATTTCGTTTTCTATACAACACATGTAGGGATGTATGTCAAGATAGGACAGTATGGAGGTCAGTCCTCTTTTAATACCCGGAATAAGAAAACAGCATGATGGTATGTATGTATGCTTGGAGATTAAGTATCAAACTATTAAGTCTTCTTACATATTGTGTATACGCAACTGCCATACAAATTATATGAAGTGATGTCGTCACTAAATTAAAATTTTATAAAAAATGTTGAAAAAAATTGAGATATAAGTACTACTACATAATTTGAATACTTATATTTTATAGAAAATTAAAATATCTAGTTGGGGTGTTTCGGCTTTTTTCGATATTTAAAAAAACTTTGGAAATATAGGCAGTTAAACACATAAATTTATCATAAAAAAAATATTTTTCTTAGTAAAAAATGTTTGAGAAACTCAAGAATTTTTATGAAAATAAAAATTGAGATTTTGTATTTGTCTATGTTCACGCCAATTTTCAGCGTTCTATCTTTCATGGTTTCTGAGATATATGGAATAATAAAGTAAAAATTCAAAAGTTGATAACCCCTGACTGAAACGAAAAATCAAAATTCTGAGTATAAAAGTTTTGTACACACACACACGCACACGCACACGCACACGCACACGCACACGCACACACACACACACACACACACGAAATGTTCTACTCCGAATTCTGAGTAAATCCGTACATAGTAACATATATGCTGCGAAGCCTCTAAGTTGGTGTTTTTTGACTAAATTTTGACTTTGAAAATATAGACCCTGCATACAATCTCGCGTATCCTGGATTGAAATTTTCTATTACACTATAAAAAGCGGAAAAAATCTAACCTAATAATTTGAACAGTTCTATATGTTACCTTACTTCAATTTCTAACATGAATTCAATTTATTATTTTTCCTATCACACGAAAATTCACTTTTGATCCTTTTGTATTTTAGGATATGGGAAAATCGAAAAAAAACGACACTAAATTAGAAAATTACAAATGGCGAGTTTTCAACACAGGAATATTATTATTGGAAAAATTTTCAATCTGCATGTTACATATTAGGCGTAGAGAAAATATCAAAATAAACACCAAACATCATGTATAAAAAAAAACCTTAAAAGGTAACTAAAAAAACTTTTAAAAAAAAAAAAAAACTAAAAAAAAAACTAACTAACTAACTTTTAACTTTTAAACTTTTTAAACCTTAAACCTTAACTTGATTCATATAATATAGCTACTGTAAATTTGTAATGTAAACTGATGGTTCTGTAAATCAATAAAATAAATAAATAAATAAAATATGTGTGTAATAGGAGTATAAGAAAATTTTTTGATGAGTTTCTAGTAAAGATTATTATTGATTATTATTGAAAAAAATCCAGATATAGGCCCGGTATTAAAGTCTGAGTTTAAGAGCTAAACTCAAGCTTTACAAAAATATAGCGTATTACAGTGTCCGTTTAGGCCTAATCTTCCCTCAAATACGTCACTAAAACGACAATTATTTAACTCAACGTTTCTGGCGGATTAAGTACTTAACGGTGAGTCAACTGTCATTTGCTAGGCAACGCGTGTAGTAGTTTCAGTTTCTATCACTAGAGGCGTTAGTTGTATCGACGGTGGCGCCACACAACAAAATAAACTGACAGCCATATTGAAACGAACATGGGCATTTAAAAGCATTATTTTGGTGAAAAAAATTAAATTTACCATGTTGGATAGTAAAACAATAGTTTTTCAAGTGGTAGCGTCCCGTTTTGTAGTTTGTATTATTTGAGGTTATTTATAATTTGACAGATAATAACCACAGAAAAAGTAAAATATTTCTATATTTGAAGATTTAGTAACTGACATGTCATATTGCACTGTAATACGGAAATGGATTCAATCTCCCCTTAACATTAATCTTGAGTTTAACAAACTCAATGAGTTGAGGGCCGACTGTAATACAGGGCCATTGGCCCGGTATTACAGTCGGCCTGGTGATCTACTAGATATTTATGGTCAATCTGTTTCTTAAGTAAAATATTTTTTTTGTTTTTTATTTCTTTTTTATTAAAGGGTGCAGCATTTAGATATATTGTTTAATAATGTTTTCATCATTCAGAACATATATTTGTTTCGGAAGAAAACTATAAAATAAACAAAAAATAAATTGGCTGCCTTAAAACGGGAATTATTCCTAGTTAGGCAGACAAAGGTAAAAAGTGGAACACACCCTATATACCTATGTACCACAAAAATGGTTTCATTCATGTATTATATACTTATTCATATATATTGTATATAATATTATTTTTTCTTTTTATACATTCAATATTGTTCCGATGTAATTTGTTTTTAAAAAGTAAATAAACAATTATTATTATTATTATTAAATATAATGGGTCAACTGTGTACCCCATTAACACATACAAGTTTTGCACAGCACTACTACACGTACAATGGGGTGGTGGTTCAACCAACTTGAAACAGATTTGAGACTGGCAATTGAACATAATGATTTTAAAAGAAAAATAAAGAATAAATTAAACTTATTATTTGACTGATATGTAAATTATATTAACTTCTTTTTGTATAGATAATAATTATGTATGTATAATATTTTGTATATTCTGTATTAAATTGTCTCCTTTACACACGAGTGCTTGCACTCTAGTAAAGGGAAATATGTTTTGTCTTACTGTGCATCTTTTCTATATAGTTTGTTTGTTTTATATTTTGTATGTGTTATTGTGAACTTAATAAAAAAAAAAACAACAAAAAAAAGAGAGAAAGAACTAGTAACTAACAGACATACGTTATATTATAAAGTCTGCAGGTAAAAACGATAGGATAATATTGCGAATCCTGAGTACTGGGAGTATTCGGAGATAGCCATCAATGTGTGGAAAATTGTTATTTTAACATGTTAGTTATAGTAAGAATTGTCCGTTGAGAAATGAAATAAAGTGAATAATAATAGTTAAAAACGAGTGGGTTGTGGCCAACGCTAAACTCCTCACTAACAAGTCACTATAGAGTATTCAAAGTTTCTATAGAAAGTTTTCGGCAATTTTATGAAATGAGTGAGTTTAATTCTTTTATTATTTAAATATATTATTATGAAAAATTGATATTTATTAATGACATTTTATGTAAGTGATGTGCCCTTTTAGCAATTTGAAAATAAAAATAACAAATTTCGAGTTTCCTGAGCATGGGAGTCACTTTGAAATATTTGACAGTTAAAAAAAATGAGAAGCACTATTCAGATATCCTTCAAAATCTAATGAGGTCTATGCGAGTTTTTGATATACAAATTTGCAAAATTTGAAAATAATCGAATGAGCACTTTAATCTATAATCGATAATCTAGAATAAACACGCCGTACGTAGCATATTATAGTACACAGCACACACACACACACAGATACATTGTGATAAAACTTTCAGAATGCAATCCCAGCATGATACTAGTTGATAATCTGCAATAAAAAATTACCTTAAAAATTACGAATTCATAAATCCCCTTGGGGTAGTGAGGAGTAAAAACAATGTTAAGTTCAACCCCTTCTTCATAAGGATTCATATTTTTTTCGTGCAACTCTCCAATAATATCTAAAAATTTAAGTCCTGGCAGCACCGTCCACCGTGGTTGACATTTGTCATTTGACAGATATTATACGCGTTCGTTCTGTCATTTGATAAAACATTTAAATAATTAATCAGCATAATATTATATTATAACTTTTTGTTTTATGTAGCTTCACGGGCAACTAATAATAATAATAAGGACAATTTATAAAGCGCCGTTTAGTGACAACCGTGGTCACCTCAAGGGCGCTTTCAGTTTGCAAAAAAAAAATTTAAAATTTAAAATTAGTCCTATAGCTAACACATTGAAAATGGTGAAACATAAAACTTAAAAAAATACAATCAGTTAAAATTAAGTTAAAATTAGTCCTATAGCTAACACATTGAAAATGGTGAAATATAAAACTTAAAAAAATACCTAGAAATCACAAATTAATCTTGTTACATAATCCAGATGAAATTAATTATAAAAATAGTCGATTCAAAGTAAACTGGCATAATATTTAGTACACATAATATTATTGAACGGATGAAGGACAATCTGGATACGACTTGCGGAAAAGATGAGTTTTTAATTTCTTCTTGAATTCATTGATATTTTCGGCACATCTTATATCCATTGGAAGATTGTTCCATGACTTTGGTCCAGAAACGCCAAAAGATCGATATAGGTATTTTGGCTTATTTGTGAGATTGGTTTCTACTAGTTTTTTATTGGATTGGGTCATTGATCTTAGCGTACTTTGTTTATTACTAACAGGTACAATGTCAAATAATTATTTAACATGCACCAATAACAAGCTGCCACATTCTGGAGACTTACGATCTGCTTATGGTATTAATCGTCTCACAGAGCCAGACTTAAAACACAATTAAAAACTGTGTCTCCACCGGGAATCGAATCTGGGACCCTTGGATCAGTAGTCAGATACCTAACCAACTGAGCCACGAAGGCCGAAGATAGAAATGATGCGACTATTTTAATTTTATGTTTCCCCCAGAGACAATCCAACTAGCAAACAAGTCGTATAAATAAGAGTTATACCTATGACTTTTAGTCGTATAGGAGTTTTATAGTGGTTATTAACTAACTCTGTTAGTCGTATAGACGTTGTACATCTGACGGTTAAGTCGTCTAACTAAATAGTCTAATTGCAACATCCCATAAACGTTTTTGCAACGTAATTATACAAGGATCACATAATGGTCTTAATCGAAATGTTAACTTAACAAAGCTGTAAGTCGTAAAAACATTTCAGTTGTATAAAGATTTTTAAAAAGACAATATCGTCATAAAAAGGGTATTATTATAACATCTAAACAACTTATTGGCCTATAAACGTTTTAGAAAAAACTTTAATAGACGATTGTATAGTGGTATTATGGATGACTTCAATAGGACATAAAATTATTAGTGTGACGTTTATATACCTATTATTCAACAGTTGGTTTTATAAATGAAAAACAAAAACTTTTATAAAACATAATATGTAGTTGTCGATGAACCTGTTATATTCCTTTTATATGACAATATGTTTTATAGATGTTAAGTACAGACTTTTATAAAACAAAATTAAACATTTTGTTTTACATTTGGGAGAAATTAAGAGAACATAAAACGCTGAATCTAGTAATTGAATATAATATGATTTATTAAAACATCCTAATACATGATGAAGTTACATGTTAGTTAAGATAAATATCACGTGCGTTAAAAAAGTTTTATACGTGAATTAAATCAACGGAAACCTAATGTTTATTGATATTTTTCTGCATTTTGAACAAACTTGACTTGAAAAAACTATGAGTCTTTTTTCCCTTTGTTTACTATTCAAGTAAGCTTTTTTCTTGGCCTTCTGGCCCTTAATCCATTGTTGACTAGGCGTCGTCGAATCGTCCTATCGCTTACAATTATACCACTCTCAGCAAGGATGTGTTGGATATCACTCGAAGTGGATCTACGGTCTTGAAGAGCTAATTTCGTTATCCTTCTGTCGTCTATCAATAACGTCTTCTGGTTTCTGCCAGATTTTACAGCATTGTGTAAACTTTTGGAGACTTTGAACCTCTCGCAGACCTTTGAACTCCAGACTTGGACGCTCTGTGTCCCAACTTTTCAGCAATTTGTTTATATGTATATCCCTCTTCTCGCAGGGTAACTGCTCTACTACATTTTGTAGGTGACCAGTAGCCTCCAAGCATGTTTCAGAAGAAGTTTCAGAATAAAATAATCTCAGAACTTGAAAAAACACTCCAACCACTTACAAATGACACAGTACAGGACGAACGACAGACTAATAGCTCTTGCTTAGATAGGATTTCAAATATCCTCAATAATTACTTTCTAATGATCACAGACATCAAAAAAACAAATTTCCAGAAAAAAATGTGAGTAATAATGATGATTCATATCATCAAATAGTAAGGTATATGTTCCTTACAACTCATTATGAGACAAATTAGAAAGGATTAACTAATTTTGTAAAAAAAAGTTAAAATAATTAAGAAAATATTTATTGTTTCTTGCGAAATAAACAAAAGAAAATATTTGTCATTAAAAACAATAAGATTGCAATAAAATTTCAATGAAAAAGTAAAATGAATCACCTAGTAAGTTGAAAAATGTAGTCAAAATAAAAAGTTTCCATTCTTTTGGCCACTACTGAATATCACGTGTTTGTGTCACCGACACAGTAACAACATAGTTCTCTATAAATAATGGGGTGCATGCTATCTCCATGGCTCTTCAATCTATACGTTGAATGTTGCATCAGAACTTTTATGGAGGATAGCAAGGGTCTGAAATTTATTTATTTATATTCACATACACGGCCTCTTAGCCATTATAAAAATATGGTAAAAATAAAACATAAAACTCGTATTAAACAACACAACAATTAAAAAGAAAAACAACACAATAATTCATTAAAATACAAAATCTATCACACAAATCGAAATATTCATAATATGTCCCATTCCGATTCGTCTAAATTTATCTGTCTGAATTTTAGTAGGTATATGAGAAATGTCAAAACGTTGACAATTCAGTAAGTATAGTATATGAAGGATGTAAAGAGAACGTACTGAGAATGGATGCCAGCAAATCGAAGTTCAAATGGTGTTTCAAAAGAGTGATAGCAGAACAGCGTACCAAATAAAATTAGAGAACAAATGGCTCAAGCAAGTAGACGAATATGTCTATTTGGGAAGCAACGGAACACCGGAATGGACAGATTGATAAGGAGATCGAAAGAAGAGTTATGGCAAGAAACAGAGAGAATGGAGCACTTAGACCAGTTATGAATGACCGCAACATATCAAAGGATGCTAAAGATGCCATTGATAACGCTATCTTAAAAGTGCCAACCTTGATGTATGCAAGTGAAACCTGGACATGGCAGAAGTCACATGAAAGCAGAATAAATGCAGTTTAAATGAGATCACTAAGATGAATCTGTAATAGAATTTAAGATGAAGATAGATGTCATTAATAGAATGAAAATGATGAATTCATTTCATTCATTAATTGGCCACATGGGGAGAATGAATGAGGAATGCCTGACGAAGAAAATATACAATGCGCATAGGAATGAAATGAGAAATCAATGCCGCCCAAGAAAGGGATGGCATGACCATGTGAATGGTATTTTGAAAGACGAAAAGGTTAGAAGCGTGAAGAACAGATAAACATGTATAAGAAGGTGTATGAATGTTGACGAGGCGATGATTGTGTGTCAAGATATATGGCATTCAGTTTTCTCTGTCTACCATGTGAGGATCATGGCATTATGGTATGTATAAGAATCACATACATTAGGTATGAGAAATTTTATAAATATAATAATTAAATTAGACAAATGATTTACTACAAACAAGACAAATATTGAAAATAATATTTCTATATTGCCCTCATTCAGTATAACAAAAGCTGTTTTTCATTCAAATTTTGCTTATGAGTAAAAGCATTTCTTTATAAACATTATTCTATTTCTATTTTACAAATATATATATATATATATATATATATATATATATATATATATATATATATATATATATATATATATATATATATATATATATATATATATATATATATATATATATATATATATATATATATATATATATATATATATATATATATATATATATATATATATATATATATATATATATATATATATATATATATATATATATATATATATATATATATATATATATATATATATATATATATATATATATATAGTCACTAAAATTTAACGATTTATTATACACAGACTAATCTCCTGAGCTCGTAGTGCACAGTGACATAGATCTGTAAATGTGTGGGTGCGAGAGAGACTGCTCAATAGAGTCTGGTCAATCAAAGAACACTTTTAATATATAATACTAAACATAATATAGGAAAAAAAATTCACTTGATCTCTGAAGTGCTGCTTTAACTAATACCATGAAATATTTATTTAGCTTTTGTGCATAATTTTAAGACAATAAACCAAAAATTCTAAAAGAAATTTTTCAAAAGCATACTTTGTGAAATATAAATTATATATAGTAATATGAAAGTTTTCTATGCATGACATGTTATGGCTGGTCTGGAAAAATATAGTTGTTTGTTACTCATGATGAACATACACAATATTATGATTTCAAAAATCAATATTAAGTCTATACAAGTTGTTCTAAATTCAAACTTTACATGGGAAATTAGTAATTGATAAATATTATTTGTTTTGTTATTTTTTATAAACTTAATTTCTTTATGTTACATTGAGAATACATGAATGTAATTCAATGTAAATAATGTTCTTTTTATATATTTTTCAAAACAACATAGTAAAACATCAAGTTTCTCAAGTAGAATAACTGCCGTTGAAATGAGGTCTCTCAGACAAATGTGTAATAAGACGATGTGTGATTGAATAAAAAAAGTAAGCACAAGAACAGAATGTATGTTGGAAAAGGACACCACATGCAAAATAAAAATATAATATATGTCCTTAAGTGGTTCGGCCACATAGAAAGAACAGATGAAGAACAGTTGACAAAAAAATTATACATGGCTAAAAGATGCGGAATAAGAGATAGAGGTCGGTCGAGAAAGACTCATTTAAATCACATGAATGGAATCTGATGTGTAGATAGTAGGAGAGTGTGCATGAGGCAATGTTTGGATTAAGTGAAGCGAGAAAAGTATATCAGGATAGGAAAGTATGGCGCTCAGTTCTCTCTGCCTACCTCAATATGAACAAGGCATGATAGTATGTATGTAAAAAAACACAAAATATTTATTTGTAACTAGTATATTCCTAGAAAATAAACTATCATGACGTTCGGTTTCTAAAAAAAACTGATAAAATAAACATTTTCCTAATAAGATATTATGAAAAATGATGTAAAAGAGTAAAATTAAATAATAATTTAACATAAACAGAGCAAATTTCACAATAATAATGTTAATATATTACCTTTAGTCAGTATATATTATTATAAGGTCTTTGGTATATACCTAGTCAAAGATGTTCCGTACTCAAATTTTGTATGGAAAATTTTCAGCGATTTTATGAAATGAGTTTGTTTAATTATTTTTTTATTTTATTATGAAAAGTTGATATTTCTTGAATGCCATTTTATGAAAGTGATGAGCCTTTTTACCTATTTGAAAATAAAAATTTCAAATTTTAAGTTTCCTGAGCTTGGGGTCACTTTGAAATATTTGACAGTTAAAAAAATTGAGAAGCACTATTCATATATCGTTCAAAATCTAATGGGATCTAAGTGAGCATTAGATATACAAATTTGCAAAATTTGAATAGAATCGAATGAGTACTTTAGTCTATAATCGATAAAGTAAAATGAACACGCCGTACATAGCACATAGCACACACACACAGATACATTGTGATGAAACTTTCAGAATACAATCTCAGCATGATACTAGTTGATAATCTGCAAAAAAAAAAATACCCTTAAAAATTGCGAAATCATAACTCCCCACTATATCACCTTGTGTTAGTGAGGAGTAAAAAACATCTAACAATTTGAAAAAAGTGGTATATTTTTACTGACGATGTGTTAATGTTAGATTTCGTTTTTATTATAATCAACATTTTTGAAAATGGAAGAAGACATAAAAAACAGGAAGAATAATAATAATAAAGGGTTTAACAGCCGCTACGGATAGATATTGGATCGTTATTTTCTAGACCAGCGGTTCTCAAACACCACATCGTAAAGTGAGTGTCGCTTGTTTCATTATATCATCCATATATGCGACTTCGCACCTCTTTTACAATCAAATAAAATTGTCGTAACGCGGTGAATATGGAATGAAAACCTTTATACTACAAAGCACTGGTTATTCAGTTTATAGTCTCCTCAAACCTGAAGAGCATTGGAACTTGTAACTAACCTGCGAATATATTATGGTGATCTCGAAAGAAAGAAGCCGTATTATATATTAAATAATTTTAACCTCTAATTTGTGGTAATTTTTATGAAATTCTTTCAGTTTAAAAATATGTTCTGTATTTTTGAACTGAAAGAAAAACTTATTGTTTCTTGATATTCCTACTCACATAGGAACTTAAAATTGAATTTATTACAAACGACAAGTGAATTATTCGATACGATCGATTTCGAAACGAGCGCTTCTTTGTGAGGGCAGACTCATCATAGAAGTGTGCTGCAGAACGAAGGGAAAAGGAGAGTAAGAAGGTTTGATAGGAGCAGACAATATTTAGTTAACGGATACATATTGTTAAGCAAACCACTTATTTTAATTGATTAGTTAAATATTTTCTTTTTATGTATTTTGTTTATTTTTTAAATCATGTTATTTAGAAGCATAACATGCTGACCTCTGCGAAGAAATTCAGAGCCAAGTCCAAGAGGTAGCTGCAGTCTCGCACGCCCTGAAATCCATTATCTGGTAAAATGAGGAAATGGCCATAAGGTGCAAAATGAGAATACACAAGGCACGCGTAAGACCAGCAATGAGTGCAGGCACGAACAGACACAGTCAAAAGTGAAAAATTGCTGATGACTTCAGAAATGAGGACACTGAGAATGATAGCAGGCAAAACCTTGAGAGACCGAGTGAGGTACATCAGAATAAGGGAAATGTGTGAGGATGATGATATCATCAGACAGCACCAGACTTCCTAACATCGTGCTGTATAAAAAAGATCTATATAAAAACAAGAAGAAGAACAAGTAACATTACAGTGGAGAGATAATTTTTGACACTTTAATACGTTAATGTCTCCTAGATCCTCCTAAATCCACACAAATGTATAGACATAATTTGTGTACATGCCAGATGTTCTTGTTTTCCTCAAAGAAAACTTCTAATTAACATTCATTAAGTCGAGAATCTAAATAATATACTGATTTTACAAATCTCAAAAGCAGTATTTCTAAAGCACTACATAGGTATTGATTTGCGAACCACATTTAACAGAATAACTAACGAAAATCGATAGGTCTAAGTTATTGCGTACTGGTCATTTTTGGGGAATCACAAAACATAAAGGTCAGGCCGTAAAGATGTCCCTACGATTATTTGCCCTAGTCCAATTTATTTTCCTTTAAAACATACATAATATCGTATTTGTTTTATATTCCCTGATAACAAGAACAGCAGTAAAGTTACTATTCAACCGTCGATTGAGCGGTTGCTTTCGGCCATTTTGAGGGACGCAGAATGTATCAATACACCGAGGGAATATTGGACGGCTGGCGTTGGTTTAATATCGCGGAAGCAATTTATTTCGATTTTATCGAGTGTCGTCTTTAAGATTTGTATAAATGGAGATTTTAGTTATTTTAGTATATTTTCCGAATTCGTCATCGTGTATTTTTAAAATCGACGATCCACTCTCCCATAATGATGATTTTGACAATAAATTGATCGCATATCAGAAGCAGAACGATAGTAACCTAGTCTAGGAATACAATAAACATGGGTTGCAACCTATCTCTATGGAGTTCTTTACTCTAACGAACAACTAAGGGATTGAGCCAAGTTTAGAGAAGGTAGAATTATGTAGGCAAGAAGAAGTTTGCAAAAAATATTCTGTGGTGGAAATAAACCCTAGGACTCCGGTACAAAAGTCAAAACACTTTTGCCACTGCGGTCGACAGCCGATTCGTTTCAATCTAATTTGCAACAATAATCGCGTGAAATTTTAAGCCATTAAATCTGTAGATAATGTCAAAAACGTTAAGAAAAAAAAATGTTTTGTAAAAGTAAAGATTACACTGGTTACACTGATGCCAAATAGATAGGTAGGTATGTAAAATGACGCCTTTCAAATTCAGTTTGTATAAAGTTTCCGATAAAATAAAATATGGAACATTAAAAAAGATAAAAATCTTTGTTCATAATTATTAATAAGTTAAATATAGGTACATTAACAACCTTTTAACAGGCATTGTTCCTAGTTATTTAGACAAAGATAAATCAGTGGAACACTAGTAGATACATGGTACCAAGATATCATCTTAGTTTTATTTTTACGTCCTTTTTACTGTAGTAGAATTTTGCAATCGTTTTTCCCGACCATTTAGAGCTCTGAAACTTTCAGAATTTGTGTATTGTCGATGACAGTGCATTAAAACTATTTTCAGCTTGATTCATTGATAACATTGAACAATTTTGCATTTCATACAAAGTAAACAATAAAAAAACTGTTTAATTATTCCACTATTTATTTACATTTTTATTACAACAGATGTGCTTTGAACAGAATATAAAAATAAAGTAAAATTAAAAAAATATGTCCTTTTTTAATTACTTTTTGCTATCATTAGGTATCAATTAATAATAATAATTGATATTCCATAGTCAAAATAAAGAGTTAATAGTGGAATGGCTATTTGTACCAATGAACCAGTGACAGGTGATTTAAATTTCTCAAGAAGTAAAAACTGAGATAACATTCACTCAATTGCGCCCTGCGCCAATGCCAAATCGATTGTCAAATACCAATTTGTTCCAACTAAAAAATGTTTCCAGTCCAGAGAAGCAACAATTGTGCAAAAAATATTTTATCATAAATTTTTCCTCTGCTGGGGATCGAACCCAGGCGATCGCACAGAAGCCAATAGACACACTATGACGACCACTTTGCTACGGTCATCGGCCCACCTGACTTTTAATACCAACTCCGACTAACATACGCCATTTATCATCAAAACAATTCTCAATTTTCACAAAACGATAGTCATATCAATGTGATGATAACTCTTCCGAAATACATATTCACGCACCACACACACACACACACACACACACACACACACACACACACACACACACACACACACACACACACACACACACACACACACACACACACACACACACACACACACACACACACACACACACACACACACACACACACACACACACACACACACACACACACACACACACACACACACACACACACACACACACACACACACACACACACACACACACACACACACACACACACACACACACACACACACACACACACACACACACACACACACACACACACACACACACACACACACACACACACACACACACACACACACACACACACACACACACACACACACACACACACACACACACACACACACACACACACACACACACACACACACACACACACACACACACACACACACACACACACACACACACACACACACACACACACACACACACACACACACACACACACACACACACACACACACACACACACACACACACACACACACACACACACACACACACACACACACACACACACACACACACACACACACACACACACACACACACACACACACACACACACACACACACACACACACACACACACACACACACACACACACACACACACACACACACACACACACACACACACACACACACACACACACACACACACACACACACACACACACACACACACACACACACACACACACACACACACACACACACACACACACACACACACACACACACACACACACACACACACACACACACACACACACACACACACACACACACACACACACACACACACACACACACACACACACACACACACACACACACACACACACACACACACACACACACACACACACACACACACACACACACACACACACACACACACACACACACACACACACACACACACACACACACACACACACACACACACACACACACACACACACACACACACACACACACACACACACACACACACACACACACACACACACACACACACACACACACACACACACACACACACACACACACACACACACACACACACACACACACACACACACACACACACACACACACACACACACACACACACACACACACACACACACACACACACACACACACACACACACACACACACACACACACACACACACACACACACACACACACACACACACACACACACACACACAATTACACATGTATACATTATATTATGACACATTTATCTGTACTGCATTTTTATTTCATACATTGTTATAGACTACAATTTCGTTTTAATAAACATGTAGAATAACAATGTTAACAACAACGCATATATTCATATTTATACTATGTATTCATATTTTAACATATTATTCATTTGTGTATCTTTATAAATTTTAGGTTCAAAAAATGCATTAATGAATCTTGGGAAAAATGATAATGGTTTAAGAAAAAAAAATGATTTACAGAACCAACACATAAAAGTATAATATAATATAATGCACATGGATGAACTAGACTAGAAGGTAGTGACACGAATATAATGACCTATTCTTGTGTTATCCAACTGTCGATTTGTTCAGGAGAACTTTGTTCTCTTAACATATCGACAATGTATCAAGCCAGAATACGCGAGAATTGTATGGAGAGGTCTACTTTTTTCACGGCTTTTCCAACTTTGAAGTCAAAAAACACCAACTTAGAGGCTTCGCAGCATATATGTTCCATACACGGATTTACTCAGAATTCGGAGTAGAACATTTCGTGTGTCTGTGTGTGTGTGTCTGTGTGTGTGTCTGTGTGTGTGTCTGTGTGTCCGTCCCCCCCTTATAACTTTTGATCCGCTCAATTTACAGAGCCTAAAATTTCAGAATATATAAACAGTTACAGGCCTACATAACTTTTATACTCGGAATTTTGAATTTTTGTTTCAGTCAGGGGTTATCAACTTTTGAATTTTTATTTTATTTTTCCATATATCTCAGAAACCATAAACGCTAGAACGCTGAAAATTGGTACAAACATAGACAAATACAAAATCTCAAATTAGTTTTTTCAAAAAAATTCCAGGGTTTCTCAAACATTTTTTATTAAGAAAAATATTTTTTTTATGATAAATTTATGAGTTTAACTGCCTATATTTCCAAAACTTTTACAATTATCGAAAAAAGCCGAAACACCCCAACTAGATAATTTAATTTTCTATAAAAAATATTAACATTGTAGTAGAAGATCTCAATTTTTTTTTAACAATTTTTTTAAAAATTGAATTTAGTGACGACATCGCTTCATACATTTTGTATGGCAGTCGCCTATACACAATATGTAAGAAGACTTAATAGTTTGATACGTCATCTCCAAACATACATACATACCATCATGCTATTTGCATATTCTGGGTAGGAAAAAGGATCTTCCTCCATACTATCCTATCTTGACATACATACCTACATATGTTGTATAGAAAACAAAATATCTGAAAATATTCAATAATTTGTATCTATGGGTTTATAGTTTGGTACATATTCTTCAACTATACATACTATCGCTATCGACAGTTGGATCTCATGTGTTACATGCAACTAGTTATAACATAAATAGAGATACATTATGATGATCAATGATCAACGGTTATTACCCCTTATTTTGCTTGGTACATATAATAAATTTTCATTCAATCGTAAACTATTATTGTTCTTGATATAATATAGCTTACACCTGGACTTCCCAATCGGTGAGGCGCACCTCCCTTGGAGGGTCGTATATATATCTAGACGCTCTTTTTGAGATTAAAACCTTTATTGAAGTAATTCAACATACAAGTTTAAAATTTCTCCGCTGAATCTGTGTTGCTGTGAAGAAAGAAGAGTGACGGACAAAAAGAAATAACGAGTTGAATAGTATTTATGAAGCCCCTGGTATCAAAATTCATTTAAGATTACTCAGATTGAAATGGGTTGGCCGTGAAGATAGATGCTAAACACTCGACTGCCCAAGAAAATCAACAGAACGACAACGAGGACAGACGGCGATGGAGGCTTAAGCTGAAGGAGGCCAAGGCTCAATTTGGACTGTAGCGCCATCGAATAAAATATAAGAACTCTCGTCACTTGTGCAAGCTAGACCCAATTGCTGAGTGGAATATAAACGGAGGACTATCTAACTTCAAGTCGAGTTGAGAAAAAACAGTTAGGTATCTTTCAATTGAATCAAATACTTATGAAACACATGGTTTATTTTTAGTGTAAATGAATGGAAAAATCATAATTTTTACTAACTGTAATGTATGAATTTAGTGGTAGGTACCTAAAACAAAATTTAATTATAGTGGTATCTACATATGAATATTGTGTGTTCCAATTTTAGATTAATATGATTTTGAATATGGGTATTGTCTTTTTATTTAAGAAAATTATGTAAGCTTCTGTCATAGAATATTGTAAACTGTTAACCTTGATAATATTTATTTTTATTTATTTATTATATAAAATACAATTTTCCTTAAATCTAGTAACAAAGAAATTTTTTTTTTTAATACAATATAATATATTTAACTTAGGTTACATAATAGTTACCAGATATTTTACTATTGTCATAAACTGCCTCACTAGGTGAAACCTGTTCTGAGACAGTGTATAGATGTCTTATTAGTTTTCAGTTTTGGTTAGTAACTATGGGAGTATTTTATGAGTTCAGGTGATTAATTTATTTTTAATATAGTCTCTGCCCTTCTTTTTAATCCAAATTTTAATGTCTCGCTTAAATATTTTCAGGTTACTGTTTTGTCTAAGTGTTAAAGGAAGTTCGTTGTATAATTTGACTCCAAAATACAGGAAATTTCTTTGTCCAAAAGTTGTCTTGAGTCTAGGTATTAGGAGTTTAGCCTGTTCGGTCTGTCTAGTTGGTCTAGATGTTTGCGTAGAGTCAAGTTTGTCTATCTTTTTATATATGTATGTACAAGCGTTCTTTGCATATAATTGTGATATGTTTAGTATATTAAAGTCATTAAATAATGCGTCGGATGGAGTGCGGATTGGTACCTTGTAGATTATCTTTAAAACGGATTTTTGTAGTTTTATCAAAGGGTCTATTGTAACATGGTAAGCGCCTCCCCATGATATAATTGCATATTCTAATATGGATTGAAACAAAGAGAAATACATTATTTTAATGACGGGTAAAGGTAGGAAGTTCCTTACAGTACGGAATATGAAATTAATTTTTTAAGTTTGGAAGCAATGAGTGAGATGTGATGGTTCCATTTTAAGCATTGGTCAATTTGTACACCTAGGTATTTTGTGAATTGTTTTTTTACTCCTCACTAACACAAGGTGATATAGTGGGGAGTTATGATTTCGCAATTTTTAAGGGTATTTTTTTTTTTGCAGATTATCAACTAGTATCATGCTGAGATTGTATTCTGAAAGTTTCATCACAATGTATCTGTGTGTGTGTGCTATGTGCACTGTGCTATGTGCTATGTACGGCGTGTTCATTTTACTTTATCGATTATAGACTAAAGTACTCATTCGATTCTTTTCAAATTTTGCAAATTTGTATATCTAATGCTCACTTAGATCCCATTAGATTTTGAACGATATATGAATAGTGCTTCTCAATTTTTTTAACTGTCAAATATTTCAAAGTGACCCCAAGCTCAGGAAACTTAAAATTTGAAATTTTTATTTTCAAATAGGTAAAAAGGCTCCTCACTTTCATAAAATGGCATTAAAGAAATATCAACTTTTCATAATAAAATAAAAAAATAATTAAACAAACTCATTTCATAAAATCGCTGAAAATTTTCCATACAAAATTTGAGTACGGAACATCTTTGACTAGGTATATACCAAAGACCTTATAATAATATATACTGACTAAAGGTAATATATTAACATTATTATTGTGAAATTTGCTCTGTTTATGTTAAATTATTGTTTAATTTTACTCTTTTACATCATTTTTCATAATATCTTATATGAATATTAGGAAAATGTTTATTTTATCAGTTTTTTTTAGAAACCGGACGTCATAAGAGTTTATTTTCTAGAAATATACTAGTTACTAATAAATATTTTGTGTTTTTTTACATACATACTATCATGCCTTGTTCATATTGAGGTAGGCAGAGAGAACCGAGCGCCATACTTTCCTATCCTGATATACTTTTCTCGCTTCACTTAATCCAAACATTGCCTCATGCACACTCTCCTACTATCTACACTTCAGATTCCATTCATGTGATTTAAATGAGTCTTTCTCGACCGACCTCTATCTCTTATTCCGCATCTTTTAGCCATGTATAATTTTTTTGTCAACTGTTCTTCATCTGTTCTTTCTATGTGGCCGATCCACTTAAGGACATATATTATATTTTTATCTTGCATGTGGCGTCCTTTTCCAACATACATTCTGTTCTTGTGCTTACTTTTTTTATTCAATCACACATCGTCTTATTACACATTTGTCTGAGAGACCTCATATCAACGGCAGTTATTCTACTTGGGAAACTTGATGTTTTACTATGTTGTTTTGAAAAATATATAAAAAGGACATTATTTACATTGAATTACATTCATGTATTCTCAATGTAACATAAAGAAATTAAGTTTATAAAAAAATAACAAAACAAATAATATTCATCAATTACTAATTTCCACTAGCGTCTACAATCCGCATTTACCATTCCGCATTATGTTTCTGGTTGGCTCTCTGATTGGTTGAGGTCTCGTAGTATGGAGTCAAATGAGCTGTGAAATTTTATATTAAATGCAATAAATTAAATAAAAAATGTAAATTTAACTTATAATAATTTATAATTCAATTTATAAAGCAACTCGCTCACGCGAGTCGCTATTATTATTATACACAAACTTAAACCTAACCTAATAATGCAGAAAAGAAGAGCTGGGGCTAGACGCTACTCTAATTTCCCATGTAAAGTTTGAATTTAGAACAACTTGTATAGACTTAATATTGATTTTTGAAATCATAATATTGTGTATGTTCATCATGAGTAACAAACAACTATATTTTTCCAGACCAGCCATAACATGTCATGCATAGAAAACTTTCATATTACTATATAATATAATTTATATTTCACAAAGTATGCTTTTGAAAAATTTCTTTTAGAATTTTTGGTTCATTGTCTTAAAATTATGCACAAAAGCTAAAGAAATATTTCATGGTATTAGTTAAAGCAGCACTTCAGAGATCAAGTGATTTTTTTTTCCTATATTATGTTTAGTATTATATATTAAAAGTGTTCTTTGATTGACCAGACTCTTATTGAGCAGTCTCTCTCGCACCCACACATTTACAGATCTATGTCACTGTGCACTACGAGCTCAGGAGATTAGTCTGTGTATAATAAATCGTTAAATTTTAGTGACTTTAAATATATATATTTGTAAAATAGAAATAGAATAATGTTTATAAAGAAATGCTTTTACTCATAAGCAAAATTTGAATGAAAAACAGCTTTTGTTATACTGAATGAGGGCAATATAGAAATATTATTTTCAATATTTGTCTTGTTTGTAGTAAATCGTTTGTCTAATTTAATTATTATATTTAAAAAATTTCTCATACCTAATGTATGTGATTCTTATACATACCATAATGCCATGATCCTCACATGGTAGACAGAGAAAACTGAATGCCATATATCTTGACACACAATCATCGCCTCGTCAACATTCATACATCTTCTTATACATGTTTATCTGTTCTTCACGCTTCTAACCTTTTCGTCTTTCAAAATACCATTCACATGGTCATGCCATCCCTTTCTTGGGCGGCATTGATTTCTCATTTCATTCCTATGCGCATTGTATATTTTCTTCGTCAGGCATTCCTCATTCATTCTCCCCATGTGGCCAATTAATGAATGAAATGAATTCATTATTTTCATTCTATTAATGACATCTATCTTCATCTTAAATTCATTTTAGTGATCTCATTTAAACTGCATTTATTCTGCTTTCATGTGACTTCTGCCATGTCCAGGTTTCACTTGCATACATCAAGGTTGGCACTATTAAGATAGCGTTATCAATGGCAACTTTAGCATCCTTTGATATGTTGCGGTCATTCATAACTGGTCTAAGTGCTCCATTCCCTCTGTTTCTTGCCATAACTCTTCTTTCGATCTCCTTATCAATCCGTCCATTCCGGTATTCCGTTGCTTCCCAAATAGACATATTCGTCTACTTGCTTGAACCATTTGTTCTCTAATTTTATTTGGTACGCTGTTCTGCTTTCACTCTTTTGAAACACCATTTGAACTTCGATTTGCTGGCATCCATTCTCAGTACGTTCTCTTTACATCCTTCATATACTATACTTACTGAATTGTCAACGTTTTGACATTTCTCATATACCTACTAAAATTCAGACAGATAAATTTAAACGAATCGGAATGGGACATATTATGAATATTTCGATTTGTGTGATAGATTTTGTATTTTAATGAATTATTGTGTTGTTTTTCTTGTTAATTGTTGTGTTGTTTAATACGAGTTTTATGTTTTATTTTTACCATATTTTTATAATGGCTAAGAGGCCGTGTATGTGAATATAAATAAATAAATTTCAGACCCTTGCTATCCTCCATAAAAGTTCTGATGCAACATTCAACGTATAGATTGAAGAGCCATGGAGATAGCATGCACCCCATTATTTATAGAGAACTATGTTGTTACTGTGTCGGTGACACAAACACGTGATATTCAGTAGTGGCCAAAAGAATGGAAACTTTTTATTTTGACTACATTTTTCAACTTACTAGGTGATTCATTTTACTTTTTCATTGAAATTTTATTGCATTCTTATTGTTTTTAATGACAAATATTTTCTTTTGTTTATTTCGCAAGAAACAATAAATATTTTTTTAATTGTTTTAACTTTTTTTTACAAAATTAGTTAATCCTTTCTAATTTGTCTCATAATGAGTTGTAAGGAACATATACCTTACTATTTGATGATATGAATCATCATTATTACTCACATTTTTTTCTGGAAATTTGTTTTTTTGATGTCTGTGATCATTAGAAAGTAATTATTGAGGATATTTGAAATCCTATCTAAGCAAGAGCTATTAGTCTGTCGTTCGTCCTGTACTGTGTCATTTGTAAGTGGTTGGACTGTTTTTCAAATTCTGAGATTATTTTATTCTGAAACTTCTTCTGAAACATGCTTGGAGGCTACTGGTTACCTACAAAATGTAGTAGAGCAGTTACCCTACGAGAAGAGGGATATACATATAAACAAATTGCTGAAAAGTTGGGACACAGAGCGTCCAAGTCTGGAGTTCAAAGGTCTGCGAGAGGTTCAAAGTCTCCAAAAGTTTACACAATGCTGTAAAATCTGGCAGAAACCGGAAGACGTTATTGATAGACGACAGAAGGATAACGAAGGATAACGAAATTAGCTCTTCAAGACCGTAGATCCACTTCGAGTGATATCCAACACATCCTTGCTGAGAGTGGTATAATTGTAAGCGCTAGGACGATTCGACGACGCCTAGTCAACAATGGATTAAGGGCGAGAAGCCCAAGAAAAAAAGCTTACTTGAATAGTAAACAAAGGGAAAAAAGACTCAATTGGGCAAAAGAACACAAGAATTGGACCAAAGAAGACTGGAAGAATGTAATCTGGAGCGATGAAACAAAAATTTCTATATTTGTATCGGATGGAATAAAGTATGTTAGGAGGAGAACTGGAGAAGACTTGTTACCAGTGTGTACCACCGTCACCATGAAGCACCCTCTCAGCATAATGATATGGGGGTGCATGTCAAGAAGTGGCGTGGGTCGTCTACATATCATTGATGGGACGTTACATGAAAAAAATACAAGGAGACTATCTTGGATCCAAAGTTAAAGCCTTTCATAGCGGATCTGTTTGGAGAAAATAGAGAGACATGCATATTCCAGCAAGACAACGCACCCTGTCATACTGCTAAAAGTGTCTCAAGCTGGTTCGAAGAAAATAATATTATGGTACTTAAGTGGCCTGGTAACAGCCCAGATCTTAATTAGATAGAAAACTTGTGGGCCAGGTTGAAAATCTTTGTATCTTTATACTTTGCTGCTATTGCTTTGTGGCACATTTTAACTAATATAATTAAATAAAATATCTTATCGAATAAGAGGGCCCTGATTGAAGCTGTAATAAAATCATGATTCAAGGTCATCAATAATGCAGATTTGGAGAAGTTGGTGGACTCAATGCCTTGAAGAATGAAGGCTGTGATAAAAAATAAAGGCTACCCAACTAAATACTAAAGTGATTTATCTTAAACACGTGAATTTTAAATTTTATTGTCATTAACAATTTTCCATAGCTGAGCACAATATTTTTTATATTTTATTCAATGTACAATAATTTTAATAAAATGTGTATTATATCTGAATATTTTATGTATAAATGATAATTCATGCATAACCCACACTATAATAAAGACAAGGCAATAATATTTTTTTAGAAATATTCATTTAGAAATCTAAGAAGGAAGATTTTCTATATAATTTAGTCGAGTAAAAAATAGTTTCCATTTTTTTGGCCACTACTGTATTATATAGGTACAAATTTTTATTTGTTAACCGTTCATCTTAAGTTCATTCTATATGGTCAAACAAAAAAAATATAAACCAAATTTTGAATTAATTGAACTAACATATTTAACAAACCAAATATTTATTTAGAAATAATTGAAATAGCCCACCTAAGTGTTGAAGAATGATAAATTACTGATTTTCAAATAATAAGTACCTGCCAATAAATCTAAAGTTTAAGTTATGGTTTAAGTATTGAATTTAGAATAAAATATGAAATTATGTGAACAAAAAACTGATTTAATAGATAAACATTATTTTTGAAAAATAGTACAATATAATAATTTATAGTACAAGTCATTGAACCAGCCATTGTATGTAGTACAAGTCATTGAACGACTGTTAGTCAAGTAAAGGTTTTTTAAACAACTGCGATCGAGCGCCATTGTTGATTGTTTTGGCAGGGTTGAAATTCATAGTATAATTAGTTGCATGTAACTAGGGAATGCAATCCCGCAGGACGATGTCAATCCAGGTATTTGCGGGACTGAACAATCTTAGTACCGCTGGATCCAGGTATTTGCGGGATCCAGCAGGGTGGACTTAGATATCTTATCAATCGTATAATAAAGACCTAATTAATACCTCGATCTACCAACCTTGTTTTTAGAGTTTTAAATTTATACCTAATCAAACACGTTCTTTGGGACATTTTAAATGGTTTATTAACATACTTACCTTTAGTTAGACATCGGTAAAGTTTGTCATAAATTGGCAAAGAATAAAATGAGACATAAATTTATATTACAAATTAAATTTAAATAATAACTTTCACACGATAAACAATATTTTTGTACAATAAGCATCATAAGTTTAAACATTATTTTGGAAATAGCTTCGTAAAAAAGTTAAAGTATTGTGTCGTCTGATAAACGGCTTCTGATATTGGACACAAGGTAGCCAGTGGCTGAAAAAGCTCGTTCAGATTCCACGCTGGTTGGCACAATAGTCATTTGCGCATTGTAAGTGAATTGAAGGTATGTGCCTTTCCACCGGACTCGAAATAATTCATTTCCTTCTTTATCAAAACCTCAATGTTGCTCATATTGCCAGATCTAGGTTGTTGGGCTGTTGATCTCGAACTCTTCATACTAATCAAAGTAAGTTTGAGTTCGTCTTGAAGTGACATTGGTGCTGCTGCTGCTGCGTATGTCTCCTGATTTGCGAGAGGAGTGTCGTCATCCTAAGGTTCATCAGCGTCAGCAGGAGCAGTGGCTTCTGCGTTGTTACCCATGTCCGTGTACTCTAGCCTTTCGACTATAGTTTTGACTGTCTTGCATATTAAACTTTTTGAAGGTAGACTAAATGTGTCATCAACATTAATAAATTGACTACTGTCTTCTTCGTACTTATATGGATCATGTAAGTATATAATAAAACCGCTGTCAAGTTAGTTCGCCGCTCTGAAATCCGTTTCCTCAACAAATCAACAAAGAGTAACACGTATGAATTACGCTTCTCTGTAATCCCGCCAGTCCAGCGGGATCCCGCAAAATTTTCGACAGAGATTAGTCCCGCAAAATGTCTGCGGGATCTCGGTATTTCGGGATCCCGTTTGGGATTGCATTCCCTACATGTAACACATTACATCCAACTGTTGATAGTATGTGTATAGTAAAAGAATACGTAAAAATCCATGTATTTTATAAATAAAAATAAATAAACGTACCAAACTATGAACCCTAGCATCTAAATTATTGAATATTTTTAAGATATTTTGTTTTTTATATAAAAAATGTATGTCAGGCAAGACTTGTGTGAAGGTCAGTAGGTACTTTTTCCTCTCTCGAATATGTAAACAGCTTGATGGTATGTATGTATGGAGATTAAGTATCAAACTACTGAGATTCCCCGTAAGAAAAGTTCAAGATGCACTGCGATAGTGTATATGTTTTTATAGAAAATTAAATTATCTAGTTGGTTTTTCTGCGTTTTTCAATATTTAAGAAAAATGGGAAATAAAGTCAGTAAAAAACACACAAATTATTATAAAAAATATACATAAATATATGTTTTTAATTTGATGCCAAAAAGAATAGTGTTTGTAATCATTTTTATTGACTCACAAACAGCGAAGTGTATAATTTTATTTTAATATTATATTTATTACGCTGCAGTTTATCAATGTTGGAGATAGTTTTTTCAAGTCAAGTTTGTTCAAAATGCAGAAAAATATCAATAAACATTAGGTTTCCGTTGATTTAATTCACATATAAAACTTTTTTAACGCACGTGATATTTATCTTAACTAACATGTAACTTCATCATGTATTAGGGTGTTTTAATAAATCATATTATATTCAATTACTAGATTCAGTGTTTTATGTTCTCTTAATTTCTCCCAAATGTAAAACAAAATGTTTAATTTTGTTTTATAAAAGTCTGTACTTAACATCTATAAAACATATTGTCATATAAAAGGAATATAACAGGTTCATCGACAACTACATATTATGTTTTATAAAAGTTTTTGTTTTTCATTTATAAAACCAACTGTTGAATAATAGGTATATAAACGTCACACTAATAATTTTATGTCATATTGAAGTCATCCATAATACCACTATACAATCGTCTATTAAAGTTTTTTCTAAAACGTTTATAGGCCAATAAGTTGTTTAGATGTTATAATAATACCCTTTTTATGACGATATTGTCTTTTTAAAAATCTTTATACAACTGAAATGTTTTTACGACTTACAGATTTGTTAAGTTAACGTTTCGATTAAGACCATTATGTGATCCTTGTATAATTACGTTGCAAAAACGTTTATTGGACGTTGCAATTAGACTATTTAGTTAGAGGACTTAACCGTCAGATGTACAACGTCTATACGACTAACAGAGTTAGTTAATAACCACTATAAAACTCCTATACGACTAAAAGTCATAGGTATAACTCTTATTTATACGACTTGTTTGCTAGTTGGATTGTCTCTGGGGGAAACATAAAATTAAAATAGTCGCATCATTTCTATTTTCGGCCTTCGTGGCTCAGTTGGTTAGGTATCTGACTACTGATCCAAGGGTCCCAGATTCGATTCCCGGTGGAGATACAGTTTTTAATTGTGTTTTAAGTCTGGCTCTGTGAGACGATTAATACCATAAGCAGATCGTAAGTCTCCAGAATGTGGCAGCTTGTTATTGGTGCATGTTAAATAATTATTTGACATTGTACCTGTTAGTTGCCCGCGAAGCTACATAAAATAAAAAGTTATAATATAATATTATGCTGATTAATTATTTAAATGTTTTATCAAATGACAGAACGAACGCGTATAATATCTGTCAAATGACAAATGTCAACCACGGTAGACGGTGCTGCCAGGACTTAAATTTTTAGATATTATTGGAGAGTTGCACGAAAAAAATATGAATCCTTATGAAGAAGGGGTTGAACTTAACATTGTTTTTACTCCTCACTACCCCAAGGGGATTTATGAATTCGCAATTTTTAAAGTATTTTTTTATTGCAGATTATCAACTAGTATCATGCTGGGATTGCATTCTGAAAGTTTCATCACAATGTATCTGTGTGTGTGTGCTGTGTACTATAATATGCTACGTACGGCGTGTTTATTCTAGATTATCGATTATAGACTAAAGTGCTCATTCGATTATTTTCAAATTTTGCAAATTTGTATATCAAAAACTCGCATAGACCTCATTAGATTTTGAAGGATATCTGAATAGTGGTTCTCATTTTTTTTAACTGTCAAATATTTCAAAGTGACTCCCATGCTCAGGAAACTCGAAATTTGTTATTTTTATTTTCAAATTGCTAAAAGGGCACATCACTTAAATAAAATGTCATTAATAAATATCAATTTTTCATAATAATATATTTAAATAATAAAAGAATTAAACTCACTAATTTCATAAAATTGCCGAAAACTTTCTATAGAAACTTTGAATACTCTATAGTGACTTGTTAGTGAGGAGTTTAGCGTTGGCCACAACCCACTCGTTTTAATTAAAGATTGTTTTTATAAATATATTTATTGTGCAGAATAAAACTGTTTCTTTTTATAAAAAGAATAAACATTATACTTGGCGCAGTCTCGGAGTAATAAACATAATACGCAGATAAATATATAATTATATTATATTTCCGACGATTGTTGTTGGCTGAATGGAAAAATAAGCCAGTAAGTACAAAATCCAGGAAGTCAGGACAGTTGCATGAGACAACTGGGCACCAGGATAAAAACATCAAGGTAGCTGTAAGGAGCAATTGAGCGGTCTGCAGGAGCAGCAGAAAGACGAGAGTCTTTAGAGAAAAAAAAACGAATTACAGGCGGTCTGCAAGAACAGCAGGGAGACAAGAGTCTTCAGGAACCAGAGCAAATGGAAGATTCAGGTGGTCTGCAGTAGCAGAAGGGAGACAGGTGTCTTCAATCAATGTGAGAAGTCAATCAATCCAGGGTCAATCCAGGAAGTTTTGGACGTCCTTCCCGCAGCTAAGTTTCTTTTTTCTTAATTGTTGTTGTCGGGTTTTCATAATGACTATGAGAAGTTTAGAATCCTTTTGTCACAAGACAATGAGTTGACCATTATATCGAACAAGGTGGGAAAATGCTTTGATATTAAATGATGATAACTGGTCTGCTAATAAGAAACGAGCTTTCCTAATAAACTCATTGACTCAGGACACATTCAAATTGGTAACTGATCTGTGTTTTCCATCATCTGTTGATAAAGTTACCCATGAAAAATTATTAGAATTATTAGACAATCATTTTCAGGATGAAACAAGTATTTTTGAAGCTAGAGAAATGTTTTACAGAGCTTCTCAGAGTAATACAGAAAACATAAAAGATTTTGTATTGAGATTGAGAGAATTAACAAAGAATTGTAAATTCGGAAATAGATTAGAAAGTAACATAAAAGATTTATTTGTTGTTGGTATTTATAATAAAGAAATAAAACAGCAATTATTTTTGAAATGTGAAAAAGATAATGTTACTTTGAGTGAAACTATATCTATAGCCTCTAGTATGGAGCATATTTTGAAAAATAAGGTAGAAAAACAGGAAGCAATTAGTGCAATTTCTAGAAAAAGTAGTAGTAGTAGTTTGATTTCAGATAGTAGTTCTTGCAATAATAAAAATAAGAAATTTTTAAAGTCAAAGTACATTGATAATTTTATTAGTGATAAGTTTAAGAAAACGGTTGAAAAAAAAATTATAAAATCATGTTATATATGTAACGGAAATCATTATAAAAGTCAATGTAAATTTAATAAAGATAAGTTTTGTTTAAAATGTAAGACCAAAGGGCATTGGAGTAAAAATTGTTATAAAGTTCAAAGTATTTATACTGTGACAGATTACAATGAGAATATGGATTTTGCTATGTTAAATGTTAAAATTGTAAATAAAAATGTTGAATGCTTGCTAGATAGTGGGGCATCAATAAGTTGTATACCGATTTGTAAATGGAATATTTTGTTCCGCGATAATTCTTTTGAAAACAGTGATATAAATCTATCAACGTATGATGGAAAAGGCATAGCTGTTTTAGGGATAAAATATTTAAAAGTATAGTGAATCTTTCAAACCACTCGTTTAATACAGAACAATACGAATTGTTAAATAAAGGTCTTAAATACAATATCCAACCACAAAGCGAAAAATCACTCATTCAACTCGCAGCAGATATCGACACTGCACTGACCAAAGATCCAATTATACATAAATATAAATGTGCAGAAACATTAAAAGAAAACACCCATGCCTTTAAAAATTTCCATAACAAGGAAGCCATCACAATGAACAGCATTAAATCGGCATTACAGTCGAATAACTTGACACTAACGAGAGCTGATAAAGGAAATAGTATTGTGATCCTTAACACTGTGGACTATGTGAATAAAGTAAATGATTTCTTAAATAATGACAATTTCGTGCTAGTAACAAGCGACCCTACCAGCAAATATCTAGAAGCAGTGAAGAATACAATAAAGTATTGTAAAAACCTTTGCGGATCCTATACCAACTACCTGATACAAAGGAACTCAAGACCACCCCAGCTATACGGTCTTCCTAAACTACACAAGACAAACATTCCGGTAAGACCTGTTGTCTCCTACTTCACTGCTCCAAACTACAACCTGTGCAAATTACTAAACGACAAGATTATTTTACATGAACTTTCCACACCGAAGTATACAATTAAGAACAGCCTTGAACTGACTAATAAGTTAATTAATAAGTTTATTCCTAACAACGCTAGATTAATATCTTTCGATGTCACTAACCTTTTCACAAATGTACCAATTAAAGACTGCTGTAACATTCTGAAAGAAACCTTAGTTAATTCTCAGTTAGGAGATGATATTGTACAGGAGTTGGTCAGAATCTTCAATGTCTGCACGAATCAAAATTATTTTGAATTTAATAATAATATTTATTTCCAAAAAGACGGCTTACCGATGGGTATGCCAGCCAGTCCGATCCTGGCTGACATATTCATGAACAAACTCGAAACAGACCTGTTTGATTCTGACCACCCCCTACTCAAATGTGTTCTAGAGTGGTTCCGCTACGTGGATGATATTTTCTGTATTTTTATAGGGACAGATAGACAATTAGACAGATTCCTCTCATTAATTAATTCACAACATCATAAAATCAAATTTACAGTAGAAAAAGAAGTTGATAAATGTTTGAATTTTCTAGACCTCTCGATAAAAATAATTAATAACAGACTTGATTTTAGCATATATAGAAAGCCTACGCACACTGACATGATTATTCCTGCATCTTCACACCACCCAATTACACATAAACTCGCATGTTTTTATTCATAAATTGATAGACTGTTAAAGACCCCTCTCTCACAGAAAAACTATGAAAAAGAACTTATTACAATTAAACAGATAGCATTCAATAACGGATACGAACAACAGTTGATAGACAAAATAATCAATAGGAAAGAATTTAAATTAATTATTGATAAATTTATTTATCCACCAATAAACAATAATGAAAATCAAAAATGGAGAAAAATTCTGTACATAGATAAATTATCCATAAAAATAACGAAACATATGCCTACAACAATTAAACCAGCCTTTTATACAAATAATAACCTCGGTAAATTACTTTGCAATTCTAAAACAAAAATAGATTTTAAAGAAAAAAGCGGAATTTATGAAATATCATGTGGAGACTGCGATTCATTGTACATTGGCCAAACCTCTAGAAACATTAATACGAGGATTAAAGAACATAGACGATGTATTATGAATAGCAACTTCTCGGAATTCGCAAATCATATAATAGATACCAACCACTCATTCCATAGCCACACAGTTAAACTCTTACACCAAGTCACACACAAAGGTCATTTGATGAATAGTTTAGAAACAATAGAAATTCACAGAAACATCAATTTAGGTAAACCACTTATCAATAACACCAAATTCCCCAATTCTTCGCCATTATTGACAATTTTCCCGTTATCCGTACCTCATTCTTCTCTCCAACCAATCACAATAACGAATACCCCACCTACACCCCACCAATCAACACAACACACATAGTAGACACAGTAGTATGTAAATAATATTATTTAGTTATAATACACCCGTCGATGGGAGGAGTGCTCTCCCGAAACTAGTAGTGTTTAATTATACTCAATAAGTGGTATTTAGCAAAGTACATATTTACATCATTATTATTGTATTTAAAAGTAGTTTATAACCAAATAGAAAAAATATTAAATTTGCAATCACAGAAAAGGGTACCTAATAATATTGTATTGGGTAGAAATTTTATGAGAAGTTTCGGGTTTAGTTTAAATATACCGCAAGTAATTAACCAATTATCATCCGACTATAAAAAAGCATATGAATGTAAATTTCCAGATGTAGTCAGCGATGATATTAGTTACAAACGATTACAATCCGAGGTTTATGATGAAATGAATAGTTCGCAGAAAAAACAAAAATATTATTATAGGGGTTCTAAATTATGTCCGGGGAAGAAGGCAAAGTTTTCAGTTGGTACAATAGTACTGACCAAAGATTTCAGGTCTCAAAATAAAAGGTATAAATGGGTCATAGGTAAAATTGAAAAAGTATTGGGTCATACAACATTCCTTGAAAGAATTAAAGATACTAATCAGCTTTGGAAGAGACACATGGATCAGTTGATAGTGAGAACTGTTCACTGGGATGATGAGGACAGACCTTCTGATAGTAATAACCATTTAAGCCCCTTTTTTATGTATGATGGCCAAGCTCTAATGGATTCTGAATTTTTCAGGTCAAGATGGAATCCATGGCAGGGACGATTGAGACCCAGGACTTAAGCTGTGAAATGGACATTTTGTAAATAATAAGAAGTGTATATATTATTATATTGATGTGTTTTTTTTTACAATTTGTTCTTGAGATTCTCAGGGGAGAGTGTAATGTATAAATTTAGTGGTATGTACCTAAAACATAATTTAATTATAGCGGTATCTACATACATATGAATATTGTGTGTTCCAATTTTAGATTAATATGATTTTGAATATTGGTATTGTCTTTTGTTTTAAGAAAATTATGTAAGCTTCTGTCATAGAATATTGTAAACTGTTAACCTTGATAATATAAAGATTGTTTTTATAAATATATTTATTGTGCAGAATAAAACTGTTTCTTTTTATAAAAAGAATAAACATTATACTAACCTTACAGTCTTCATTCTGAGTGCGGTGCAGTTCTCTTTGCACTTGTACGCTAATACTTGCTTGATGCGACTCACTTCCACCAGAGGAAACCTTCGACTCACGTAGGCTGTAACAATAAAAAAAATAATAAGACTCCAGACAAATTTAAAAGTCTATAAATAAATGTAAGGTAGGAATATGTGGCTATGTAAAAATGTTGATTAACATCGTAAGTCTCCAGATTGTGGCAACTTGTTATTGGGTGCGCGTTAAAGAAATATTTGACATGGTACCTATAATTTGCCCGAGAAGTAATATAAAAATAAAATAAAATAAAATATCATTCACAACTCGCAAAGAACATACTTACTATATTTCTAGCAAAACTGTATTATTCATATAGTTCCGTTTCTAAGGAAATTTCTTCGTCGAAAAATGCAAGTTCATTGGATAGGTACCACAAATGATTCAAATGAAAAGTTCTTTTAAAAGCCACAAATCGTTTCTTGGTGACGAACACGCTACAGGAGTTTTAAATCAGCATTTTACATAAATCACAATAGAAAAATAGGCAGGCTTGACTCACAAAAATATAATCGTGAGTTTAAATAACAACTCCTTGTATAATCATCACGAGGTTGATAATAATTAAGCTACTTTGTGAAACAGGAAAACAAGCCAAAAACGAAATTATATTTCTGGCGCAGTTCAGAGGTAACATCAGTGCGAAAACACTGTTACCTCGTGTATGAGGACTGTTGCTTTCATTTTTTGCAAAAAAATCTCAATGGATTGTGTTACAAAAAGGTTTCTTCGTTACTTCATAGATGTCCATAGTAAAAATAGCTAATTTACAAACGATCTGCTTCTCATTAAACTAGTTGCACGTAACACATAAGATCCAACTGTCGATGGCGATTTTATGTATAACTGAAGAATACGTACCAAACTATAAACCCTTAAATTCAAATTATGGAGTCTTATCAGATATTTTGTTTTCTATACAAAACATGTAGTTAACATTTTTCTTAAAAAAAATGTTTGAGAAACTCTGGATTTATGAATTTGCGATTTTGTATTTGTCTATATTTATACCAATTCCCAGCGTTCTAGCTTTTATGATTTTTGAGAAATATGAAAAAATAAAATAAAATTCAAAAGTAGTTAACCCCTAACTGAAACAAATATTCAACATTCCCAGTATAAAAGTTTTGTAGGCCTATAAATTTCTGTATATTCTGAAATTTGAGGATCTGTGCGTTGAGCTGGTCAAAAGTTTTAAGGGCGTGGGGAGGGAACACAGACACAGATACACTAATTTTTCTACTTCGAACTCTGAGTAAATTCAAATATATAGAACATATATGCTGCGAAGCCATATATATGTTCTATATATTTGCTATGTTCTACAACTCGCAGCATGTATGCTGCGAGTTGGCTTCAAAGTTGGAAAAACCATGAAAAATATAGACCTGGCATACAAATCTCGTGATGTCTTCTGTTAAATCTCCATCCAAATGTACAGTGAGAGGTTTCATTTGTCTCGAATTCGCTTTTCAATGGCTCTATACTAATTTTTTTCTTTGCTTCATGACTAGTGTGGTATTCGATACCACTGAGTACATAGGTATGTACTAGACCAGGGGTCGGCAAAGTGCGGCTCTTTGGCTCCTTGTGTGCGGCTCTGGCACAAATATCCACGGACACGGACACGGGTTTCAGGAGTTTAAAAACAGTAGAGCGACCTTAGCATTCGTCAAAAATCCTCTTAATGCTACGATAACTGAGTTGAAATTTTCTCCTTTTGGCATTGACATTGGTAACTTTGAAATACAATTGCAGGATTTAAAAAACAAGGAAATATGGAGCTCTAAATTTCAACGTCTTTGTATTGATTTGGAAATATTGGAGAAGAACAAATGTGACCTTAGTTCACAACACAAGTGCAGTCTGATTTGAAAGACCTGGAGAAGGAACACATGATCATTTTCAACGTCTGTAATAGTATTCCTGACTCTTACGATCAGCTGAAAAAACTCGCGTTTGCTGTTCTTTTCCTTTTTGGTTCTACATATTCATGCGAACAATCTTTTTAAGCAAGAACTTTATCAAGAGTAAACTGGAAAGTCGTCTTATTGATGAGAACCTGGAATCATGCCTAAAATTAAAAACAACAACATACAAACCTGACTTACTGAAACTTTCCAAGGAGATGCAAGGACTTTGTTCGCATTAAGTGTTTGTCATTCATTGTCATGATTTAAATTTATGGATACTTTTCATGTCGTTAGTTGTCGTAAATCTTCGATTATTCTTGTTTCAACCTTGAAAGTGTGCACACTGTGTTAAGTTAGGTATTAGCGGTAGGTATATAATACGCGTGCAATATTTAAGTATGTAAATTAAGTGATTATAATTATTGTAAATATATTATCATTATAAAATAAACAGTGCTAAAATTACATTGGTTTGTTCATTGTTAAAGACACCACAACTAGGTAATTCAAAATGATCGTATCCCATACTTTCCAACATTGACATCAAAATGATAGATCTATTCAATAATTCAAACATATTATTTTAGAGACATAATTAAATATTTGAACATTTTGCATATAATATGGAAGCAATAGGTTCAAAATTTCATATTGTTCCTAAACTTTTAAGCACGGCAGCGACCTCGAAAATATATATTAAATGAATATAAAAAATACGGGTATATTTTTTTGGTAAAAGAAGCGAATGGTGACGCAGTTATTTTTAAAAAGTCGAAAAATAAGAAGCACCCTAACTTTTATGCATCAAACTGAAATAAACTCTGAAAAACGATATTTTAATCCTAAGGGGTGTTTCTTAAAGGGAAAGTTCAAAATAGATAATTACGCTTTCGATAACAACGGTTTCCATTTCGAGGATCAAATGTCAAAAGATATCACGGCTTGTGTGGGTAGATAATATATAAAAATATTAAATAACAACCTTACCACATGACACTCTTCAAAAGGTTTTTATAATAATATCAGCTAGGAAACAAAATACGCCAATTTGATCAGATCTACCCATCTCTTCGAAGATGTGGCAGAAATTAAATAAACGGATAGTAAAATGAAATAAAAAATATACAATAATATGAAGTAAAAAAACTTATATAGGCGTAATGTAGCCGTTATATAGCATTATACAATAATATGAAGTAAAAAACTTATATAGGCGTAATGTAGCCGTTATATAGCATTATTGCCTTTAAATTAATGAATAGGGATTTAGGGATAAAAAATGATATTATAAAATTTCTTTGTAAACCATAATGTATTTATGAAACACATACATACTTCTCGGAAGAATCGCAGACGAAGGTTAAAAAAAGAAAGAAGGTTCAATAAAATAAAATAAATAAAGCTTTAAATGCTTTAAAATAACCACTCAAAAGTGCTGCCATCTGTTTGATACGATCTTAACTAATATAATTAATGTCTTACTTTTTTCTTCCGAAAACGTGACTTCACTATAATAACTCAT
The DNA here is from genome assembly GCA_963576475.1 of Molanna angustata. Lineage (NCBI taxonomy): Eukaryota > Metazoa > Arthropoda > Insecta > Trichoptera > Molannidae > Molanna > Molanna angustata. The sequence continues at coordinate 14,303,851 of OY754970.1, read as the reverse complement.
CTCGTGTGTTTGTTGGTAAGCTTGCATACATGAAAATCTAGCAAATTTAGTTCTACGGCATTCGAATATTTTTATTATTGCATATGCGCTACGGCATATATTCTACGGCATTGTTAACATTTTAAATATTTTTCTAATCTGTAAATTTACAGAGACTTAGTTTTTATAAATAAATTTAATACAATTTTATAGTTTTTCGGGGAATGTCTAAGAACAAAATCTATTATTCTTACTCTGTGACAAATACTACAAAATTCATTTATACAAACTTGGCGTTATCTATATGTTGTCACATCTGGCAATGTTTAATTTCTTGCATAGGAGCAAGACGTAATTTCAATATTTGATATACATTATGAATACATGAAGGTTTGATATTATAATTTCATTGCTTGCGTTGATGTATTTGAAACAAATTACTGTTTATAGTTAAAAGTTAGATATTTCTAATTTTTTCTATGGCATGTAAGGATCTTCCATCACTCAGACAATCTTCTCTATTGTATTCTATCCAAAACAGTTCATTCGCTCCATAAATTCGGTTCCTTCAAAAATCAAAAATCTCCATTTTATTATTAACTAGCTGAGAAGCATCGCTTCGCTCAGCTTCTAAGCTAGGGCTTTCAGCCAACTTTTTACCGCTGCGCGGTAAATGGCCACCCCCTGCGGTTCATGCAACAAAATGAAGCGAAGCTTTTATGGTAGGTACTTAAAAATATATTTGGTGCAGTGTTTATCGACAACACTTTTCCTCAACACCTGGTGGACGTCACAATATCCAGTGGACTCCGCAAGGTGCGGGCTTCCAGTCCATTACCAGTGTTGTTTTTGCGGCTTTTCCGCATGAACATGTGGGCCCAGTGACACGCCACGCCTTTAAGCCCATGAAGACTTGGCCCCGTCAACCTGAGCACCCGCGAGAAAGAATGAACGCTTGCCCTTGACGTGAGAAGATAAATTACTCTGGATGCTGCAATTTATCGACCTGCATCTTCGCTTTGTGTCTCATGGGCATATTATGATGAGCAACAGCACTCTAATCTCCATGCTAAAAATGTAGTTATTTACCTCATTTTGGTTATAGACATATATTACCTGATTATATTTTAGTTTGAAATTGAACTTAAAAAAAATTATTTGTAGGCCGGTACATACTTATGTTTTGAAAATCAGTAAGTTATGTTATTTTATTATTCTTCAACATTTAGTTAAGATAAATAATATCAATACCTATATTCTACTATTTTTAAAGAAGTATTTTGTTTATTTATGTTAGTCCAATAATTCAAACTCTAGGTTGCCCATATAGAACGAATGTGTTTTAAAAGTTGTGACGTGCACATCATACATTATTTTATAATCAAAAGTTGTTGATAATAATATTTCATTTTATGACCTTTTTATTATTTCGATATATCTATTTCGATATATCTATTTCGATATTATTCTCGCGCTTTTGTGATGTCATTTGAATAGTACTCCGTAATTAAATAATAATTACATTTCAAGACCTAACACGAAAGTAGAAGGTATTTCAATATTTTGTAATCTTATATTTTTACTCTCCACACTATGGAATAGGGGAGAGTCATGATTTCGCAAAATTTAAGCGTATTTTTTTTACATCAATTTCTCAATGGGTATCATGTAGAGAATGCACACTATGAGTTTCGTCGTGATGTGTTTGTGTGTATGGCGTATACGCTGTACGCCGTACGCCGTACGCCGTACGCCGTAGCATTTATCTTTTTTGTGTCCTCTCTACAGCCCAAACTATAAGTCTGATCGACTTCATATTAACATCATATGTGTAAAGTGCAAAGACCTAGAGCTGATTAGTTTTCCATAGACAACTTTTGATTTCTTCTCTATGAATTCATCATTTACGTTGTTTTTTTTTTGTGTCCTCTCTGCAGCCCAAACTATAAGTCCGATTGACTTCATATTGATATCACATGTGTTAAGTCCATAAACTTAGAGCTGATTAGTTTTCCATAGACAACGGTTCATTTTTTCCCAATGTTTCTTTATGATTTCATCTATTAAAACTGAAAAAATGCTCTCACGACCTGGAAATTAGAGATATTTTAATTTGGTTTCAACTATTTATACAACACCAAGAATCTTCATAAAATTGTATTCAAAGTTGGTCAATGTTAAAAGAAAAATATTCAACGGTTTCAAAAATTATATTTTATTTAATGGATATTTGTATGAAACTTATATGTAACAAGAGAATTTTTTTATATTTGGCAATGATCAGTTCATTGATTTCATATTGATAGAAGAATATTAATAGCTTGAACTTAGAACTGATTAGCTTTTCATAGATATCATATAATTTCTTCATATGATATCACGTGTAAACATTGTCAAAATGCTCTAACGCTCTTTGAAACAAAATTTATCTGCTTTTTTTAAAATATTTCATACAACATAAGCAGTCTTCACTATACTGCATTAATAGTTTGTCTATCTTAACATAAAAATATACTATCGGAAGAAAATTTATATTCCTGGTAGTAACATTTAGTATGAATAAAAATGTAATTAGATAAATTTCTATGTATGGAAACGTTTAGTAATTTGATTTCATGTTATAATGTAAAGAGCTTGAACATAGAACTGATTAGCTTTCCATAAATAACAAAAAAAATCTTCATATGATATCACCTGTCAAAATTTGGAAAATGCTCTCGCGTTCTTTAGAACAAAATTTATCTGCTTTTTTTAAAATATTTCATACAACATAAGCATTCTTCACTATACTGCATTAATAGTTTGTTTATCTTAACATAAAAATATACTATCGGAAGAAAATTTATATTCCTGATAGTAACATTTAGTATGAATAATAATGTAATTAGATAAATTTCTATGTATGGAAAAGTTCAGTAATTTGATTTCATGTTATAATGTAAAGAGCTTGAACATAGAACTGATTAGCTTTCCATAAATAACAAAAAAAATCTTCATATAATATCACGTGTCAAAATTTTGAAAATGCTCTCGCGTTCTTTAAAACAAAATTTATCTGCTTTTTTTAAAATATTTCATACAACATAAGCATTCTTCACTATACTGCATTAATATTTTGTTTATCTTAACATAAAAATATACTATCGGAAGAAAATTTATATTCCTGGTAGTAACATTTAGTATGAATAAAAATGTAATTAGATAAATTTCTATGTATGGAAAAGTTCAGTAATTTGATTTCATGTTATAATGTAAAGAGCTTGAACATAGAACTGATTAGCTTTCCATAAATAACAAAAAAAATCTTCATATGATATCACCTGTCAAAATTTGGAAAATGCTCTCGCGTTCTTTAGAACAAAATTTATCTGCTTTTTTTAAAATATTTCATACAACATAAGCATTCTACACCATACTGCATTAAAAGTTTGTCTATCTTATCATAAAAATATACTATCGGAAGAAAATTTATATTCCTGATAGTAACATTTAGTATGAATAATAATGTAATTAGATAAATTTCTATGTATGGAAAAGTTCAGTAATTTGATTTCATGATATAATGTAAAGAGCTTGAACATAGAACTGATTAGCTTTCCATAAATAACAAAAAAATTCTTCATATGATATCACCTGTCAAAATTTGAAAAATGCTCTCGCGTTCTTTAAAACAAAATTTATCTGCTTTTTTAAAAATATTTCATACAACATAAGCATTCTTCACTATACTGCATTAATAGTTTGTCTATCTTAACATAAAAATATACTATCGGAAGAAAATTTATATTCCTGGTAGTAACATTTAGTATGAATAAAAATGTAATTAGATAAATTTCTATGTATGGAAAAGTTCAGTAATTTGATTTCATGTTATAATGTAAAGAGCTTGAACATAGAACTGATTAGCTTTCCATAAATAACAAAAAAAATCTTCATATGATATCACCTGTCAAAATTTGGAAAATGCTCTCGCGTTCTTTAGAACAAAATTTATCTGCTTTTTTTAAAATATTTCATACAACATAAGCATTCTACACCATACTGCATTAAAAGTTTGTCTATCTTATCATAAAAATATACTATCGGAAGAAAATTTATATTCCTGATAGTAACATTTAGTATGAATAATAATGTAATTAGATAAATTTCTATGTATGGAAAAGTTCAGTAATTTGATTTCATGTTATAATGTAAAGAGCTTGAACATAGAACTGATTAGCTTTCCATAAATAACAAAAAAAATCTTCATATGATATCACCTGTCAAAATTTGGAAAATGCTCTCGCGTTCTTTAGAACAAAATTTATCTGCTTTTTTTAAAATATTTCATACAACATAAGCATTCTACACCATACTGCATTAAAAGTTTGTCTATCTTATCATAAAAATATACTATCGGAAGAAAATTTATATTCCTGATAGTAACATTTAGTATGAATAATAATGTAATTAGATAAATTTCTATGTATGGAAAAGTTCAGTAATTTGATTTCATGTTATAATGTAAAGAGCTTGAACATAGAACTGATTAGTTTTCCATAAATAACAAAAAAAATCTTCATATAATATCACGTGTCAAAATTTTGAAAATGCTCTCGCGTTCTTTAAAACAAAATTTATCTGCTTTTTTTAAAATATTTCATACAACATAAGCATTCTTCACTATACTGCATTAATAGTTTGTTTATCTTAACATAAAAATATACTATCGGAAGAAAATTTATATTCCTGATAGTAACATTTAGTATGAATAAAAATGTAATTAGATAAATTTCTATGTATGGAAACGTGTAGTAATTTGATTTCATGTTATAATGTAAAGAGCTTGAACATAGAACTGATTAGCTTTCCATAAATAACAAAAAAAATCTTCATATGATATCACCTGTCAAAATTTGGAAAATGCTCTCGCGTTCTTTAGAACAAAATTTATCTGCTTTTTTTTAAATATTTCATACAACATAAGCATTCTACACCATACTGCATTAAAAGTTTGTCTATCTTATCATAAAAATATACTATCGGAAGAAAATTTATATTCCTGATAGTAACATTTAGTATGAATAATAATGTAATTAGATAAATTTCTATGTATGGAAAAGTTCAGTAATTTGATTTCATGTTATAATGTAAAGAGCTTGAACATAGAACTGATTAGCTTTCCATAAATAACAAAAAAAATCTTCATATAATATCACGTGTCAAAATTTTGAAAATGCTCTCGCGTTCTTTAAAACAAAATTTATCTGCTTTTTTTAAAATATTTCATACAACATAAGCATTCTACACTATACTGCATTAATAGTTTGTTTATCTTAACATAAAAATATACTATCGGAAGAAAATTTATATTCCTGATAGTAACATTTAGTATGAATAAAAATGTAATTAGATAAATTTCTATGTATGGAAACGTGTAGTAATTTGATTTCATGATATAATGTAAAGAGCTTGAACATAGAACTGATTAGCTTTCCATAAATAACAAAAAAATTCTTCATATGATATCACCTGTCAAAATTTGAAAAATGCTCTCGCGTTCTTTAAAACAAAATTTATCTGCTTTTTTTAAAATATTTCATACAACATAAGCATTCTTCACTATACTGCATTAATAGTTTGTCTATCTTAACATAAAAATATACTATCGGAAGAAAATTTATATTCCTGGTAGTAACATTTAGTATGAATAAAAATGTAATTAGATAAATTTCTATGTATGGAAAAGTTCAGTAATTTGATTTCATGTTATAATGTAAAGAGCTTGAACATAGAACTGATTAGCTTTCCATAAATAACAAAAAAAATCTTCATATGATATCACCTGTCAAAATTTGGAAAATGCTCTCGCGTTCTTTAGAACAAAATTTATCTGCTTTTTTTAAAATATTTCATACAACATAAGCATTCTACACCATACTGCATTAAAAGTTTGTCTATCTTATCATAAAAATATACTATCGGAAGAAAATTTATATTCCTGATAGTAACATTTAGTATGAATAATAATGTAATTAGATAAATTTCTATATATGGAAAAGTTCAGTAATTTGATTTCATGTTATAATGTAAAGAGCTTGAACATAGAACTGATTAGTTTTCCATAAATAACAAAAAAAATCTTCATATAATATCACGTGTCAAAATTTTGAAAATGCTCTCGCGTTCTTTAAAACAAAATTTATCTGCTTTTTTTAAAATATTTCATACAACATAAGCATTCTTCACTATACTGCATTAATAGTTTGTTTATCTTAACATAAAAATATACTATCGGAAGAAAATTTATATTCCTGATAGTAACATTTAGTATGAATAAAAATGTAATTAGATAAATTTCTATGTATGGAAACGTGTAGTAATTTGATTTCATGATATAATGTAAAGAGCTTGAACATAGAACTGATTAGCTTTCCATAAATAACAAAAAAATTCTTCATATGATATCACCTGTCAAAATTTGAAAAATGCTCTCGCGTTCTTTAAAACAAAATTTATCTGCTTTTTTTAAAATATTTCATACAACATAAGCATTCTTCACTATACTGCATTAATAGTTTGTCTATCTTAACATAAAAATATACTATCGGAAGAAAATTTATATTCCTGGTAGTAACATTTAGTATGAATAAAAATGTAATTAGATAAATTTCTATGTATGGAAAAGTTCAGTAATTTGATTTCATGTTATAATGTAAAGAGCTTGAACATAGAACTGATTAGCTTTCCATAAATAACAAAAAAAATCTTCATATGATATCACCTGTCAAAATTTGGAAAATGCTCTCGCGTTCTTTAGAACAAAATTTATCTGCTTTTTTTAAAATATTTCATACAACATAAGCATTCTACACCATACTGCATTAAAAGTTTGTCTATCTTATCATAAAAATATACTATCGGAAGAAAATTTATATTCCTGATAGTAACATTTAGTATGAATAATAATGTAATTAGATAAATTTCTATATATGGAAAAGTTCAGTAATTTGATTTCATGTTATAATGTAAAGAGCTTGAACATAGAACTGATTAGTTTTCCATAAATAACAAAAAAAATCTTCATATAATATCACGTGTCAAAATTTTGAAAATGCTCTCGCGTTCTTTAAAACGAAATTTATCTGCTTTTTTTAAAATATTTCATACAACATAAGCATTCTTCACTATACTGCATTAATAGTTTGTTTATCTTAACATAAAAATATACTATCGGAAGAAAATTTATATTCCTGATAGTAACATTTAGTATGAATAAAAATGTAATTAGATAAATTTCTATGTATGGAAACGTGTAGTAATTTGATTTCATGATATAATGTAAAGAGCTTGAACATAGAACTGATTAGCTTTCCATAAATAACAAAAAAATTCTTCATATAATATCACGTGTCAAAATTTTGAAAATGCTCTCGCGTCCTTTAAAACAAAATTTATCTGCTTTTTTTAAAATATTTCATACAACATAAGCATTCTACACTATACTGCATTAATAGTTTGTTTATCTTAACATAAAAATATACTATCGGAAGAAAATTTATATTCCTGATAGTAACATTTAGTATGAATAAAAATGTAATTAGATAAATTTCTATGTATGGAAACGTGTAGTAATTTGATTTCATGATATAATGTAAAGAGCTTGAACATAGAACTGATTAGCTTTCCATAAATAACAAAAAAATTCTTCATATGATATCACCTGTCAAAATTTGAAAAATGCTCTCGCGTTCTTTAAAACAAAATTTATCTGCTTTTTTTAAAATATTTCATACAACATAAGCATTCTTCACTATACTGCATTAATAGTTTGTCTATCTTAACATAAAAATATACTATCGGAAGAAAATTTATATTCCTGGTAGTAACATTTAGTATGAATAAAAATGTAATTAGATAAATTTCTATGTATGGAAACGTTTAGTAATTTGATTTCATGTTATAATGTAAAGAGCTTGAACATAGAACTGATTAGCTTTCCATAAATAACAAAAAAAATCTTCATATGATATCACCTGTCAAAATTTGGAAAATGCTCTCGCGTTCTTTAGAACAAAATTTATCTGCTTTTTTTAAAATATTTCATACAACATAAGCATTCTTCACTATACTGCATTAATAGTTTGTTTATCTTAACATAAAAATATACTATCGGAAGAAAATTTATATTCCTGATAGTAACATTTAGTATGAATAATAATGTAATTAGATAAATTTCTATGTATGGAAAAGTTCAGTAATTTGATTTCATGTTATAATGTAAAGAGCTTGAACATAGAACTGATTAGCTTTCCATAAATAACAAAAAAAATCTTCATATAATATCACGTGTCAAAATTTTGAAAATGCTCTCGCGTTCTTTAAAACAAAATTTATCTGCTTTTTTTAAAATATTTCATACAACATAAGCATTCTTCACTATACTGCATTAATATTTTGTTTATCTTAACATAAAAATATACTATCGGAAGAAAATTTATATTCCTGGTAGTAACATTTAGTATGAATAAAAATGTAATTAGATAAATTTCTATGTATGGAAAAGTTCAGTAATTTGATTTCATGTTATAATGTAAAGAGCTTGAACATAGAACTGATTAGCTTTCCATAAATAACAAAAAAAATCTTCATATGATATCACCTGTCAAAATTTGGAAAATGCTCTCGCGTTCTTTAGAACAAAATTTATCTGCTTTTTTTAAAATATTTCATACAACATAAGCATTCTACACCATACTGCATTAAAAGTTTGTCTATCTTATCATAAAAATATACTATCGGAAGAAAATTTATATTCCTGATAGTAACATTTAGTATGAATAATAATGTAATTAGATAAATTTCTATGTATGGAAAAGTTCAGTAATTTGATTTCATGATATAATGTAAAGAGCTTGAACATAGAACTGATTAGCTTTCCATAAATAACAAAAAAATTCTTCATATGATATCACCTGTCAAAATTTGAAAAATGCTCTCGCGTTCTTTAAAACAAAATTTATCTGCTTTTTTAAAAATATTTCATACAACATAAGCATTCTTCACTATACTGCATTAATAGTTTGTCTATCTTAACATAAAAATATACTATCGGAAGAAAATTTATATTCCTGGTAGTAACATTTAGTATGAATAAAAATGTAATTAGATAAATTTCTATGTATGGAAAAGTTCAGTAATTTGATTTCATGTTATAATGTAAAGAGCTTGAACATAGAACTGATTAGCTTTCCATAAATAACAAAAAAAATCTTCATATGATATCACCTGTCAAAATTTGGAAAATGCTCTCGCGTTCTTTAGAACAAAATTTATCTGCTTTTTTTAAAATATTTCATACAACATAAGCATTCTACACCATACTGCATTAAAAGTTTGTCTATCTTATCATAAAAATATACTATCGGAAGAAAATTTATATTCCTGATAGTAACATTTAGTATGAATAATAATGTAATTAGATAAATTTCTATGTATGGAAAAGTTCAGTAATTTGATTTCATGTTATAATGTAAAGAGCTTGAACATAGAACTGATTAGTTTTCCATAAATAACAAAAAAAATCTTCATATAATATCACGTGTCAAAATTTTGAAAATGCTCTCGCGTTCTTTAAAACAAAATTTATCTGCTTTTTTTAAAATATTTCATACAACATAAGCATTCTTCACTATACTGCATTAATAGTTTGTTTATCTTAACATAAAAATATACTATCGGAAGAAAATTTATATTCCTGATAGTAACATTTAGTATGAATAAAAATGTAATTAGATAAATTTCTATGTATGGAAACGTGTAGTAATTTGATTTCATGATATAATGTAAAGAGCTTGAACATAGAACTGATTAGCTTTCCATAAATAACAAAAAAATTCTTCTGTCAAAATTTGAAAAATGCTCTCGCGTTCTTTAAAACAAAATTTATCTGCTTTTTTTAAAATATTTCATACAACATAAGCATTCTTCACTATACTGCATTAATAGTTTGTCTATCTTAACATAAAAATATACTATCGGAAGAAAATTTATATTCCTGGTAGTAACATTTATTATGAATAAAAATGTAATTAGATAAATTTCTATGTATGGAAAAGTTCAGTAATTTGATTTCATGTTATAATGTAAAGAGCTTGAACATAGAACTGATTAGCTTTCCATAAATAACAAAAAATTTCTTCATATGATATCACCTGTCAAAATTTGGAAAATGCTTTCGCGTCCTTTAAAACAAAATTTATCTGCTTTTATTAAAATATTTCATACAACATAAGCATTCTACACCATACTGCAATAATAGTTTGTCTATCTTAACATAAAAATATACTGTCGATAGAAAATTTATTTTCCTGGTAGTAAAATTTAGTATGAATAAAAATGTATATAATAAGATAAATTTCTTATGTATGGAAAAGTTCAGTAATTTGATTTCATGTTATAATGTAAAGAGCTTGAACATCGAACTGATTAGCTTTTCATAAATAACAAAAATTTCTTCATATGATATTACGTGTCAAAATTGTCAAAATGCTCTAACGTCCTTTAAAACAAAATTTATCTGCTTTTAATAAAATATTTCATACAACATTAGAATTCTTCACCATACTGCATTAATAGTTTGTCTATCTTAACATGAAAATATACTATCGTTAGAAAATTTATATTCTTGGTAGTAAAATTTAGAATGAATAAAATATTTCATTGTCAATATTTGTGGTGTGGAGAGTTTAGTGTTGGCCACAACCCACTCGTTTTAAACTGTATTCCTATTTTACAAAATTTCGTAGGAAAAAAGTTGTTTTTTGCAAAAATGATTTCATTTTATGTTTCCATAATAACAATAAGTTTGAAAATTTGCCGATAGATGTCGAAAACCAACCATTCATATTCCTTTATATATTTTTCGTAATTTTTTTTATAAAAATTTAGACGTTTCCACAAAAAAAAAAAATTTCCCGTAATATTGTCTACCTTTAAACAAAAAATCAATATAATTGGCGTTGTAAGCCACTTGTAAAGCATGACCTATTTTGACAGCTAAATCGGTGAAACAATGCAAGTAAAGCAAATTTGACCCACAATGCAAAAGGAAACAATTGTTCCATGTAAATTGTTCCCTCTCTTTATGTAGGATTTCATTATTTCGTGCCTTTTGAGTTCTGGGTAAGACGGGAACAAACACATCATTACGTTGGAATTTTAATCACCGTAAGGGTATATTCGCATAAATCAATTTTGGCGACTCGGCGAGTAAAGCAAAAAAGCATTCTATAATTCTTATTATATAACATTTAAACATACTTTCTTTTGAAAATAACAAAAAAAAACATATCAGCTCTCGAGTCTTTGTATTTTTATACTGTTTCAAATGTAATATTGTAAAAATGTAATGTTATAAGTTTATCGCTCTACTGTAAAATTGCCGATTTTGACATAGTAAGATTTCAAACGAATGCATGGACAGGCAGACTGACATGAATTTAGCCGTGCACAAACATGTGCAAATCCAGAAGGACAATCTTACGAGGTCTACTTTATTTATATGCAGATAATAAGAAGCAACCAACAAAATCGAGAAGCTAGTCGTAAAGAAAAGCATGAAGCTATTCGTAGAAGATCAAGAGGTCGTTCACCAACTAGATGGAGAGACTGCAACAGGATCTTCAATCACCGAAGCCGATCTTACTCTTCAGTTCCAACATAATAAATAAATATACTTACATATAATAGCTTGAACCTTGTGCCTGTTGAGCGGCGGCTTCGTGGGTCTCTCCTCCAGTCCCGCCCTACTCCACCTCTGTCCGGTGACTGAGCACGTGGCCAGCTCCGCGGGGCTGAACAACAGAGCGGCCAGGCTGCGTGTCAACTTCCTGTAGTCTGCCCACTTTACAGCGCGGACCTGCTCCTCCAGAAGCTCAATGCCCTCGCCCAATTTTATCTGAGCAAAAAACCGAAATAAATATTTTTTTTATGAATCAGTTTACGTCAAATGAATATGAAAATGAATTTGATCGCAAACACATATTAATTAAGAAGAATGATCTCATAAAAGAATATATTTATAATAACGAATCTGTGGATGTTTTGGCTAGGACAGGCTATGTCTCTGGTGCATTCAATTCTGATGATTCTCGTGATTACTGTAGAACATTCTGGGATCGGCAGTGCGTGGGTAAGGGTTCGTTGTATACGGAAATAACAGTGACGTTCCAGGCAAGCCCTGGTATCATAAGTTAAATAGACCCCAGAAAACAAGTATATCCCGAAAGCGCTTCGATCTCTATAGACTCGATGCTCATTTGTAATCATGTAAATTCTTCGCATTGCGAGTGTGGCCCAAATCTAGAAGATCTGAATCACGTATTCTTTGGACGCCCTGTTAGGGATCGATATGATGTATATCTATATTTCTGGTTAGATTGATGAAGTGCAGTTTCCACTAAAGATTCGACACCTTCATACAATTGCCTACCCGATAACGTACAGGAAAAAAAATGATGGTCAATGGACTCGAGTTATGGTTCGTTTCATTGTACACCGTGTACTTGGTTTTGTTTATGCTTAGTTTTAATTCACCAACATATAGTTGAGTCTTCCATGCTGACAGACATTCCTACATGTTTTCACGACTATCAGCGCATATACACAAACAGCGTATACAAACGTCCATTGAGTCATCTTTTGGGCCTTGGTTGTAAGGGTGTCTAGTACCATACTAAACAGTTATGGGCTATAAACAGTGACACCTATTTTTAGTTTGAGCAGACTTGTTTTAACATGAACGAAATAAAATTAAAAAATGTTGTTACCTTCGAAGAAAACTCGTATGGTGTAATATCATAATATCGAATATTTTAATGAATTCTTGTTTTACATCAGGCTGCGTATCATACATAATTATAAAAATTACGACGGACGACGGTCGGATGGATGGACTCTACACGATACCCGTTGAAAAATTAAAAAAACGTTTAAAAATCATAACTCTCCACAATTTCAAAGCAGAAGAGAATAAAAATAAGTAGAAAAATTCTTAAATGCTAATTTTGTATGTGTTGTATTAAAAAGAATCCATACTTAAATAAGAATGTATATTCAGGAGTTTGCAACACGAAACAATACAAAATAACAAAAAAAATGTTTACGTAAAAGCAACTATAAAAAAAATATTCGTATATATTCATCGTGGAAATGTTAATAAATCTGAAATATTTAACTACAATGTCGCAGATACTTTTATGCAAATAAACATTTTTTTGTTCAGAAATGAAAACAAAAAATAAGTTACTATTCAACAATTCGAATCAGATGTGCTAACAGGAAAAACGATAGTATCATCAACTAAAATCATCTGAAAACTTATACAAAGAATGAGGGCAGAAACTCGTAAAAAAAGAAAACACAATGTCCCCACAATGTTTTATGGATGCTATTCAATTACCATTCCATTACAACAGCGTTCAAAAAGGGTTCTAAGAAAAAATATCTTAAGACTGAATAAACACCGCAGTGAAGGATAGTGGACAAATTTAATATGATATATTTTTATAAAGCATCACCACAAAAAAAACAAATATCACGGTCAGACTTTCTCGGGACATCATATTATTTGTAACGAATCTTGTAGAAAATTGGTATATGTAGCTTTGTGTCTGTAACAGGGAAAAGGTGAACCAAAAAACCTTATATTCGATAAAAAGGATTGATACTTAAATCTCAAATAGCGAATGATTAATACGACACATCACAAAATATTTCAATAGTTCCTAATAATTCAGGCACCTACTACGTATCTACTATGATCGTTCTTCTCCCTTCTTGGCCTCGTGACTGAATGTGGAGGATACGCTGTCCACACTCTGATCCTCACACTCTGAGTCTCCACGTAGGATGGTTATGGCAGCGCCCTCTGGATTGATTTAATGTTTTTCCATTAAATCATACCGCAATGCATAGTAGTATAATTTCCAATATGGCCGACGTTTAAGTCGAATGATTTCGTCGGCCATTTTTTTATCCTATATTTCGGCCTGTATAAGAGAAAAAAACGAATCCAGAAGGCCTTGGTGATGGGCAGATCGAAGTAGCGTACATAACAAGGACATTCCATCGTATTGGTGAGCGAACCTGGATCTTCTACCCACGACGCTTTCAGTTGTAATGAGCTTCTCAAGCTTACTGGCAAATACTAAATGTTACGCTGTAGGCAGATTGTCCATGGACGATTATTTATCTATATTTAATTTTATATGGATATATAGATTTTCTCACTCTTGTTACTCTTCGCTCAATGGTAAGTACTTATTAAAAAAAATTATTGCGAAAACAAAGAAAATATTTCTATGGACAAAATGACGTTGAGAGTCGTTGACAGACAGATAAAATCGAGGTGAAGATGATAATATATGCATGACGACACAAAGGTCCCAAAAGCAAAGGTCTCTAGAGGGCGGAAATATATTTATATAAACGCAAATTTATACATGGATTTGGCACTACCATCCATAAATAATAATCAACATTATGATAATAGCCTATGCATACATTATTCAAAACACCATAGAAAAGTTCGTTGGACAATACATTCCAATATACCTACACACACCAATCAAATACAATCGAGGCTTTTATTATTTCGGTCGACCGCCTCATGTTCGGGTCTTAGCGAAAAAGAAATTTTGCAGAAATATTAATTTATCATGTAATTCTTATTAAGTTACTTAAAAAAAATATCAAAGCATTTACATTAAACTAATCGTGGTTTCTATCGGAAATGGCTTAAAGACATAGGTACTTACGACTGCATATAAAAGTAAAGAGTTATAAAAATATATATATTTATTACACGTTGTCGAACACCACGCATTGACATCCTGCAGCCTTGTTCACGTGTAATATTTTGCGTTAAGTTCCGCTAATCTTTACGCACCACAGAAATTAACACAAAAAATAACGCCCTTCCAAATTCACCGAATTCTCGTTCTTTGTCTATGGCCCGCGTTGAGTTCCCGCTTTTTTTATCTGTAGTGTTGGCAACGTCGCAATGTTTCCGCATCAAGCTGTCATTGTGTTTTCACTGTTTTGCAATAAACGAATTGCGTCGCTTGATAAGAAGATAGAAACAATCAAAATTTAAGTCTAATCCATCATTTCATGTATTATTTAGAGCCAACGATTTATTGACTCTATATAGTTGTCGAAAAAAATTATCAGACAAATCAAAAGGATTATTCGTGTCCCGTAAATTGCGCCTTTCTAAGTTCAACTCCCTAATCCTTCTTCTACTGTCTTAACGTCTTTCTTCTATATGATAAATATATAAAGAGGGTAAAAACGACATTATAACGACGTATAAATTTTAAATTTTCTTTTCGCAAAACTCAAAACCGCCTCGATGTGCCGCGATAAACTTTACGAATACATTCACCTGTCAAATGTCAAAATAGTATTCCGCGTCAATCAGAATACCGCGTTACGAAAGGGCGAAAGGAAGTTTTCTCGATATAATGCGCAGAAGTTTACGCGGGCTAGTGTCAGATGCGTATCGTTGGAAACAGAATAACAATGTGTGATAAGAATCGCATGTAGCGTATAAACTTGTGTAAATTGCGATAAAAGAACCGGAATAAGGCCGCTGGGCTGCGTCTACAATGAACGCCGAGAGCACTTAGTGACGCTTTAAGCCGTTCATAATGACCGGAAACAGACGCTCTAAAGACACTCTGTGGCGTTCAGATTGAATGTCGAGTGTACGCACCAAACGCCCAGTAAATTATCGGGTGAAAAACGCTCTGACAGTTATAGTATATTATTTTGACTTCTATTTAGCTGTGGAATGATGACTTCTATTTGTTTCTGTGGTATCTATTATGCCAGTTAACATCAGTTGACATTATTTATGATGACAATATGTATTCACAAAGAGGTTAATTTATATACAAGGTTTACATTCACTCGTTGGATCAAATTCAGAATAAATTCATTAAATATTCAAACTACCGTTGTAACAATACTAACCAACCTACTATACTAACTTCTTTGACCACGCGACGCACAATTTCAGACCTTATGTTCCTTCACAGTATACTAAATGGAAACATAGAATGCCATGAAATTCTTACCAATATCAAATTTAATACTTCTACTCGCCGGACAAGACATACGTCACTTTTCTTCTCCAATATTTGTAAAACAAATGCTTCCAAAAACGCTCCGATTAACAGAATGATAAACTTATTTAACTCTTATGAAAAGCATGCCGACTTAGACATATTTTTTGATTCACATATAACCTTCAAAAATAAACTTATATCTAACGTCGTGACATTATAACAATTATTTACAGATTAATTTATTTTTCCCAACCACCCTCAGCAATATATTTTCTTATTATTCTCAACTCATGAATCTGTCAATATATGTTCGTCTACACACACATGCACACCCTCTCTCTCACACACACATACGCACCCACACACTCACACTCTTTCTAGATATCTCTTTCACACACACATGTATTACTCTTCTCTCATACGCGCACCCCACTAATTCACACTTTTTTGATGTATTATTTTGATATTAGGTATAGTACGTAAGAGGTACATGTTATTTCTGTATTTTTATTTATTTAATTTTAATAATTGTATGCATGTACTGTGTGCTGTCCTTTGTAAAATAAAATAAAATAAATAAATAAATATAACATCGCTCAACATTTTCCAATAAAAGGTCAGAGATCATTATATAATCCACTGCCCAATTCTTGTCTTTCGATGAAAATATAACCTAAAAAGATACATGTATGACATTTGACATTGAAAACGCCCGATGCAGCGCTCAAATTGAAACGCCTGTCGAAAACGTTCATTGAGAGTGGTATGAAAAACGCCATAATCTGCAACTTCAGGTACATCCGACGCCCGACGTCGAGTGTTAAATCTGAACACAGCCCTAGAATAAATCTATCGCGTTGTTTGCATACAAACACTATCATTCACGTCGTTTTGTTGTACTAAGTTAGATTTTTTCCATCTTTCAATATTTTACTTAACACGGTTGAGAAATATATTTCCTTAATTTCAGCCCTTCATTTATCAACACATCTTACATTTCTTCAATGTGTTACTATATACCTACCTTATTTCTACATATGTATACAAATAAACAAGAAGAAACAGAAAGTATTGAGACAAATTCGAGTATATCTTTTGAAATTGGTTAATAGTTCCTTGTTTTGTATGAATACAACATATATTTAATAAAAATTGAATAAATATCCCATTTTCTATCCTATTTCTTCCTTCCAGTTCATTTTCCGATTCCCAGTTTCCTAGCTATATCCTAAATCTTATTCCTTTGATTCACCTGATTGATGGTGTCTTCTTGAATAAAATACCCAATGTAAATATTTTTTATATACTCTTTTAGTGAAACATTATAATTGGCGTATTTCGTAGTTAAGCTATTATGTTTCCAAATGAAATAAAAGGAAATTTTATTAAAATAAAATAAAATAATAATTTATATTTATTTATTTATTTACTATTGATTCTCGGGCAACTAACAGGTACTATGTCAAATATTTATTTAACACGCACCCAATAACAAGTTGCCACATTCTGGAGACTTACGATATTAATCGTCTCACAGATCCAGACTGAAAACACAATTAAAAACTGTGTCTCCACCGGGAATCGAACCCGGGACCCTTGGATCAGCAGTCAGATACCAAACCAACTGAGCCACGAAGGCCGAATAATTTATTAATAGCCGTTTTTGTGAATTTTTCACCTCAAGGGCGCTGAAATTTTTGCGTTGTATTATGCATTATATTATTTCTGGTAATGTTTGCGAAAAAAGTGCGTTTTTTCTGAACGAAGATATATTTGAGGGGTTTATCTGAGGGTATGTGGGAGTGTGTGCCATGCATTCCATGGTCCTGCCACAGCACACGCACGGTCGCCGAAGTTAGTATTTAAATAAGAAAAGAAACCGGAGATTTCGTATTGTGTAGTGTCCTTATTCGTATCTTTAGTTTATTGAAGATCCAGCACACCATTTTTCTGAGCATAAAGTGTAATACTACACTTATGTATCTGCCGCATTAGATTTATCTTAGACATCAAAGGTACGTGGCTATATTTATTTATCTTAGGCATCAAGCTCATCTCAGGTACGTGGCTCTATTTATTTATCTTAGACATCAAGCTCATCTCAGGTACGTGGCTCTATTTATTTATCTTAGACATCAAGCTCATCTCAGGTATTTATTTATTTATATTTATTTATATAACACTTCTTTGTACATACATAAAATTACATAGTACAAATGGCGGACTTATTGCCTGGAGGCAATTTCTTCCAGTCAACCTTCTGAGATTAAAAGTACATAACATAGTTTCGGCATATACATAATAACACAACCAGTATAAGACAGCAAAACAAAAAGTGAGAAATTACACAAATTCAGAAAGGAGAGGAAATTCAGAAAGGAGAGGAAAATCAGAAAGGAAAGGGAGAGGATGTGGAGCTATCAAAAGGGATGGAAAGTGAAATTGGGATATATGTTCGTTATGGAATTGAGAGGAAGAGTGAGCATTTAAGACGAGATTTGAAAATTGGAAGTGATGTGGCAGTTGTAATATCAAATGCTAAATTGTTCCACAGCCGGGCAGCATGAATAGTGAAGGAAGATGAATAGTATTCTGTAACGTGAGGTGGGATGGCAAGGGTTCTTTCTTCTCTAGACCGAAATGGGAGTCCATGAGAGGCCAGCGGTTGAAATCTTTCTTTCAGATATGTGGGGGCATTCGGATTGTTTAATACATTAAACAGGAGGCAGAGGGTGTGCTGATCTCGGCGCAGATGGATGGGAAGCCATTTGAGTTGTTTGCGAAGATGCGATATATGATCGTACTCACGGAGGTTAAATATGAATCGTATGCATACATTTTGTAGACGATCTAGTTTGTTAAGATGTTCTTGATTGAGATCTAAGTAGCAAATGTCTGCATAGTCAAGAATAGGGAGAAGTAGAGTTTGCGCAAGTTTTATTTTAATATTGGTTGGAAGGAATTTTTGAAGTCTTTTCAGAGAGTGGATACTACGAAAAACCTTGCGGCCAACCTCATTGACTTGTTCAGTCCAAGATAAATGCTGGTTGAACAAAATTCCAAGATTTTTCACAGTTTTAGATAGAGGTATATCTGTGCCATTCAGTGAGGGGAGAGGAAATGTACCATTTGCCAATTTAGCACAATGTTTGGGGTTACCTATGATAATGGCTTGGGATTTAGTCGGATTGAGGAGAATTCCATTTTCAGCTGCCCATCTGACTATATGACTGAGGTCTGAATTCATGGTTTGTGTGGCCCTTTCTATGTCGTTGACAGGGAATTCAATGTAAAGTTGGAGATCATCAGCATACATATGATAGGAGCACCGAAGGCCACTCACAATTGGATTGATGAATATAGAGAAAAGTAGAGGAGAAAGAATTCCGCCTTGAGGAACACCAGTTTCCAAGGTGATCCAGTCAGACATTTCTTCGGGCGATATTTTGCAACATTGTTTTCGACCTTTGAGATAGCTAGCGAACCAGTGAATAGCGGATGACGAGATATTAAGGGATTTCAAGCGGGCTAGTAATACGTCAAAGTCGACAGAATTGAAAGCGCTACTGAAGTCTAAGAGTGATAGTAATGTTAATTTGGACGCGTCCATAGCCTTCCTAATGTCATCGGTAACCTTAACTAAAACGGTGGTTGTACTATGACCCGCACGAAAACCAGACTGCATCGGGTGAAGGAGTGAGTTGGATAATAAGAATGAGTTGAGTTGTTTGTGAACAATTTTTTCAATTACTTTAGAAAGAATTGGGAGGATAGAAATAGGCCGAAAGTCTTTTGTAGCAATTGGGTTAGCAACTTTTGGAAGAGGTGTTATGAATGCTTTTTTCCATAGTGAGGGAAACCTGCTGGATGTTAGGGAAAAATTTACAATATGAGTTATTGGGGAGAGAGTGAATGCAAGAATGTATTTAATCATATCGACATTTATGTCGTCACATCCATAAGATTTGCAGGATATGGATTTAATTACCGTTTCAACATCAGATTCTGATACTGTTGAGAAAATAAAATTGGAGTTGAGCGTCTGAGTTGTTTCGAGGATATTCTTAATAGTGTTTTCTTTAGTCTGGTAAGTCATTTTAATGGGTGAATTAGCAAAGTGAATGTTTAAGTCGTTTAGATCGAACGTATTACGCATATCAGACTGAGTTGTTTTAGCTTTTCCAATACCTAAGGACCCAATTTTATTCCATAAACGAGAAGGTTCGCAATCATGTAGAATATTATGAATGTGTTTTCTTTTGGCATTTCTACAAATTTGGTTACATCGATTACGAAGCTGTCGGTAATGTTCAAATGTGTTTTCATTCGGCCGTTTCTTATAACGACTGAACGCTTTGTCTCTTCTTGCCATGAAATTTAGGATTTCAGTAGAAAGCCAAGGGGCAGGACGATGTTTGATTCTCATCACAGTTACAGGCGCGTGTTGGTCAAAAAGTTTGATCAGAAGGTCATTAAACATGTCCACTTTAGCGTCAATGTTTTCTAAGTTATATATGAGGGTCCAGTCGGTATTGTTTGCGTCAGACTGAAGTTTATTGACGTCAATCCTGTTAAAGTTCCTTCGTTTTAGAAATTTTTTTTTAATCTTTGGGGCCAGGATAGCGGAACTAACGTATATTAGGTCATGATGAGAAAAACCAGCTGCAGTCAACTGTCCGTGTTTTTTTACTGGAATGGCTTCGGATGTTATAATAAGATCTAATAGTGATGAGGATGACTGAGTATAGAAAGTGGGATCTAGGGCTAAGGTTTTAAGGTTGACCGATTTGAGGATGTTCAGGAGTTTCTGGGCCCTGGTGTCATTTTTAAGGATGCACGTGTTAAGATCACCCATAATGATAGAATGAGTATATTGAGTGCAAAGGTTTTCAAGCACACCTTCTAGTTCAGAGAAGTAGTTTATGGTCGGAGGACAGTAAACTACCCCAAGTAAAACTTTTACACATTTTAAGTCGATTTCAAGAAATATGAATTCTGGTCGGCTATTATAAGGCTGTGGAGATTGGTGTATTAATTTATAATTAAGGTCTGACCGTAGGTATATAGCCACACCTCCAGCCCCCTTTCCGATTCTGTCGTTACGAACCAAGTGATAACCCTTGAGGGGATAGAGAGTAGAGGGGAGAGAGGGTTTTAGCCAGGTTTCACTCACAAGTAAAGCGTGCAAAGAAACATCAGAGAAAGAAGTGAGGAGATCAGGATAGTGGGCCGGAATACTTTGTGCGTTTATATGACAGGCGTGGAAGTTCTTAGTTGTGGTAAAGAGTGAAATGAGTGTGTTCTGTAAGTGCTCTGAGGGATCGTCATCAAGGGTGTCGGCGCTCCTGAAGGAGTTGGAGGAGGAGTTAGGAGAGGAAATTTGGTTGAGGTGATCGGGAATAGAGTGGAAGGAATCGTCGGATGATGATTGATTCAACATAATGTATAGCAGGTTGATACTAAACAATTACTTAACAATTATATATGTATAGAAGAAATTAAATGTAGGTGTATAGAAGAACTTAAATTATAAAGTATATTATATAGAAGAACTTTAATGACAAAAACTGCTATAGAAAGAATCATTGAGAAGCAGCAAAAAAAAAAAAAACTATTCAAGAAAATATACCATTGGACTCATAACATATAGGTTTGTATAATAATTATATAATGCTTGGTTGGTTTGAAGATTACAGTAGGTATATGTAGATACATTTGTATAGATACATTTGTATTAGTCGATTAATTGATTATTCATTGTAAATTTCGCATCAGTCACATGAATATACTATGATAACACTGAGGGGAAAAAAAATAATAATAATAAAATAATAATGTGTTCAATGGGTAGCAGGTATAACAGTGAGGTAAGAAATGATAAATTAATGAAAGTAGATAGCAACTATCTATGATCAGCATTGAAAGAAAGGAATTATTTACATAGTATTCATTAAATAATAAAAAAAAAAAAGAATAACAAATAAACGTTTAGGTGCCGCTTGCATACATATGAATACATTAGATACAGGTACAGGTACGTGCATACATATGAATACAGGTACGTGGCTCTATTTATTTATCTTAGACATCAAGCTCATCTCAGGTACGTGGCTCTATTTATTTTATATTGGGTTGTTTAAAAAGATATTTCATTTCTTTTTTTTAATGAAACGACGAAAATTGTACCAAGACGTTGTTTCACATGATCATAAAACGGTCTATTTGAAAGTTTATTTATGCCATGACTGTCATGAGTTGCTTTATTTGACGGTTCGCAACACTCACTGTCTCTATTTTGTCTTCATGCTTTCTACTTTCCATATTTCATAGAGCACCAAAAATAAACTATTGTACAGAATATAGCTGACTTTTTCATGAAAAAGTCTCGCTGTATCAACCGTCAAAATATATAATGAAAAAACGTCTCAAGTGTGAGGTTGGCCTTGAAAGTATATCTCAAATTAAATCGTCTTCTGGAAAAATAAACGTAATAATGTTCCAAACAACCTATTATATTATACCTCTACGGAGACAATAAATACAACGTGGTTGTGGTATCGCCATTGACGTTCACCGCAAATATATGTTGATCTAAGAAAAATTTAATAAGAAACGGAACTTGAATTATGTCATTGGAGAAAAATCATTGTAAGATGTAATAAATCGCTGGACAATAGATGAACAAAGAGATTTATCTTGTTCACACAAAACACAATTACACATATGTAATATATGAAGTGACGGACACAAAATAAACAGGAAATACATATGTCCGTTGAACAAATATTGATTTGATATAACAACGAAACACGCGAACGTGACACAAGGAATACATATACAGTAATAACCCGTTACCAGTTGCTTGTTGTTAATAGAAGAAAAAAACTGAAACTGCCAACAGGACAGATTTATTACTGTTTGTATTTATCGATACTCAAAACTCTCGACTTTCGATAAAAAATAACCTTTAGATTGAATTGTAAAAGTATACGTAAGTTAAAAATTTTAATAATTTTAAAATAATTCACAGACATTTGAGTGTGAATATAATAGGGATTTCAAATAATATTATACTTTTTTTTTTTTTAATTTCTGTTTACACAGTATGATATAGTTGCGTATTTTGTATATTAATCGCACCATGAGTGTAAAACTGGAGTATGTCCAAATACTTACGTTGTAGATATGGGAGTAATAATCATTATCAAAAAGTCAGAAGAGGATGCGTCTGAGATCTTGGACTGCGTCGAGGAGAAGCAATGACCGGTGAATATTTTGGTACCCCTAGAATTTTCGTAAATCCAATTTTTCCAAAAATATGAAACCTTCAAACTACCTCACCATGTTTAATTAATTAATTAATTTATTTATTTATTAGAAAACCAACAGTTTTTTATTTTTACATAAAATAGATATAAACATAAGAAAATATCAAACAAAGAAACTAACTATCTCTTTATTGAAACTAAAGAGTATATTAATTACTAGCTTTTATGTCCCGCCGTTGGCCAAGAATGTAATATTGTGAAGGAAAAAGCATTCGTTTTTATAATATTGTCACCCAATTATTTTGCGAAATCGGACTATGAAAAGTGGTTAGAATTATGATTGAATTTTATTGTAAAATGTTCAAGTGATGGCCACAACCCATTATTTTTTATAAAGTGTCAATGAAGTATAATATACAAAATTTCTGCACGCATGGACTATGCGAAATGGTTTTAAATATGACTGTTTATCAACGTTGTAAAGAGATTGGTTTGGCCACAACCCCCACTTTTAAATATTATCATCGAAATAAATTTTAATATGTACCTATTGAAAATTTAGTAATTTTGGATGTTGGGATGTGGTTAAAATTTGATTAAACAAATGCACTGAAAAGATCTAGTGTTGGTCACATCATAATATTCGTTTTTATATTTTTGCATCGAGTGTGCATTATATTTTTGCACAATAAGACTAATAGACTTAAAATTGACACAAAAGTCTACATTAACGAAGAAGAAGAAGACTTAAACTATGGTAAGTAGTTTTTAATTTGAATATAAACGTTGTGAAGAGTTCACTAATGGCCACAACCCCCATTCTTTAAATATTGTCAACTAAATCAAATGCGTAGGTGTTGAAAATTATTCAAAATAGGATGATATAAATGGTTTAAATAAAATAAAAAAAATATTGAAAAGATTCTAGTGCAGGTTACATCGTCACATCCCACAATCCATTCGTTTTTACATATGTATTTTCATCAAGTATGCATATCGTTAAAAATATTTCTGCACAATAGACTATTAGACTTAAAACTAACCCAAAAGTCTAAATAAAAAAGAGAAGGATAAGTATAAGACTATACGAAATAGTTTGTATAAAAAACTATCCCAATGGTCTACGTAAAATAAGTTAAAATACATAAAATAGAAGAATAAGACTATTGGAAATAGATTGTATGAAAACAAACCAAAAGGTCTTCATAAAAGAAGAAGAAGATTAATCTATAGGAAATAGTTTGTATAAAATTCACCAAAGTTCTACATAAAATAAGAAAACGAAGAAAAAGACTAAAGGAAATAGTTTGTGTAAAAACTGACTACATAAGTTAGATCTACATAAAAAAAAGATGAATTAGACAATAGGAAATAGTATGTATAAAAGCTCACCCAAAGGTCTACAAAAAAGAAGAAGAAGAAGAATTAGACTATTGGAAATTGTTTATATAAAAACTGACCAAAGGTCTACATAAAAGATGATGAATTAGACTACAGGAAATAGTTAATATAAAAACTGATTCAAAGGTCTATATAAAAGGAAATAGTTTGTATTAAAACTCTCCCAAAAGTCTACGTAAATGAAGAAGAAGACTAATTAGACTATAGGAAATAATTTATATAAAAACTGACCCAAATGTATACATAAAAGAAGAAGATGAATTAGACTATAGGAAATAGTTTGTATAAAAACTGTCCTAAAGGTCTACATAAAATTAAGAAGAAAAATAAAAAGACCCGTCGCTTCAGACCCTTCAGTACCTCCCGTCGCTTCAGACCCTTAAGTACCTCCCGTCCCTTCAGGCCCTTCAGTACCTCCCGTCCCTTCAATTCCTCATTACGTCCCTTCCCTTCATTACATCCCGTCTCTTCAGTCGGTTAAGAAAAGTTTAATTCCAGAAACCATCCTGGAAGAACCGTGAAGAGATGAAAAGACCTTCTTTTCCCAGGATACTCCACCTTCATAGGTAAAATGACTAAATAAACGAAGAAGAAGAAGAAAAAAGTTCAAATCCAGATACCTGCGAAGATATGGAAGGAAAATTGGACCTTCTTCTCCCAGGATAGTCCACCTTCATAGTAAAATGACCAAATGCACGATGAAGAAGAAGAAGAAAAAAGTTTATATCCAGAAACCGTCTTAGAAGACCTGCGAAGAGGTGGAAGGACAGTTGGACCTTTTTCTCCCAGGATTCTCCAACTTCATAGGTAAAATGACCAAAAATACACGATGGAGAAGAAGAAGAAGAAGAAAAAAGTTTAAATCCAGAAACCTTTGAAGAGATGGAAGGAAAATTGGACCTTCTTCTCCCAGGTTAGTCCACCTTCATAGGTAAAATGACTAAATAGACGATGAAGAAGAAGAAGAAAATAGTTTAAATCCAAAAACCTGCGAAGAGATGGAAGGAAAATTGGACCTTCATCTCCCAGGATAGTTCATCTTCATAGGTAAGATGACCAAATACACGATGAAGAAAAAAAAGAAAAAAGTTTAATCCCAGAAACCTGTGAAGAGATGGTCGGAAAATGGGACCTTCTTCTCCCAGGATAGTCCATCTTCATAGGTAAAATAACCAAATACACGATGAAGAAGAAGAAGAAAAAAGTTAAAATCCACAAACCGTCCTGGAAGACCTGCGAAGAGATGGAGGGACAGTCGGACCTTCTTTTCCCAGGATACTACCCCTTCATAGGTTAAATGACCAAATACACGAAGAAGAAGAAGAATAAGAAAAAAAATTAAATCCAGAAACCATCCCGGGCACACGCTCGACAATTCACCAAAGTTTCATTGTAATCGGACAAACGGTTTAGGAGCACATCGCATACAATTTTCCGATAGGAAATCAGTATATTGTTGATTTGTAAGTAAATAGTAATAGGTAGGTACCTACCTACAACAATATTCTAAAGAAATTCTATTCATAACAAATTTTATTTGAATATCAGAATCTTTCCGTTACCATAGTAACCATTCCAATACGTTAAAAATATCAAATGGTTTGAGACTTTTTTGAATATGTAGGTACCTACATTGGTTTGTTCGATGCCATAAAAATGAAAATTGTCAGAAAAATCAAATATTATTTACAAATTATGCAATTTTATTATGCCTATATCTTATGTAACTAATAATAAACACATTTTTACAATATATGTCTTAAAACTTGCCGTAATGTCTTGTGTTTCATTTTATTATTTCATAATTACATTTATTTCAAAGGTTTATTATTTTCAAGAACATATTCATTCGGTGGGAAAATGAAATATTGTATGAAAAGATATTAAAATGGCGGCGTTTATGTACAAAACGCTTACTTTAAAAATAAGTTTAACATTATAATTATACAAAATATTCACCATGTTTTTCACTTAAACGCTAAGTTATACTTGAAAATATATTTTTTTCGTGTAAATACGTACTTCTAACATTTAAACTAACAGATATTTGCGTGCAAAATGTACACTTTTTTGACAGATATGACTTGGAAAATTTTGTATGAGAATAATAATTATTGAAATATTTTTAAAATTCAGCATTTTTATGGCATAATTTTTAGCGTGACACTGCATCAGGTATACTGGTACACGTTCGCACATAAATTAGATTTTTAGATGCTCTTGGTTTTTCAGAAGGCGTGAGACAAACACACACACACACACACACACATACACTAACATTTTGATTGCTTTATTACTTTAGATTATATTAATAACTAATAATTAATATACTCTTTGTGCCAAAAAAATGTTAAATAAAACATCATCAAGACTGGTATGTGGGGATATACACATGTGTCGTACTTCCTTTTATAAAATAATGCATATCCATACACTTTACCCTAAATTGTGAGATATACCATGATGGTATAAATGAATATGAACATCTTAAACAGGAAATGTGAAGATACTATGATGAATTTTGAAGTACGTCGTCAAAAAGATTAGAATCTTGTGCTTGGTGAGTAATTCACATGATAATAAAAATAAACTAGCCCACAAACTCATCGAAACACACCATAGATGGTATCAATACACGCCCCCAGCAGTAACAGAAAACGACAACTACAAATTATACTGGAATAGAGACATTATCACAGACAGAACAAACATACACAACTATCCAGACATTACTTTAATTCACAAAATACATATCTAATAGAAATATCAATACCAAACATTAAATCTACAAAAGAAACATTTTGAAAAAATTCACAAAAAAACTGCCATAATTAATACATGTACAATAGTCAGGAATTTTCTACAGGTACCATTTTAAAGAACTACACAAACACACAGCTTCACAATTACACAAACACAGCCTCACAACTAGACAAACACACAGCCTCACAACTTGAGTATGCTCCGTTGTCGATCAAAATAAATTACCGAACCATAACCGAGATCATAGTTTATGTAACGAATAATAATAATAATAATTTATTTAAAAAAAAAATACACACAGGAACTAATTATTGTTGAACTTGAATTTATAATAGTTGGGAAGTACCATTTTATAGTTCATCCAATTAATTTTTGTCTAACTAGGAATAATTCCTGTTATAATAGTCAAAAATTTAGTAATACATTATTAAATAATATTATATCAAAAACTATAAAAATCATCTACGGCACAAGCATTTTCGCTTAATTTTCTGCCTTGATTATAAAACTGAGCCAAATATCGACGAACATAACAAAAATGACAATCGAGTGTACTTTTGCAAATATAAAATCTCATAAGCTGTAAGACGTAATATTATTTTATCGAACGTAAAAAATGACGATAAATTGTGATGAAAATTTGTGGAAAATAAGATCAAAACATAATAAGAAGGTGGAAAGGATTCGTGATTTAAGGTAAATATTAAGGATTACCTGGTTTTATTATATTTGAGTGAGAGAGAGAGAGAGAGAGAATGAAACGAGGACGTAATAAAGACCCCCACCAAAAAGAAATGCAAAAGGATAAGAAAATACAGAAAGGAATCGCACAGCGAAGGAAGATACAAATGAAATAAAGGGGACATTAAGAGATTAACAAATAAGATTTTAGAGGATTGATGGTGAGGGAAAGCCAATTCGGGGTTGTTCAGGTAAGCGGAAAATTGTTACAAGTTCACATTTCAAATACAGTGGACGGAATAATTTCTCGTGTTGTGGCAGTGTCACACGGCGATCGGTTGAATGGGATACGGATTAACCGGATCAAATATAAAAATTAATATATTTAATCACTTAATTTAACCATCAAAGATTTCTGAAGTCTGAATCTTAAAATTAGCTTAATCAACTTCATGCAGATTAACTTCGAAACTTTTTTTATTTCCATAATAATTATTTACTGATTAAGAGGGCGCCTGCTGCCAGCTTATCTAGTTTATGATTTGATACTATATCATTACTACAAATAGAATAATTTAGAAGAAAAAATGACTTAGATTGTTTGGATATTAATGAAGAAAGATAAATCTTAACTTTTTAATTATGATCTGTATAACAAAAAAAAACATTGTGGAATAAAACTGTTATTTTAATTATTATAAATAAAACTTTTTATTTTATAAAAAAAAATATTTATTTCGCATTCAGCGGCATTGAGTAATAAATATTTTCAATCTTTCTTTACTAAACTTGAAGCACTCATGTGTTCTTGAAATGAAATAAATAGAAATTGCTTTACGTTTTATAGTTTATGAGAAATAGAAGATTAATTTAAAAAATCGGGGTATGCCAATTATTTTTCTAAAACAATACATGTATACAGGGTATCCCAAAAGTCAACGATAAGCTGAGTACTGTATGTAGGCTAGGTGATGACAGTTAATAAAAAAAATATGGAAAAGTCTCTTAGATAAAAAAATATTATCTTGCAAAAACTAAGAGAATTTAATTTTTTCCATATTTTTTTGTTAAAAGTCGTAAATTAGCCTATATCCAGTACTCAGCTTATCGTTGACTTTTGGGTCACCCTGTATACATAACATAATTAAAAACTTGAACAATATTTTTCTTTATAATAGGTGCGCTGGCAGCAGGCGCCCTCTTAATCAGTTATATAATGATTTGGGAAGAAAAAACATTGTTTGAAAATTGATTTCAAAAATATTTATTATTACCTACTAAAGTAGTTATGAACTCTATCAGTGTTTATCACGCTTTTTTTGAACCGGATAATCGAGAGTCAAGTGTGTTTGTAAAGGTGTGACCATTTTGTATAATTTCTTGAATTTCTAGAAGGGTTTATTGTTTCAGGGAAAGGTGATCTGAAGTGGGAGGATATTTGATAAGTAATTCCGGAAACCCTTCTTCCCTCCCCTTGTTTAAGTTCCAACAACATGCCTCAAAAAGTATTAACATGAGAGCTTTCGAGGCAGGTGTCTGTCTACATGGTCACCTGAATCATTCTGAATGTTGTCGTTTTAGGCTGGTGCGAAAGGACACAACAAGCATTTATTGCGCTTTCTTTACAATGTAATACAACCCCGCACACCTGTCGCAGATAACCACACATCATGGAATTGTGGGATATACAGTGATGTTATGTATGTATGATCAAAATACGATTAAAACTAGGTAGTCTAAACCTATCTATATCTAATCGAGGTTCTTTAATATCAGTGGTCATTAGAAAATATAATTGGCGAACCGTAACATCTTTCCGGGTAAAATATGTGAACAAAAGAAAAAAAAAAACAACATTAAAAAGTACTAAATTTTCATAACACGAGTCCCAAGATGATATTTACATTACTGTAAAATTTTACGATACTCTAATTAAAATCGTCAGTATGAAATTATACGCTTCATACTGGGAGAGATGGTCCTGCAATTAAATTTAATATTATGAAATAAAAAAATAACCTTGGTCCGAATTATTTCAGATTAAATCAGTATATCGGCAGAGATGTCAGAGCTCGACAACTGAGAGAATGCGAGTCATAGTTTTATACAGCACGGTTTCAAAGTTCAGGGCAAAAGTTACATGCAACACACAAATTAACACACTCTTATTACATATTTGTTTTATATTAGACTAGTAAAACCCGGCAGACGTTGTCCTACCTGTTTAATTATTTACCTCCAAATATATAAAAATGGTTGTTCGGTGTGTTTCCTTTTTATCACTTAACATTCTTATCTAGATTCGCTAATTATAATTCCATATTTTTTTCCCTTCCATCCATCCCTACAGTCCCTTCCGTCCCTATTCATTCATTCATTTAAATTTTATTTAATCATTCAAACAAATATAGGTACTTCAACCTTTAGCATTATTCCAGTTTTATATAATATACCATTTTATGTATGGGTATATAGGATTTTTGCTGACCCACTAAGTATCAATTCAATACCAACTTTTTTTTCATTGTTTTGTGAGATATCGAATAAATAAATTATATAAATTAAATTATTAATTATAAATTATGAGGCAGACTGTGAGCCATGTGGTGTCTGAGTGTGCTTTAAGAGCCTTTGGGGGGGACCCCTCGGAATTTATGGTCCTGAGTGAAGCAGCGGCCAATTATTTAGAAAACTTAGATTTTATTTTTTAACTTTTGACGGGCACTACAGTGCGACATATTGTGATATACTAACTTTGACCATAAGATAAATAAATAAATAAATTATAATGCATTAACCTTCTCCGGAATGAGCTGAACAAATTCCCAAAGTTTCATCGCAATCGGATGGCTGGTTTGGGAGTTCATCGGACACATACGAATATACGTAAATCCATTTTTATATATTACTAGTGAACACCCGGCAAACTTCGTATTGCCTGTATAATTAAAAATTGTCCTCCATAACCACCCGTCGCTTCAGACTCTTCAATACCTCCCATCCCTTCAGTACTTCCCGTCCCTTCAGTACCTTCCGTCCCTTCAGTACCTCCCGTCCCTTCAGTACCTCCCTCAGTTACTCCCGTTCCTTCAGTTACTCCCGTCCCTTCAGTTACTCCCGTCCCTTCAGTTACTCCCGTCCCTTCAGTTACTCCCGTCCCTTCAGTTACTCCCGTCCCTTCAGTTACTCCCGTCCCTTCAGTTACTCGCGTCCCTTCAGTTGCTCCCGTCCCTTCAGTTACTCCCGTCCCTTCAGTTACTCCCGTCCCTTCAGTTACTCCCGTCCCTTCAGTTACTCCCGTCCCTTCAGTTACTCCCGTCCCTTCAGTTACTCCCGTCCCTTCAGTTACTCCCGTCCCTTCAGTTACTCCCGTCCCTTCAGTTACTCCCGTCCCTTCAGTTACTCCCGTCCCTTCAGTTACTCCCGTCCCTTCAGTTACTCCCGTCCCTTCAGTTACTCCCGTCCCTTCAGTTACTCCCGTCCCTTCAGTTACTCCCGTCCCTTCAGTTACTCCCGTCCCTTCAGTTACTCCCGTCCCTTCAGTTACTCCCGTCCCTTCATTACCTCCCGTCCCTTCATTACCTCCCGTCCCTTCATTACCTCCCGTCTCTTCATTACCTCCCGTCCCTTCATTACCTCCCGTCCCTTCATTACCTCCCGTCCCTTCAGTAGGTCCCGGTCATACGCTCGACAATTCATCAAAGTTTCATTGAAATTGATTGAACGGTTCCAAGGATAGTCCACCTTCATCGGTAAAATGACCTGATACCCGATGAAGAAGAAGAAGAAGAATTTTTTTTAATCCAGAAACCATCCCGGGCATACACTCGACAATTCATCAAAGTTTCATTGAAATTGAATGAACGGTTCCCAGGATAGTCCACCTTCATAGATAAAATGACCTGATACCCGATGAAGAAGAAGAAGAAGAAAAATTTTTTAATCCAGAAACTATCCCGGTCATACGCTCGACAATTCACCAAAGTTTCATTGCAATCGGATGAACGGTTCCCAGGATAGTCCACTTCATATGTAAAATGACCTAATACCCGATGAAGAAGAAGAAGAATTTTTGTAATCCAGAAACTATCCCGGGCATACGCTCGACAATTCATAAAAAGTTTCATTGCAATCGGATGAACGGTTCCCAGGATAATCCACTTTCATAGGTAAAATGAAGGTGGATGAAGAAGAAGAAAAAGAAGAAATTTTTTGATCCAGAAACCATCCCTGGTATATTCTCGACAATTCACCAAAGTTTCATTGCAATTGGATGAACGGTTTAGGAGCGCATTCAACACATACATAGATACATACAAACATTCAAATTTATAATATAGACTAGTGAACACCCGGCAAACTTCGTATTGCCTGTATAATTAAAAATTGTCCTCCATAACCACCCGTCGCTTCAGACTCTTCAATACCTCCCATCCCTTCAGTACTTCCCGTCCCTTCAGTACCTTCCGTCCCTTCAGTACCTCCCGTCCCTTCAGTACCTCCCTCAGTTACTCCCGTTCCTTCAGTTACTCCCGTCCCTTCAGTTACTCCCGTCCCTTCAGTTACTCCCGTCCCTTCAGTTACCCCCGTCCCTTCAGTTACTCCCGTCCCTTCAGTTACTCCCGTCCCTTCAGTTACTCCCGTCCCTTCAGTTACTCCCGTCCCTTCAGTTACTCCCGTCCCTTCAGTTACTCCCGTCCCTTCAGTTACTCGCGTCCCTTCAGTTACTCCCGTCCCTTCAGTTACTCCCGTCCCTTCAGTTACTCCCGTCCCTTCAGTTACTCCCGTCCCTTCAGTTACTCCCGTCCCTTCAGTTACTCCCGTCCCTTCAGTTACTCCCGTCCCTTCAGTTACTCCCGTCCCTTCAGTTACTCCCGTCCCTTCAGTTACTCCCGTCCCTTCATTACCTCCCGTCCCTTCATTACCTCCCGTCCCTTCATTACCTCCCGTCTCTTCATTACCTCCCGTCCCTTCATTACCTCCCGTCCCTTCATTACCTCCCGTCCCTTCAGTAGGTCCCGGTCATACGCTCGACAATTCATCAAAGTTTCATTGAAATTGATTGAACGGTTCCAAGGATAGTCCACCTTCATCGGTAAAATGACCTGATACCCGATGAAGAAGAAGAAGAAGAATTTTTTTTAATCCAGAAACCATCCCGGGCATACACTCGACAATTCATCAAAGTTTCATTGAAATTGAATGAACGGTTCCCAGGATAGTCCACCTTCATAGGTAAAATGACCTGATACCCGATGAAGAAGAAGAAGAAGAAAAATTTTTTAATCCAGAAACTATCCCGGTAATACGCTCGACAATTCACCAAAGTTTCATTGCAATCGGATGAACGGTTCTCAGGTTAGTCCACCTTCATATGTAAAATGACCTGATACCCGATGAAGAAGAAGAAGAAAATATTTTAAATTCAGAAATCATCCCGGGCATACGATCGACAATTCACCAAAGTTTAAATGCAATCGGATGAACGGTTCCCAGGATAGTCCACCTTCATAGGTAAAATGACCTATTACCCGATGAAGAAGAAGAAGAAGTTAAAATTTTTTGATCCAGAAACCATCCCGGGCATACTCTCGACAACTCACCAAAGTTTCATCGCAATCGGATGAACGGTTTAGGAGCGCATTCAACACATACATGATACATACATAGATACAAACATTCAAATTTATAATATAGACTAGTGAACACCCGGCAAACTTCGTATTGCCAATTAAAAATTGTCCTCCATAACCACCCGTCGCTTCAGACTCTACAATACCTCCCATCCCTTCAGTACTTCCCGTCCCTTCAGTACCTCCCGTCCCTTCATTACCTCCCGTCCCTTCAGTTACCCCGTCCCTGCTGTTACCCCCCGTCCCTTCAGTTACTCCCGTCCCTTCAGTTACTCCCGTCCCTTCAGTTACCCCCTGTCCCTTCAGTTACTCCCGTCCCTTCAGTTACTCCCGTCCCTTCAGTTACTCCCGTCCCTTCAGTTACTCCCGTCCATTCAGTTACTCCCGTCCCTTCAGTTACTCCCGTCCCTCAACTACTCCCATCCCTACAGTTATTCCCGTCCCTTAAGTTACTCCCGTCCCTTCAGTTACTCCTGTCCCTTCAGTTACTCCGTCCCTTCAGTTACTCCCATTCCTTCAGTACCTCCCGTCCCTTCAGTACCTCCCGTCCCGTCAGGTCCACCAGTACCTCCCTTCCCTTCATTACCTCTCGTCCCTTAAGTAGGTGAAGACAAAGTTTAATTCCCGAGACAATACTGGGAAGACCTACGAAGAGACAGTTGGACCTTCTTTTTCCAGGATTCTCCGACTTCATAGGTAAAATGAACAAATACACGATAAAGAAGAAGAAGAAGAAAAAAGTTTTAATCCAGAAACCGTTCTGGAAGACCTGCGAAGAGATGGAAGGACAGTTGCATCTTATTCTCCCAGGATACTCCACCTTCATAGGTAAAATGACCAAATACACGATGAAGAAGAAGAAGAAAAAAGTTTAAATCCAGAAACTGTCCTGGAAGACCTGCGAAGAGATGGAAGGACAGTTGGAGCTTCTTCTCCCAGAGTATAAGGTCATTTTACCTTCATAGGTAAAATGACATAATACCCGATGAAGAAGAAGAAGAAAAAAATTTTAATCCAGAAACCATCCCGGTCATATGCTCGACAATTCACCAAAGTTTCATTGTAATCGGATGAACGGTTCCCAGGATAGTCCACCTTCATAGGTAAAATGACCTGATACCCGATTAAGAAGAAAAAGAAGAATTTTTTTTAATCCAGAAACCATCCCGGTCATACACTCGACAATTCATCAAAGTTTCATTGCAATCGGATAAATGGTTCTCAGGATAGTCCACCTTCATAGGTTAAATGACCTAATACTCGATGAAGAAGAAGAAGAAGTTAAATTTTTTTCATCCAGAAACCATCCCTGGTATACTCTCGACAGTTCACCAAAGCTTTATCGCAATCGGATGAGCGGTTTAGGAGCGCATTCAACACATACATAGATACATAGATACATACGTACATTCAAATTTATAATATAGATATAGATATACATATAAGCAAGAAGCAATACAGGAAGTTGTTGGTTATATTTGTGATAATCTAGACAATAAGAAAAAATGTTTAGCAATAGTACTAGATTTAACGAAAGCTTTCGACACGGTATCACATGAAAAATGCTACACAAACTAAGATTGGATTATTGGAAACAAGCTACAACTGGTTCAAAACTTACCTTACCTATAGACAGAACACAAATTAACAAGACTAAAAGTGACGATCAATAATTCAAATACGGAGTGCCTCAAGGAAGTACACTACGACCAGTTTTATTTCTTTTATACATAAACTATCTAGGTAAGCTAATAACGGGGGCGGGGAAATTTGCGGACGACACAATACTACTGTTTCACGCTTCAACATGGGATCTTGTTTTCAAAGGGGCAGATATTGGTTGCAACATGGTAAAAAGCTGGCTGGGCAACAACTTGCTAAAAGTAAATCTTAAAAAATAATTCAATATTTTACATTCAGTATCGGTAAAAGAGGGCAACCGTCTAGCGATTTAAAACTGATTTTGTGTGAATGCCAACACCAAAAATGCAGTTGTAACCCCCTTGAAAATACAGATAGTGTGAAATACATAGGAATAATAATAGATAGACACCTAAACTGGAAACCACACATTGAATTTATTTGGAGAAACCTCATTTATCTATTTAAATCCATTCGCAATATTTTTAATAAACACCAACTCAAAACTATGACTTTGCCCAGGCGATTCACAGTTGTGGAGGTACCTACAAAACCATATTAAAAACGGTTATTACGGCGCAAAAAACTTTACTTCGTGTTACTAATAAAAAACCACTTAGATACTTATCAGACAGACTATTCAGTGAATTAAATATACTAAACATAAGACAGCTTTTTGTAAACTCTCACTTTCTACGTCAAAACCTCAAACCACCGAATGACAACCAGCAACTCGCATTCACACAATACTAGAAAAGCATTACTAAACCTTGACGAATTACCAAAAACTAAGACAACACATAGTCAGAAGGGGTAGGCAGTGAGAACCGAACACCGCATTCTTCTATCTAGACACATACTGTCTCATACATGCTCATCTTGCTAGTAATGCAATTTTACTTAAAATTTCTCAACAGGTATCATGTAGAAAATACATACTATGAGTTTCGTGACAGTGTTTTTGTATGTATGGTGTATTGTGAAAACTTTTGTACTCTGGGAATCTTTATTTGATTAAGAATCTAATAGAAATGTGCTTCATAAAAATGCATTTCGAGATTGTCAATATTTCAAAAAATTGTGAAATCATGACTCCATTATTCCATAGTGTGGAGAGTAAAAATACAATTGTCTGTAAAAACTGTAAAAATACAATACACATACAATATCAATATGAAGTTGATCACTCAATTTTCAGAAGCTATTTTACTTCTGTTATATAGATTTTTCATACAAATATGAAATTTAAATCATATTGATATGGCAAACCATAGATTTTTTTCTTTAAATTTTGACAATCCTTGAATGCATACATACAAACACATCACGACGAAACTCACAGTGTGCACTTTCTACACGATACCCGTTGAGAAATTGACGTAAAAAAATACGCAAAAATTTGTGAAATCATGACTATCCACTATTCCATAGTATGGAGAGTAAAATAACAGCCTTTATTTATACTGTGACCTAAATCTGGCAGTCTCTGGCTCTTGATCTATAAGTGGTACCTACATGTTTTTTTATACGTATTTCTAACTGTTGTCTTTAAATAACTGCATGCATGCAGTGTATTTTGTCCTTAATATAATAAATAAAAATAAAACAAATACACTACACAACGTCAAACATCGACTGATTTGATTATTGGTTGCTTCAAATTAGATTACATATATCCATGTACTAAAATTAATTTATGCACAGGTGAAGTCACCCACATTCTTTCGCTTAGCGAGCTCTATACATGGCAGCAAACAATTCCTTTACTTCTTCATCTACGATAATCAAGAACGAAATATACGCACTTAACGACGATCTCTCCAAATGTCTTTTTTCTTTCTTTTGTTCGCTCTCATTACACTGTAATTGGATAAACTCGGTTTAAGGGCGAAAATTTATTAAACTTGAGAAGTAAAACAACTTGCGTAGAATATGCATATATATGTTTTGTAATACAGAGATATAAAATATACGAAAGAAAATGAACAGACGATAATAAAGAAAATTAAATACGTACCTATTGTTAAAGAGAATACAACAGAGAACAAAGAAAGAAAATTGAATATAATATTAAAGAATGATATAAATTCAAGAAAAAAAAAGCCTTCTTTCATATTTGACAAATACAAGATAATGGAAAAAAATCAGCTCTAATGCACTTTGCGTGAGCGAGTTGCATTATAAATTGAATGGAAATTGGTTTCAATTGAAATGTTGTCAACGCCTTTGTCATTTGAGGTTAGGAATAATTTTATTGAGTAATCGCATTTGTTCAAATAATTATATTTCTCAACTAATTATTTATGTAGTTGTATGATTTTTAATACTAAGTACTTATTATTTTTCATGTTGACAATTTCCGCTTTTAATGTCAACTTTGACAGTTGACAGCTCATCCGATCTTGATGGTGCGAGCTATGGTGTATTAGTAAGTCAGTGAACAAAACACCAATACCATAATATTATAGTTTTCGTCAAACTTCATCTTCTTTCGTCAAAGGCATTTCGCCGCGGAAGGAGCGCTTTACAAATACCAACCAAGCAAAAAGACACAATTTAAGCCCTGCACACCCACATGCCTGGGCTCAAGTTGTTTTACGACTTGAGCCCAGTTGTTTTACGACTTGATACCAGATTTCACTAATCAAGTCGCGTTGTTACATCTTCACTTCACTGATCGAATAATATTATGTTTGGAAGGGACAGCGCGTACGCAGTCCCAACTACCAAAAATTACGCGCCCGAGTTACCCGCATTAGGGGTAATCGCAAGGGTCAGCCCAACCGAAGTGCAATGGAAGAGCCTCACCCTGGGGGAACCGCCTTATTGATCACGGTGTCCCCTACGCCAGGTAAGTATGCCAGAAGCGCAGCGCATCGAGTCTATATTACAAACACACATCGTTTCGTATGTAAGTTACAAACGATACCAACGCCATCTATCGGCGTAAAGGTTACTAACAGTATAGAATGCTAATACCATTACACGTTAACATTATTATCCACTGCAGACATTTTAATACAAGTAATAAAATTTATTTTATTTCAAAGACGATTTTATAAATTAATTTAAACTCAACAAATTATAGTAAATAATGTACATTATACCAAATTACATCTGAACAAATCCAAATATATTCGAGTTTAAAAATAAACTTGAATTAAGTAGGTACCAAATTAATGTAAATTTAAAATATTTATTTATTTACTTATTTATTGATTCAAGACTCAAAGCCCTTTACAAAATTAAATATTACATGACACAGCATATGTACACCAAAGAAATACAATTTATAAACATCTAGACATATCAACGGTAGCAGAGGATATATAAAGATAAATAAAAACATATAAGATAGGTGAATTAAACACGAAAGTACATACATTAAAAACCAAAGAATAAATAAATAAAAAAAAACTCAAATAAAAATATGTAACAAACATGACATAAATCGTAATTGTTAGAACAGATATGAGTAAAGAAAAGAAACGAATGAGAGGAATGAGTAAGTGAAAGTGTTATGTAAATGTAAATATATACTGGTTGTCCCAAAAACTTTATACCCGTCCCGTGATTTTTTCACATCACTGATCCCAATAGTAACTAATAACTACTAATAACTAGTTGCATGTAACACATGAGATTCAACTGTCGATAGCGATAGTATGTATGTATAGTTGAAGAATAAGAATCAAACTATAAACCCATAAATCCAAATTATTGAAAATTTTAACACATGTTGGTATCTATGTATGTCAAGATAGGACAGTATGGAGGTCAGTCCTCTTTTCCTACCCAGAATATGAAAACAGCATGATGGTTCTGTATGTATGTTTGGAGATTAGTATCAAACTATTAAGCCATACAAATGGTATGAAGCAATGTCGTCACTAAATTCAATTTTTATAAAAATTGTTAAAAAAAATGAGATGTGCTTATACAATGTTAATATTTTTTATAGAAAATTAAATTATCTAGTTGGGGTGTTTCGGCTTTTTTTGATATTTTTAAAAAAATTGGAAATATAGGCAGTTAAACTCATAAATTTATCTAAAAAAAAATATTTTTCTTAATAAAAAATGTTTGAGAAACCCTGGAATTTTTTTGAAAAAGTTAATTTGAGATTTTGTATTTGTCTATGTTTCTACCAATTTTCAGCGTTCTA
This sequence comes from Molanna angustata, assembly GCA_963576475.1. Classification (NCBI taxonomy): domain Eukaryota; kingdom Metazoa; phylum Arthropoda; class Insecta; order Trichoptera; family Molannidae; genus Molanna; species Molanna angustata. The sequence continues at coordinate 14,264,208 of OY754970.1, read as the reverse complement.
GCTTTTATGGTTTCTGAGATATATGGAAAAATAAACCAAAAATTCAAAAGTTGACAACCCCTGACTGAAACAAAAATTCAAAATTCTGAGTATAAAAGTTTTGTAGGCCTATAACTGTTTATATATTCTGAAAATTTGGGCTCTGTAAATTGAGCGGATCAAAAGTTATAAGGGGGGGACACACAAACACACGAAATGTTCTACTCCGAATTCTGAGTAAATCCGTATATGGAACATATATGCTGCGAAGTCTCTAAATTGGTGTTTTTTGACTTCAAAGTTGGAAAAGCCGTGAAAAAAGTAGACCCTGCATACAATTCCTTCATACACGCGTTTTGGATTTTAACTGTCTCTTCCTTCAAAAGAATTTCATTCTCTTGAACGAATCGACAGTTGGATAACTCTCAAATGACACTCCTTCCCAATCCTCTCTCACATCCCACAACCTCTATTTCTTTTTTTGTTGCTGTCATTTTACTTTTAATAATGTTGCGTATATATCTTTCTGTGATTGTTTTTTTGTTATGAATGTAATGTACCTACCTACCCAATGTATGGCATATGGCATCCCGTTGCTTTGGCTGGATGGAAGAAATTGTCTTATGGCAATAAACGCGCCATTGTACACACAATAATGTACATGACGTAAAAACTAAATAAATAGTAATTGAGAAGAAATATTTTCGTCACTGTTTACCTCTAAAAAGTATAAAAGGTACCAAACACTGAAAAGTGTATCAAAATGAGTGGCTTACCAGTCTAGGAGGGCCAGGGTCGTGCTTGGCAAGCAGACGTCGCTGCTGGTGATGAGGAGCGAGAGAAAGATCCAACCAATTCCTACGTCCGTCACCGGGTCCAGCTCCAGATCCATGGGAAAAGGCGTTCACAACACCTAAAAGAAAGTCTCATTAATTGTCTATACAAGTAAAAAATAACATGAGTCGTGATAATGATGAATATGAGCACATACCTATAATATAATTCTACAAATTATTTATTTTTTGTATATCTTCCTCTCTCTCTCTCTCTCTCTCTCTCTCTCTCTCTCTCTCTCTCTCTCTCTCTCTCTCTCACACACACACACAAATACCCGTTTGTCTGTCCATTTTCCAGTACCTCATTATGTGTCCGGTTTTCCCATCATTAATAGCAATATATACATACATTTATCTATTTACCTGTTATAACCTTTGTTTAACTTTGTATAAAAGAAATGTGAACTGTGTATTCAACACCAGTTGATTATGGCCTTATAAGCCGAAACGGTCGTCGGGAGTAAAAATAAATAAATTGTAGAATTATATATGTGTTTTTTTTTTAGTAAGGCAGCCAGTCCATATACAGGACTATTTGTGCCAAAGACGTTGATCAATGTGTATATGCAGTCAATAGTACAACTCCAGCGAGTGTGAAAATAATTAGATAATGTGGAGGATTACAGTATAACTATATTTTTCTGTATGAACTTATGAAGCAGTTTATAAATTTCCAATGATCCTAAAGATAGAAGGTAATGCATTGATAATGGGAATTGGAATTTTTCCTTCATCGAGTATCGGACATCATCCAATGCTCGATAAAAGTCAAATGCATCTCTTATTGGGCAGGAAAAGAAGACATGGTTCTCAGACTCCTCATATAGGCCGCATTCGCAGTAAGGTGAGGGGGAAAGTCAAATCTTGAACTGGGGGGCAAGTCTAGTTCGACCGGCGAAATCAAAACCCCAGTGATTACCCATATCATGGATATAATTATCGTATGGAGTTCTATGTCATCTAAAGATATTATAGAACTCCATATTATAATAATTATATCCATGATATGGGTAATAACGAGGGTTTTGATTTCGCCGATTGAACCAGACTTGCCCCCCAGATGTCTGTCCAATCTGCAATGGCCGAATCGAAGACGAGATATATTGGATATTAGGCTTCTTGGGAGATTCTTTGAGTAATACCAGGGATGAGAAGGAATCGTATTTTGAATGCTAAAGTAGTATGATCCCTTGGAAATTTAACTGATTTTCCACTGTGCTTGCCATTTAGCACTAATATAGGAAGAGATCGAGTTGAGAAGATCAGTCTCTGGATAAATAAAATTTTTAGGAAGCTTACCAGATAGTGTAGCTAGTTTCGCGAGATCGTCCGCTATTTCATTTCCAGTGATACCACAATGGGACGGTCATGCTATCACTATATCAATGTTATCAAGATGAAGGTTATACAGAATGGATTTTATATCGGCAATGATTTGATTACCGCTACTAAAAAATGAAGCGGTTGCAAGGCAAGTTACCAGAGAAAGGGAATCTGAAAAAAGTATAGCTTTTTCGAATTTAAATTTTTTAATAGACATTAATGCCTGTTTTAGGGCGAAACACTCCGCGGTGAACACAGAAGTACCGTGTGGTAACTTATATTATATATGTGTTCATATTCAGCATGATCATAATAGAATTCTACAAATTAGAAGCCGTCACAATCGAATCATTGAAAAATGCGTATAACATGAGTCGTCTTGAGCCGTTACATAGTAAAACTCAACAGCCCCTTATAGTTTTCACGCGAACACAATAATTTTATGTATGATAAAAATAAAAATCATTCAGTTTACACGGTCAATCAGCATGACAACAACAAATAAAATATTGGACATCACCATCTCAGATATTTATATTTTTTTGTATATTTATTTATTTTTTTCACATCCAGCTTACAATTTTAAATGTCTCGTGTTAAAAGTTATAAATATCTGAGATGGTGATGTCCAGAACACTTGTTGATTTCATGCGTATTGACTCACTATAATATATGATTATATTCATTCTATGAATTGACCTGTGAGATATCTGTGAGCAAGTCAATATTATATGGTGATGCTATCGAAAATCTATTAAAACATGCAGCAGCTCTTTAGAGAGTGCTGACCCAATTTAATTTAATTGATTAAAAAATAATAATTTTTACAAGCTTCGTCGGTATTTGGAAAATATCTATGTGACTTTTGCTGTAAGGTACCGGCTTAGAATAGTGCTTCCACTCTTCTCTATTATTATCATTTTCCGGTTCCCGTAAAGCAGGGTTATCAAAAATACAACAGCCAACAATAACATCTCACATAGTTCAGCAATGAGGTTCACCACTCATTCTGAATGTAGTGCCTTTTTAGGTGTGGATAAAATATATAAAGTAAATAAATGCATGTAACGATATCTTTTTGAAATTTTTTGACAAAATAAAAATGTTTTTAAAATGTCGAATATGTCACGATGGACGAGATGAAAAGTCCTCCTAGAGGTGCAAATGATGGATAAGCTCGACTCGAGACTCTTATTTACGTGGAGTAAATAGGTTTCCAATGAAGACATTGATGGATGGGTGGGTCGCGGAATCCATTCATTGTAAGGAGACGAGTGCTGTCGCTGTCGGCGGCGGTCGCAATCTAACACGCCGTTAAACCAAAGCCAAAATCCAGAGGAGACAAACTTTCAATAAAATGTATAAATTAAAAAACAATAAGTATAAATTAAAATATTTATAAAAATAAATAAAAACACATAGTTTTTAATCCACAAGTGAGTATGAATTTAATGAGCCTAAGCGCTTTCGCCGAACACAGTAAGGTAGGTACATATTTCCTAGAACCTTGTACTAGCCGACCATCCTGTAATTAGGCTGCTATTAAGTTATAATATTATTATTATTTTGTCTGCAACACCCCAGTCCCTGCATTTATAATTATGAAATTCCACTGTGTTAACGATAAAACTTTGAAATCAGTAAGTTTTCAATAAATAATCAATTCAAAATGCAAAATGTTTTAAATAGTTTCTTTTTTCAAGGGGAAAGTAGAATAGACACTGAAACTACAGTCTACAACCGTTTTTGAAGAGCGGTGCGGCGCATATCAAGCGGAATGGATGGGAAAGAGTACACTACAGCCTAAAATGATATTTCACCACAGTCCTAGACATAATATCCAAAATTGTTTGAAACCGATTTATAAAAAAAAAATATTTATAGCCATTCGTTTATTACGCTTATATGCTATATTTTCAAAGCTTAATACGAATGTTTATATACCTACCTACATATTTGACCGCATACGGAACATCTAGAAGGTATATTACAAAATTATATTTTATAGACCTTTTATTGTTATTTAACAACATGCGAACCGTGGTTTTATAATGCCATCTAAACAGAGTGTAGGTTATTTTAATAAATCCAGTAGGTACAGTAGATCCTCGAGTTATTTTAGATTAAATACATCAACTTGGTACCAAGATATATGATTTTTGGACTTTTTTAGACCATCGTCAGCTGTTCAAAGAAGTAGATGATTCATCATTATTTTTTAGCTCATAGACCATAATATGAACCAACTCAAATCAGGGGAGGGGGGCAAGTCTGGTCCAATCGGCGAAATCAAAACCCTCGTGAGTACCCATATCATGGATATAATTATCATATAGAGTTCTATGACATCTAAAGATATTATAGAACTCCATGTAATAATTATATTCAAGATATGGGTAATCGTGAGGGTTTTGATTTCGCCGGTTGGACCAGACTTACCCTCCAGATGACCATAATTTGAATCAAGTTGTGATCACACTAAAGCCGGCCTGACACCAGGTAATATTACAACTCATATTTCAACTCATTGAAAAAATGACTTTGTGTCTGACACGATATCATTTAAATGACTTAAAAATGTTATCACTCTAAAAACATTATATTTAAATTACATATCGATATTATAGCAATTATCTCTCTTCACTGTCAAATAACTTAATGATTCTAGCTTGTTTTTTATTACATTTTGAGTTTGATTACCTGTTTCGAAATATTATGAAAATCAAATGAGACGCTCTAGCAAAAAATGTACTCGATCTTGATTGGATAGGAGAAAAAAATCAAGGAGTTTTTTAGTTTTAAAAATTACTGCAAACACTACTTTTCAACTCATATTCCACATGAGTTGGAATATTACCTCGGTCAGGGGGGCTTAATATACATAACTACCTACTTTAAGAATGAAAAGTAATAAAAATCCAAAATTTGTTTAATAGGTATGTACCTACCTATGTATATAGGCAAGTTAATAAAATGGTGTCATGTCTTATTTATTGCTGTGCTCTCCAAATGTAGAAATTTCATTGTAAAGCCAACCGGACAGTCGTTAAAACACTAACGTCTAGTGAAAGCCTACAATAAAAATTGTCCACATGGCTAATGGACCCTCTTAAAGAGCTGCTATCCAAGAACATGAAGTACTTTTTACTACGAGTCTTCACGTATAGGTAGGTACATACTCGCATATACGATTTGTTCTTATTATTTAACCAACTCCTACTCAAAACTCATACTGATATGAGTGGTGTAAAATTTACTTCTTTCAACGGTTTCTTTATTTTCGAAACAAAGGCAAATTGATGATTTTCGTTATAATGTTTGTTTTATTTTTCTATCTTTGTACATTTATTATCATTAAATAATTATGAAAATATATATTTCAATTCCTGACACGTTAATAAATAGGAACAAATGTTTCGGGATGACTCTCAGCAATTTCATTTTTTTAAAATAAACACTACAATTCCTTACTATTATTCACATCACGCGTCAATGTTCGTTGTCATGAATTGTTCTTTCGACAGCAAACGAGCGTTTGTGTTGATATCATATTGCATTTCACGAATAGCCATTTTCAGTGAATATTTTAGTTTATTCAACACGGGATGTTTTTGAAACAATAACCGCAGCGGGTATAGGATTACAGACCTCATTAATTAGCCGTTTTATATGATTTTATATATGAAAGGTGATGTTTATAAAGAAAGAGGTGACGCAGGGTAACTAATTCATTAACGATAAATCATCGGGACCAAACAGCGTAAACCATATGCCTCATACGTATATATTAACATACCTACCACTTGCCACGTCATCGAAACACTAAATTATATTACATCTAGGGCTGTGAGAACATTATCATAATCGCAATCTTGTTTAATACTAAATTATCAATAACTCTTAAATAATATCTCAACATACTATATTTCATCTATATTTCAACATACTTTGTGTATATTATTTATTATTCAAATAAGTTTATTACCTATCGAATTTTTTTAAAGTTGCATATACGAATACGGAAAATTCCATTTTTTTCCCTGTCGGGAGTCAATAATATTTTATGACAATTTTTTGACATCTCAATAGAGACGAAGTTGGAATATAATGGGAAATTATGCCTTCTTATTAAATTTCCTATTAATTCGATTTTTTGAAAATTTCATACCTATATTTTAATCATGAAAATCTGTTCGTTTGAAAATAAGCTGAAAACACCATCGCCCTCTATGAAGTGACGTATAATCTTTTTTGTAACGCCATCTATTGAGAAATTGGCTAGTAAACAATGATAGCAACAGTCCTTATACATGAGGTGATAATATCTCCGCACAGATGTCACCCCTGAAACGCGCCAGAATTATAAGTTTATTTTTGGCTTTTTTACTTGCTTGCTCCGATATTTATGTAAATCGAATATTTTTATAGTTGCACATACGCAAACATTGGTCAAAAAACAAATGTAATGTTTTTCTCAAAACCACTTTCTTTTAAAACCACTATTATGTGTAAAATTATTGGTTCACATGTCATCATATTCGTAAAATAAGTTAATCTAAATGTCTGTTTACACACATTGAAAAAAAAATTGTGACCGCCGAACTGGCTTCCTGCGTTTTTAGCCAAACCTTTGTTATCAGTGATAAAAGTTAATCCATTTATGACAAAAGCAAGGGGACAAAAATAAGCAAGACTATAAAAATTAAAATAAAAAATAAAAATATCTACGACATTGAAAATTACTGTGGTAAAATTGTAAGCAAATAATCTTGAACTTTTAGCCGAGAAGGTGGGCGATTTGCGTGTAAACCAACGAAGCAAATAGACACAAATTTGCACTCTGCGTAACCGGATGCTCGTTCAAGATATTTGGCGAAAATTATACGGACATTGCATACAATATTTTTTTATTATTATTATTAAGTAGGTATAGGTACATAATATAAACAGATACATAGTACAAAAATTTAAATTATTAGATAGTTTATTTTCAATAGGCACTGTCCCAATAAAGTTTAAAAACTTGTACTTGGGACAGGAGCAAATAACATTTACATTTTACATATTACATACATTTTACTTACACATAATAATAGAAGCATTTTATCAATTGCGAATCAAATTCAACTTACAGCTAATACACACAGATGATTAAAGTTTATTTTTTTTAGTGAATATAGAATACAAACCAAAATTTATCTTATTGTGTATTTTTTTAACCATATTTGAATTCTGAGAAATTATTAGATATTGTTTTTTTTTAATAAAATTGATATATTTATTTATATGTATTTTTTTAAGTTAATGATAACTTAAGTCTTAACAATATACATACAACCCTAAACGTATCTTGATACTGTCTATTTCCTTACATAGGAAGGTAATGTAATCATCTCTAGCCACATGTTCTCCACAAGGCGTATCCTAACCTGATTATATGTATGTAATGGTATAAACTCCCAATACACAGCGAGACAGACATAATTCGTTTAAAATTTAATATGAACACGTCGACAATATCAACTGAGGCATTGAGACCTAATAAAAATATTATTCTGAAAAATTGAAGAACACGGAAGTTTAAATATAGTCGATAACTATTAAAATATATATAATGCATCTAAAATAAAGGAATCAAACGAGTACATAGCGCACAACACATAGCACACACACACACAGATACATAGTGATGAAACTTTCAGAATACAATCTCAGCATGATACTAGTTGATAATCTGTAATAAAAAATACCCTTAAAAATTGCGAAATCATAACTCCCCACTATATCCCCTTGGGTTTGTGAGGGGTAAAAATAAAAATACATATTTTTTAGTTGTGCATTATTATTAAGTACAAGACATTATACCTAAAAAAATGATAATGAATTTCAAAGAATATGAAACTTATTAACACAGGGCAACACAGGGTAAATGTGTATTTTGATTTCAAACATGATCGCATAGGAGTTCGAGTGTTGTTTTTCTTAAATTATCCTTTATGTTAATCTCAAACCAACGCAGTATGTAAATGTTTCATAAAATTATATAATTTACCTGCATATGTAGGTACATAATAAAGATACAGATTCATCCCACGTTGATTCATTCCACATATTTTTTTATAAAATAATTGTAATATTAACCAAATACGTTTCACCAACCACTTTGCAATAATACCTAGGTATATAGTTAACATCACATATTGATACCATATTATTCTCTCTAATAGATTTTTTTTAAATAATTAATATCCTTGTAGCAACAAGTACATATACATCCTCATAAAATCCCTAAAATAAGCGTAAATGCTTGTACTATACGTGAACGAAATCGGTCGTGGCAGGATTCGAACTCGCGACCACTGAATTACTTATAATAACGCTTAATAAACTGAAGCTCCAATTTATAGTCATAAAATGGCGGTTTATAAACTGATACATTCGATCTATAAAAACAAGTAAATACTGTACCATATATATATATATATATATATATATATATATATATATATATATATATATATATATATATATATATATATATATATATATATATATATATATATATATATATATATATATATATATATATATATATATATATATATATATATATATATATATATATATATATATATATATATATATATATATATATATATATATATATATATATATATATATATATATATATATATATATATATATATATATATATATATATATATATATATATATATATATATATATATATATATATATATATATATATATATATATATATATATATATGGTACAGTATTTACTTGTTTTTATAGATCGAATGTATCAGTTTATAAACCGCCATTTTATGACTATAAATTGGAGCTTCAGTTTATTAAGCGTTATTATAAGTAATTCAGTGGTCGCGAGTTCGAATCCTGCCACGACCGATTTCGTTCACGTATAGTACAAGCATTTACGCTTATTTTAGGGATTTTATGAGGATGTATATGTACTTGTTGCTACAAGGATATTAATTATTTAAAAAAAATCTATTAGAGAGAATAATATGGTATCAATATGTGATGTTAACTATATACCTAGGTATTATTGCAAAGTGGTTGGTGAAACGTATTTGGTTAATATTACAATTATTTTATAAAAAAATATGTGGAATGAATCAACGTGGGATGAATCTGTATCTTTATTATGTACCTACATATGCAGGTAAATTATATAATTTTATGAAACATTTACATACTGCGTTGGTTTGAGATTAACATAAAGGATAATTTAAGAAAAACAACACTCGAACTCCTATGCGATCATGTTTGAAATCAAAATACACATTTACCCTGTGTTGCCCTGTGTTAATAAGTTTCATATTCTTTGAAATTCATTATCATTTTTTTAGGTATAATGTCTTGTACTTAATAATAATGCACAACTAAAAAATATGTATTTTTATTTTTACCCCTCACAAACCCAAGGGGATATAGTGGGGAGTTATGATTTCGCAATTTTTAAGGGTATTTTTTATTACAGATTATCAACTAGTATCATGCTGAGATTGTATTCTGAAAGTTTCATCACTATGTATCTGTGTGTGTGTGTGCTATGTGTTGTGCGCTATGTACTCGTTTGATTCCTTTATTTTAGATGCATTATATATATTTTAATAGTTATCGACTATATTTAAACTTCCGTGTTCTTCAATTTTTCAGAATAATATTTTTATTAGGTCTCAATGCCTCAGTTGATATTGTCGACGTGTTCATATTAAATTTTAAACGAATTATGTCTGTCTCGCTGTGTATTGGGAGTTTATACCATTACATACATATAATCAGGTTAGGATACGCCTTGTGGAGAACATGTGGCTAGAGATGATTACATTACCTTCCTATGTAAGGAAATAGACAGTATCAAGATACGTTTAGGGTTGTATGTATATTGTTAAGACTTAAGTTATCATTAACTTAAAAAAATACATATAAATAAATATATCAATTTTATTAAAAAAAAACAATATCTAATAATTTCTCAGAATTCAAATATGGTTAAAAAAATACACAATAAGATAAATTTTGGTTTGTATTCTATATTCACTAAAAAAAATAAACTTTAATCATCTGTGTGTATTAGCTGTAAGTTGAATTTGATTCGCAATTGATAAAATGCTTCTATTATTATGTGTAAGTAAAATGTATGTAATATGTAAAATGTAAATGTTATTTGCTCCTGTCCCAAGTACAAGTTTTTAAACTTTATTGGGACAGTGCCTATTGAAAATAAACTATCTAATAATTTAAATTTTTGTACTATGTATCTGTTTATATTATGTACCTATACCTACTTAATAATAATAATAAAAAAATATTGTATGCAATGTCCGTATAATTTTCGCCAAATATCTTGAACGAGCATCCGGTTACGCAGAGTGCAAATTTGTGTCTATTTGCTTCGTTGGTTTACACGCAAATCGCCCACCTTCTCGGCTAAAAGTTCAAGATTATTTGCTTACAATTTTACCACAGTAATTTTCAATGTCGTAGATATTTTTATTTTTTATTTTAATTTTTATAGTCTTGCTTATTTTTGTCCCCTTGCTTTTGTCATAAATGGATTAACTTTTATCACTGATAACAAAGGTTTGGCTAAAAACGCAGGAAGCCAGTTCGGCGGTCACAATTTTTTTTTCAATGTGTGTAAACAGACATTTAGATTAACTTATTTTACGAATATGATGACATGTGAACCAATAATTTTACACATA
>OY754970.1:14048315-14248315 GCA_963576475.1 Molanna angustata | reverse complement strand
TGACTGGAAATTAAAGGGAGAGTGATAATAATTGTTTCTAATTAAATTTCAAAATAATTTAAAATATTATTAGTATTATGCATTTGCCGCGTAATTCAAAGCAGCTTAAAAATTTAATTTCGTTGTAAAAAAGCAAATATAGATAATATTTTAAATAAACGTTTTGTAAAATATGTAAGAAATTTCATAAAATAATGTATGTACAATTTGTTAGGAATTCATAAATATTATTCAAATATAAGAAAAATAACCTTTGCGTAACTATGAGTAATATATCAATTAATATATCACGACATCTATGAATGAAAACTAATAGATGAAAAATAAAATAATGGATGAAAACATTTACTGCTGCTAGTAAATTTGTTGTGATAATGGTTGGATAGATACTTCATAGATGTCTCTGAATTTTTAACCAACATTCATGATATTTATTTACAGTTAGTTATTAAAAACTTTTAGTTATTAAAGGGCTGCATTTAAAATATTTATCAATAGAATTGAAATATTTATAATATTATGCAATTTTGATTATTTGCTCCTATCTTCACGCAATGCGTGTCATTGGTGCTATGTGCATAGTACAAAACAGGAGTCAAAGAAAAAATATAAGGTGAAAAGATATGGAGGTTGACTAAACAGAGGATGTAGTTTTTTTTTGGGCAGAACCAGCTGACGGACCCCTCGCACGCCACTGTATAAATATATATATATATATATATATATATATATATATATATATATATATATATATATATATATATATATATATATATGACTATCAGGTGTTGTAAAAGAATCCTTTTTGTGACTAAAAACTAACCTCATTATCATAATTCAACGTGCCTCGTGTCGTTTCTAACTTCGGACAATAGGGATGGATATTCGAAATTCGCAAACAAGCGAACAAAGTTGTAATGAACAACCGTTTATTTTATGTTTCGCTCGTGGAACAAAATGGAACTATGTATAATATTTAAACACCTACAATATATACGAGCACAAATATGTGATAAAAGCGTTATAAAAATAATACAGAGACTGAAACAACCACAGTTTGGTAAACTGAATCATAATAATTGTTGCACCCTATACAAACTGCGAGTTTATTGTCAAATATCAAAGTACCTTTGCCAAATAACCTGCATATCCATCTTGGAAAGGCGCAATACGTGTGATTTTTTTTAATAAATTTCTCCTCTGCTAGAACGTTTAAGGCTAGCGTCCATACAGGCGCAGCGGACGGATCGGACGGAGCGCATCAGACGGATTTGTTTGTGACAGTGCGTTCACAGAGGCGCACCACCAATCGGATTGCCGACACAACTGTTATTTGGATTTGTTGACAATTTTAGATTGAAAATGCAAATGATTCTTCGGCTTGGTAATCGCATGCTTGGCTCGTACATTATATTATTCAATGAAAATGAATTATTATTATTATTATTACTATAACGATATGGTATTTAGTTGCATATGGCGATGAAAACAAAAACAAGAAATATACAACACGGTTCAGTGGAGAGACTTCGAGGAAATTTCATATTTTCAATAATGCTTACTGGAAAAACCCTTATTTCTAAATATCATACATTCGCGGAAAAAAATCAATACAATTCATAGAAATCTTTTGTGAAAACAAAAACAAATCTGTTTTTCTTCGTTTCAAGTTCAAAATCAGAAATCTAGATTATTGGAGATGGCTCGTGATAAGTTACAGTAGGTAACGTCATACAAATTCAAAATTGATATACTACATTATAATAACAAGTGTGCTTATTTCTCATCAGTTAATAAAAAAACTAGTTGCAACAAACAAATTCTACACTTGTATACTAAATGAATAAATATTCTTTTAATTTGTATTTTTGTATATAATAATAATGTAGAAAACAATGCAATATTTTTTTTTTCAAAATATATTCTAAGGAGAAAGTCGAACCTCTCTCGCTCTATCGCATTCAAAATCTCTTTCGGCATTCTTCTTGTCAACATCCGTAGTTAGTATTATGAAAACAGAGAAAAGACATAGAACTGACATAAGTTCGACTATAGACCAGGGGGATGGTATACAAAGTGAGGTGGAACGGGGGTAGGTATATCAATCACAGTCAATCTTTAAATATAAATAGGATATTAATGACATAAAAGTATATATAGCAATAAAAGTATTTGCATTTCGAAATTTAAATCCTTTTGTTATCAACATGAACGTTTTGATACATTCTGAAAAACATGTTGACTTCTGTTTCAATTTTCATTCCGAACCAAGAACTGTATCAAAATATTCAAATACAAATACGTTAAGTATATTGATTTCTGGTGGCGGGTGTACCAAGAAACTTTGCCTTTGCCATGTCTATATACTAGTTGCATGTAACACATGAGATCCAACTGTCGATGGTAATAGTATGCATAATTGAAGAATACGTACCAAACTATAAACACAAATTAATAAATATTTTAAGTTATTTTGTTTTCTATTTTTATCAAAATTGTTAAAAAAAGTTCGAGATGTACTACTACAATGTTCATATTTTTTAGAAAAAATTGAAATTATCTAGTTGGGGTGTTTCGGCTTTTTCGATATTTCTAAAAAAATTAGGAAATATAGGCAGTTTTTGTACGAGACTGAGAGAATCCGTGAAGATTACAGCTTTCTGAATAGACATTGAAAGAATTCTTGATAAAGCCTCTCTCATAGCTACGCATTCCGCTGTATATATGGAAGTGTTTTTGGAAAGTTTAAACTTTTCCTCGATATTTAATCTAGGAATACAGAAGGCTGCACCACAATCTCCGTTTGGAGATTTTGAAACATCTGTGTATATTGAAATATGGTCCTTCCACCTGTCATCAATCACTGAATTAAAGAATCCGAAAATTCTCGAGAGGTTCCAATACGCTGCAGAGCGATCTATGCCAATAGACATGTGCACTTTAGGGCGAAAAAGCAATTGCCCTGTATGGGATTGAGAATATAGGGATTGTATTTGAGACCTGTGGAGATTCAATAGATTTCAGTAACAGACTAGACTTAAATAGATTAAACATATTTTTTTTGGAAAATTCGTACTGAGAGATTCTATTGAGTTTATCAACCAGTAGATGAGAAACATTGGGATATCTCCTAAGTAAGAACTTATGGGATAGCAATTCTCTGCGAAAATGTAAAGGCATCTCTGAACATTCAATTTGTAAAGCGTTTATAGGAGAGGACTTCATAGCTCCCAAGATTAGATTTAGGCATTTGGATTGTATTTTTTGCAACTTTAAACTAAGGTATTCTGGGAGAGGGTCTATTAGTTGACATCCATAATCTAAGTGGCTGCGCACCAACGCATTATAAAGTAACTTCATTGTTGTAGGGTGTGATCCCCACCACACTCTTGAAATGGCTCGCAGGGTGTTTATTCTCTTTTCACATTTCGTAACTATTGATTCGACGTGCAGGTTCCATGATAGTTTTCTGTGTAGAATTATTCCCAAAAACTTTACAGAATCACTTACAGAAATCGTTGATCCTTCCAGCTGTATAGATATGTTTGGAATTTTATGTTTTCTACTGAATATCACTACATTAATTTTTGTGGGAGATAAGGACATACAATTATCATTTAGCCATCTATAAAATGAAATCAAAGTGTACTGTAATTTAGATGCAGCAACTTTAATATCCTTGTCTTGACAACTTTTTGAGATATATGGAAAAATAAAGTAAAAATTCAAAAGTTGATAATCCCTGACAAACAAAAATTCAAATTCTGAGTATAAAATTTTTGCAAGCCTGTAACTATCTATATATTCTGAAATTTTGGACTCTGTGAATTGAGCGGATCAAAACACAGACACACAAAATGTTCTACTCCGAATTAGTAGAGCCAACAAATAAGCTATAGCGCCCTTCGAGTGATCTTGTGTCGCTAAACGGCGCTTTATAAATGACAGTTGAAAAAGCCTTGACGTATCGTATGATCCAAACGCACAAGTAAATGTTATGTAGTTGCCGTAAAAAACTTAGCAATCTGTATATGACGCCCATTGAAGTCAAATGGACAACCGTAAATTCAGAACAAAGGTTTTTTCCTTAGAAACGCCATTATCGGAAAAGGCTTTTAGTGTCGAATAAAGTTAATATTCTGTGTTAGAACACAACACGACTTTGTCTCTTGTTGTCATTTTATTCTTTGGGCATTAAGCTATAACTAATTAATTCCATAATATAATAGGACAACTATGTAAATAAGAAGACAGCAAATAACAGTCAAAATAAACCATAAAAATACGGAGAACAAATAAATAATGAAGAGTCAGAACCGGATTGTTCTTCCTCCACCACCACCCGTTCTGCTTATGGGGACTAATAACGGCCCCTTGCAAAACTCTGAAAGAACACATTAAGAACATAAGAAGAGTCCGGAGAACTCTAAAAACTTGCAGACACTGCACTTAAAGTGCCAAAGAGAACTAATTATGAGGAAACAGCTGGATCACCGTTCGCTGAAAATGAAGATAAGAGTGAACCGTATTTTATAAAAAAAAGTCTTGGAAGCCCTGAAGTTGCTCTTCATGTTGCGGAAGAACAAGCCCCCATCAGCCATTTCCAACATTAGTAACTGAAGGGCAATAACTGAAATGTTGAAAATAATTATTAGTATACCTATTGAAGGGTTGAAAGGGGTGCTGTATTTTTATTATTTGCTCGATTTAAGGACATGTGTTTTTCTTATAATTTTCGGAAATGAAAATTGACGGAATTCGTTTTGTGTAGTAAAGGCACCAAACTACATCAATATAATACAATGTCATATTCGCTAGACCAAAGCCAATGAAAGTTAAGTTTGACACACATACATATATTGTCATATTTTGGAAAGTTTTGTCAAAACCATTCACATACCGAAATTAATTTTTATATACATTTATATTATTATATTGTTTTCACTACGATAAAGCCCCCGGGCTCGGTTCCCGGTGGAGACACAGTTTTTAATTATTGTGTTTTAAGTCTCCAGAACTTAAAAATGTGGCAACTTGTTATTGGGTGCGTGTTAAATAAATATTTGACATAGTAATAATAATAAACACTTACTTGCACCCTGCGCAAGTGACGAATTTATTGCCATATGGAAATTTCTTCCAACTTAGCAGTGTTCCCAGTCCAAAGAAGCAATATTAGCGTGAGAAATTAATTTTTTATTAACCTCTCCTCTAGTTATAGTAAATTTATTCTCTTAGAAATAGTACCTGTTAGTTGCCCGAGAAGCAATTAAAAAATAAAAACTCAGGGGGGCAAGTCTGGTCCAATCGGTGAAATCAAAACCCTCACAATTACCCATATCATGGATATAATTATTATACGGAGTTCTATAATATCTTTAGATGTCATAGAACTCCATGTGATAATTATATCCATGATATGGGTAGTCGCTAGGGTTTTATTTCGCCGGTCAGACCAGACTTGCCCCCCTCCCCTGATTTGAATTGGTTCATATTATGGTCTATGAGCTAAAAAATAATGATGAATCATCTACTTCTTTGAATAGCTGACGATGGTCTAAAAAAGTCCAAAAATCATATATCTTGGTACCAAGTTGATGTATTTAATCTAAAATAACTCGAGGGTCTACTGTACCTACTGGATTTATTAAAATAACCTACACTCTGTTCTCTGTCACTAGGGTTTTATTTCGCCGGTCGGACCAGACTTGCCCCCCAGGTCAGATTTTTTTATTATATTATTTTATTTTATGTACCTTCTCGGGCTACTAACAGATGCGATGTCAAATAATTATTTAACACGCACCCAATAACAAGTTGCCGCATTTTGGAGACTCACAAATCCAGACTGAAAACACAATTAAAAATTGTGTCTCCGCCGGGAATCGAACCCGGGACCCTTGGATCAGCAGTCAGATACCGAACCATCTAAGCCACGAAGGCCGACAATATAAACCATGTGGTCCTTTTTGGTTAGAAATCTGACTGCTGAACATAAGGTTCGGGTTCGATTCCCGATGGAAGACATGAAATAAAGAGCCAGTTGTAAAAAAGTCCGAGAAATTAAAAAAAAACACCTACATTCATATGGTTGCCATTTAATTTGACAAAAGACATAGGGCAGTACCAATTCGATGTATAAAAATTTCGCGTTTAGATCAATTGCATATTTATATGGAGGTGTAACGTTAATTAACCCCATATGACAGTTGGTAAACATATTTACGTGTTCACTACGGGCGCGGATGGTGGAAGGGGGGGGTGTTGGAAGGGCACACAAGACTAATCACGCCCGCAAACATTGGCAACCAGGGGACTTTATACTCGAGATTACACCATAGCGGTTGTACAAGGTACGCACATATGTATGTACATACAGACTTTTGAACAAATCATTGAGAAACATATTCATGGGATCGATAAATGCAGCAAAACTACTAATTTTTATAACCTCAAACACCGCATCTGGAAATATTTCGAACATTTCTTCATTAAAAGATCATCTTTTTTATTATTAATTTTATTTATTAATAAACTTCATAGTATTTTGAATAAAAAAAATGTTGAGTGGCTTTGATATTTACTGTCCCATTGGAGATATTTGTATCCTTAGAAGTAATGTTTTTTGCAATAAAAAATTAACCGGAAAACACAAGTTTAACATTTTTTTAAGTAAAATATATAAGATTTTATTGAATAATTGTGTTTTTATCTAAATCTGCATTTATTTATTAGAATATTAAAGAAAAATTTACTGACTTTCATTAAAATTTTAAAATGGTATGTTTTTATACTATGGTGTCACAAAAAAGCCTCGAAAATAGCCCTCGGGCCATTTTTCAACCAATTTCAATAAATTACATCTCTAAAGCAGCCCATTCACGATATTGTCATTCGGCGTCGCTCCATATGAACCGGCTTCATTTGGAGCATTGTAAAATTTTCATTACACTCACGGGCGCGCCATCGAGCCATCAAAATTAGTATACACAATTTGTCGGCGTTTTCGCATTAATAATTTCTATTTTTTTTAAATATTCAAGTAAAAATGAGTTATAATTCTGATTATGACTGCGTGGATTTTGACATTCAATGGCGCATTTTGGAGTGATAGCAAGCCATTTGGAAGAGTGGCACGATCGTGAATGGGGGCCTTTAAAGTAAAGATATCAAAATAATATTTTGCGTTGTTAAATAAGGATGTCGAAAGGAACAAATGAAATAAATATCAAAAAAATCTGAGACCATGGGTGACACAGCTGGATGTTTTGACGTGTGATGCCTCCTGACCAATAAGAGCTCTGAAACTTTCAGAATTTGTGTATTCCCGGTGGCAATGTATCTTGTTGGACGCTCGGCCGGGATAGACGAATTCTAACTCACGCGTACGAAAGATAACTTATATATTTTTAAAAAAAACGAACGTAGACCGCGAACGTTGAGAAAAAAGTCTTATCTCTGCGAGGCGTCTGCTTGATGCTCAGCATTAAATTTCATATTTGCATGGTAGTGACTAAGTGTGTTTCAGGTCCATACATAACCAACGGGGGTGAATTTAAGATAGTTTAAGTTACTATTAAAAATAACTTTTAAGAATAAAAATAACTTAAATAATCGCATAATAGTGAATAAGTGTGTTTCAGGTCCATATAACCAACGAGGGGTGAATTTAAGATAGTTTTAAGTTATTTTCAATTAATAAAAAGTGATATTATGTAGTGTAAGTGTTTCATCTACAGCCCCGTAACGAGAGCAGCGGTTGGTAAGATCTTTCTGATTTATTATAATTTGTTTTCTTTGCTCTGAACGTTTCGTTTCGTAATTTATTTCAGCAGGATTGTCGTCAATATTACACGTGCATTTCATGTATTTGATTATCCTTTTCAGCACCTTTTTTTCTCTGTTCCACGTGTATTTCAGGTATTTGATTATTCTTTTCAGCACTGTTATTCTTTGTTCCACGTGTATTTCCTGTATGTAATAATTCTTTTCAACGGCCGTCATCACTGGTTTTCTAATTAATCTTCTTCTTAATTTTACAGCAATTTTTACTAACCGATAATTACTATTACGCGTGTATTTCTGTCAATTGAAGCATTGTTTTAATTTATACTCTCAACACGTTCTTTCGTCTCCACCATATTTAATTATTGTATTGACTAACCGGCATTTAAACACTTATCAACGCTCTTCTTTGTTATATGCGATAACAATTCCAAAAATTCCAGCTTGATTCATTTGATATTTTGATAAAATCGATAATTTTGTATTTCATACAAAGTAAACAAAGGTTGGGTTTTCGGCTGAGCGTTAATTAAATTTGATTTTTTTTCGGTTAGATGTAATAATAATTTACTGTTTTAAATATTTTCAAAACATAATAAACTTTTCGAAAAAATAATAATAGGTACCACATTTCAACTTTTTATAATATATATTTTATTTATTTTTTTCATTTCAGCGCGAAGAAAAAAATGAAAAGGGTGTCTAGATTTTACCAACTGTCGATTTGTTCAAGAGAACTTAGTTCTCTTAACATATCGACAAAGTATCAAGCCAAGATACGCGAGATTTGTATGCAGGGTCTATATTTTTCACGGTTTTTCCAGAGTATTTAGTGTGTCTGTATGTCCGTGTGTCTGTCTGTGTGTGTGTCCGTCCTTCTTGTAACTTTAGATCAATTTACAGAGCCCAAAATTTCAGAATATATAAAGAGTTAAAGGCCTACAAAACTTTTATACTCAGAATTTTTGTTTCAGTCAGGGGTTATCAACTTTTGAATTTTTACTTTATTTTTCCATATATCTCAGAAACCATAAAAGCTAGAAGGCTGAAAATTGGTTTAAATATAGAGAAATACAAAATCTCAAATTATTTTTCTCAAACATTCTTTATTAAGAAAAACAGTTTTCTATGATTAATTTATGTGTTTAACTGCCTATATTTCCAAAGTTTTTTATTATATCGAAAAAAGCCGAAACATCCCAACTAGATAATTTAATTTTCTATAAAAAATATTAACATTATAGTAGTATATCTCATTTTTTTTAACAACCATTATAAAAATTGAATTTATTGACGACATTGCTTCATACAATTTGTATGGCAGTCGCCTATACACAATATCTAAGAAGACTTAATAGTTTGATAGGTACTTAATCTCCAAACATACATACATACATACCATCATGCTGTTTTCATATTCTGGGTAGGAAAAAAGGACCGACCTCCATACTATCCTATCTTGACATACATACCTACATGTGTTGAATAGAAAACAAAATATCTTAAAATATTCAATAATTTGGATATATGGGTTTATAATTTTGTACTTATTCTTCAACTATACATACTATGGCTATCGACAGTTGGATCTCATGTGTTACATGCAACTAGTGATAATTAATGGTGATAGAGATATGTGTTTGATATAAATTATGCTCTATTGAAAAATATCATGTAAATTAATAAAACTTGAATAAACATCTTACACATATGATTCACAATCGAATGTTGGTAGGGAAACACTGATTACTTTTTAAAGTATTTGAAAAGAAAATAACAGTACCTTACTTCATATTTTCTTTTAAACGATGAATTACCATTGTTGTTTGTTTACTATTTGTTCAGTTTCTTGGTGAACGATATCACACAACGTATGGTGGTATTCGATTTCACAGTAAATCTATTAAGCTCCAAAAAGCGTCGGCGGAATGGGGTCGGATTATAGGTGCCATTCAAGACGAAGTCTGAGGAGTCCACGGGGGAAATGTCCAAGAAACCGTGTAAATATTTTGATATCGTTTACAGTCGTATAACAAAAGGCGAGAAAATCCCTCGAATCAAGGACGTAACGAACAACTCTATCTCGGAAAAACATCTTGACATGTTTTTCATCAATAATAACATATTGACCTACACAACAAAATATTTACCGCCAAATCAATTGGATAATAAATACATAGATAAAAGTAGAAGGCTAGCTAACAATTCATACACTGAACAAAATATGAAAAGGTATAATATATTTTGTTTTACTTCTATGGGCAAATTCTTATAACGCAATTTTTTTTTTTTTTTTTAAATGAATATGTCCTTGTTAAACAAGTACATATACATCTTCCTACGTTCCCTAAAATAAGCAAATAAATGCTTGTGCTTAGGTGAACGAAATCGGTCGAGGCAGGATTCGAACTCGCGACCACTGGATTGCTAACTCAGCGCGCTAACCGCTCTGCCACCGACCCATCTAACAATAATTGCAAATGAGGATTTTGGTATAAAGTGGTTCAACGAACTGCAGCCTGAGTACAGACACACATTATAACATTTACCAGAAGAATTTTAATTGCGATATAAAGAGCCTATGTAAGTATGTGAGCCTATGTGTGTATATGTATGTATATGTATTGTGAACTTTCTTAATTGATTTTTAATTTTTTGTTTTATTCTTTTCATACACTTTGTTTTTTGTAATACTTTATTTTTTTTATTACTATACTATGTATTTGTATATTAGTCATTCTTTTGAACATTCTTGGTTGATTTTTTTTCTTTAAATACTTGATTATTTTTTTTAATTTTTAAGGACTTAAATGATGTATTTATGATATGTTTTTTTTATGTTATTTTTTGTTCTTTTCTATGTAAATGGTTGTTATATAACGTAAATAAATAAAATAAAATAAATAAATAAATATTTTTTATTTATTTCCATCATAGTATATAGATTTTTTATTATTAATAAAACAATTATTTGAATTTGTACACTGTTTTTTCCCTTTCCCAAAAAGCGTAAGACGCTTGTGCTAAGAAAGTGAGTACCTACATATAGAACGATTCAATTTCATAAAAACATAAACACACAAAATATATAAAATCAAAATTTTTTATACTATGCAAAAAAAAGCATGAAAATAGTAAATTAATTTATACCCCATGATTCTATTAACCCTTTATCCATTATTTTACTTTAAAGTGTTTTTTTTTTATTTTGTAACCTAGCTGTTCATGATTTGACTCACTTATATCCGTTGGAAGTTTGTTGAAGAAATGTTCTGCCATCACTGCCATGTATGTGAAATGATGCTGCGCAAATGTGTTTAATTTTGGATGTATATATTTATATTTGTTTCTGGTTTTACTTTATTGTTCTCATGTCAATAGTTACAACTCCCTTGAAAACACGAGTTTAATAAATAAAATAATAAATAAAACCACGAATAAAAAATATATTCATGGTAAATAGTCCCAATATATTGGTCTCTGCGGTCCAACCCCTCTGCTAGACAACGATACAACTCAAATTTTCGTGTCGCAACTATTATAGGAAGTATGTATATGTGTCTCGGTTGCCAGGTTGCTATACATTTGCCAAGAATAAATTGTTTTTTTTTTACCTCAGTTTGTTTCATTTCGTAAAATTATTTGACCAAAATAAGAGCTTTTGTCAGTTGTTTTATTTGAGATATTAGATATTTTTCTATGAAAATACAGAAGGCCAACAGATTTCCCTTACTCCAACATGCCTAGGTTTCTTATGTGTCAGAAAAAAAGATACTCTCATACTACTTATAATATTTTTACCTTTATTTATTAGTTTTATAATTTCTAGTTATCAGTAGAGAATAAGTATTTTTTATTGGTGATAACGAAATATTTGGCATACAGATTATGGCGATAAATTTAATAAAATAATAAATTCAATAATTATAAATAATCTGTTTTTGTTTTATTATACTTACCAACAGTCTTACTAATAAACGTGTTGTAAAATTTACACGACCGTTTAACACCCGTGTAGGCAAAAACGTTACCAATAAACGTTATGTAAAATATCAGTTGGTCAACGACTGTGTATCTTTCAAACAAATTTTACACATCGCTTGCCCGCCTGTTTTAGGTAGTTTAGCGTCAAAATCAAAAGTCGAATTTGATTTTGATATGCCTGTTTATATTGTTATATCTTGGAATAATATGACGAAACCTCTTCATGAATTATTATATTGGATCTGTGAGACGATTAATATCGTAAGTCTCCAGAATGTGGCAACTTGTTGTTGGGTGCGTGTTAAATTAATATTTGACATAGTACCTGTTAGTTGCCCGAGAAGCAATATTAAATAAATAAATAATAGGCGTGATGACAGTAAGAAAAAATCATTGAAATTATGATTTTATAAAATAAAATATGTTATAAAGATTTGAAAAAATATATTTATTTTCATTTTAAAAGAGCGAATAATATTAATATTATTAAAATAAAAATACAAAATATGTTTGTCCGCCATTTTATGTGAAACACCAATCAGAGCGCATGACGTCACCATATTGTTACTGTCAATTGTGTTTGTTACTGTCAACTGTAGTGTTGTTCGAAATGGCTATTTTTTTCATAACAAGCTATATGGAATATGCTGCTTATTTTTAACATGCTATTTTTATTTATTGATTTATTTGGGACGATAAACCAAATAATATCGCTATCCGCTCTATTGAATCGTTGACGCATCTGTTATAACACGCACCGAGTATTGTAACGTGGTGGAGAATATTTAACGTTTCAGAAATAAATAACTTGGTGGCTTTCATTGCTTGATTATAAAATAAAATGATGTTATTATATTGTTTGTGGGAGTTGTACAGTGTTACATGAGGTTGAAATGGAAATACACAACGTATTATGATGAATCTAATATACATATGGGATAATTGTTATGATTCATATACATATTATGATTAATATATTAAAAAAAAAAATAGAATGTTATGTAATAGGTGTGATGACTGTAAGAAAAAATCATTGAAATTATGATTTTAAAAAATAAAATAGGTTATAAAGATTTAAAAAATGTACTTATTTTCATTTTAAAGGAGTGAATAATAATATTATAAATATAAAAATACAAAATGTGTTAGTCCGCCATTTTATGAGAAAAAACAATCAGAGCGCACGACGTCATAGTATGGTTGCGTCAATTCTTCTGATAGTCTT
The DNA here is from genome assembly GCA_963576475.1 of Molanna angustata. Classification (NCBI taxonomy): domain Eukaryota; kingdom Metazoa; phylum Arthropoda; class Insecta; order Trichoptera; family Molannidae; genus Molanna; species Molanna angustata. Next base: position 14,235,321 of record OY754970.1, on the reverse strand, counting down.
CAATACAATATACGCATTAATTGTCGGTCTGGACAATGTTTATTTTGGTGTTTTTGATATATTAATATTTTAATTAGGTACTTAAAACTAAAACAAAACAATAAAATAGCAATGGAACAAGGATTCATCAAAGCAAATAGTTTCAATTTACCTAGATACTCGCCTACCTATCGGGGGATACTATGGGCCGGTATTACAGTGTCAGTTTAAGAGCTAAACTCAAGTTTCACAAAAATATAGCGTATTACAGTGTCCGTTTAGACCTAATCTTCCCTCAAATATGTCACTAAAACGACAAATATTTAACTCAACGTTTCTGGCAGATTAAGTACTTAACTGTGAGTCAACTGTCATTTGCTAGGCAACTCGTGTAGTTTCAGTTTCTATCACTAGAGGCGTTAGGCAACGGGTGTAGTTTCAGTATTGTATCACTAAAGGCGTTAGTTGTATCGACGGTGGCGCCACACAACAAAACAAACTGACAGCCGTATTGAACATGGGCATTTAAAAGCATTATTTTGGTGAAAAAAATTAAATTTACCATGTTGGATAATAAAACAATGGTATTTAAAGTCGTAGCGTCCCGTTTTGTATTTCGTATTATTTAAGGTTATTTAAATTTGACAGATAATAACCACAGAAAAAGTGAAATATGTCTATAATTGAAGATTTAGTAACTGACATGTTATATTGCACTGTAATACGGAAATGGATTCAATCTCCCCTTAACATTAATCTTGAGTTTAACAAACTCAATGAGTTGAGGGCCGACTGTAATATCGGGCCTAAGTTTATTGTATTTTGTATGTAACTTAGTTCTTATTGAATAAATAAATAAATAATGAACGCTCGCAACGTATGGTAAACTAATTTAGTTTTAGTATTCTACAATTTTGTCACGCGATGGTGAGCTGACGAACGTTCGACATGTTATGATGCTGGTCACTGCCAAACTAAACTAGCAAGCTATATTTTTTTCATGCAATGAAGCGATTCGCGAAACGACGGCGATTACGCGAAGCATGCGTTTTAAAACATCATTACAATTTTAGCAGCATACGAATTATTACATAGCGCTCGTTATTTGTATTGTGTTAATAACAAGCTATATTTATCTGCTATCGTTATTTTTAGCAATAGCAGCCGCCATGATACTACAAGCGTTTTTTGGCGTAAATGTCAAATTTGATTTTAAAATGGCGATTTTTGCTACTAAACCTTTATTTTATGTAGAAATGTATATATATTTGAAAACAGTGAATGCGTAAAAACATCGTGAGATAGTTTTTCAAAATTAGTCATCATGCCTATTGTGCATTTAAGGATCGAAAAGTTGACAAAAAATAAGCTCTTTTATAATATCTACAATGGTGCTAGCTTGGATATTCGTATGATGAAATTATTCGTTATATTTTCCATATTCCTATTTTGAATTGTGAAAAACATGAAAATATTAACTACGACAAACATCAAAATTACTATGGCGGATGGCGGCTGGCGGCTCTGCGCATGTGCGAGTGCGAAATAACAACGTTGTCGTATTATTTTTTGTTGTACCTACTCTTGTTGTAGCTACACATTCGTTATACAGCGTTTATTAGTAATATTTTCAAATAATCGCTGCACGGGCTTTACAAGGTGTGTACCTAAAACACTGGTAAACGGGTGTGCAGTAGATTTGTATTAGTAAGACTGTTAGTGTTTGTTATTTTTAAATACTGAGGCTGGGTTGTTTCAACAAAAGTAGCGGTAATAGTATAGTTAAAAAAACTTGTATTCATGAAATTGTTCAAAAATGCGTCGTTTGACAGCATTAGATTTCAATGAAACAACCAAAACTTTTGAATAATTTTATGAAATCAAAGTATTTTAACTATACTTTTACTTTAATCTTTGTTCGATAAACACAGCCTGAGTGGTCTTTGTGGTGGATTGTTTTGTAAGTTCTCTTTCTTATGTTAAGTAAATGTATTATTATTAATCAAATTTTGATAAGTAAGTAGTCTACTTATCAAGATGTTTCCCCAACAGAGGAGAAATTTCTTTAAAATCATTTTTCGCTCTATTACTGCTTCTCTGGGCTGGAAAGACTGGTTAGTTGGAAGAAATTGCCCTATGGTAATAAACTCGCCACTTGCGCAGGGTGCAATGAAGTGATTATTGTTATTATTGATTCCATTACCTATATTGTATCCGCCACTATCACAAACCCGCCACTCTCCATCACCTCCAACACCGTCCGGCAGCACAGTCCACATCCACCACGATGAAGCGGTCACTTCGAAACCGACCATATCAAATAATTCACTAGTGGTAAAAGAGAATAATATCTCTCCGTAGTAATATAATAATACCCATAATAAAACTAATTCAGCGTAACATATTTGCATCATAAAAGCAATTATGGAGCCAACGACCCGTGAAAACTACCTAGTACACTAATCTATAGATATGTGGTGAGAAATATATTGTCAGAGCTGCCAATAAATAATAAAGCACAATTTAAAACAAAATTTCAGTATTGGAAAGTAATTCACATATTCCATTTACTTGCGCCAGACATTAAAGGGGTATAAAACCACTCATTCTGAACGCCTCATTTATAAATTAACCATCGCTTGTAGAATAAATTCCACACTAGAACAGTGTCACTGAAAAATCTGCGATCTTACGACACAATTTGCCAAGCATAGAATAGTAAAACGTCATGGATCGACAACTATCGACATACTTGATTGTATTCACAATTGTTGAATGAAATTAGCGACGCAACAAGCAAATGACGTAATCAAATAATCCACCATTGAAATTAGTAACTTTGTCATTTTATAATAATATATTGTATTGCATTATTGGGTTGATACTAAGCAGCATTAGCATTTCGGAAAAGGATATAATTCCCGAAAAATAGTTTTTTTTTTAACATGGCTACTAAGCTATTAAGACTTGGGTCCATTATACTCTTCCGAAGAAGCGCACTAAGTACCGTTGGGGAGGGTTTGCTGTCTGCTCAGGAAAATATCAATTCGGTTAAAATATTATGTTTCAAAAAGACCCGGGTTGTAAGAATTCGGAAGATCATTCCACAGCCGGGCTGCTGTGTTGATAAAAGAGTTCGAGAAGCGAATGGTTCGTGTATATTGAAGGTTTACTTTACTGTGAACGGGTGTTGAATTTGAGTAAAACAAGTGACTGGGTAGAATAAGGACCAGGAATGTAAGTTCTTCTGAGCATCTCCTGTGGTAATATCTAAAGAATAAACTTAGAATACCGACATAGAATAGATTGTGGATTATTCCTTCGCAATGAATTATATACATAATATAAAGGAGATAGGTATACTTTAAATCCTTAGACCAAGGATTGATTAGTCATGACTTTTATAATGCTCCATGTAAAGATAAAGAAATCAATAAAATAATAGGTAGAGGTATGGGTATATTGCACGATTTATCTGTCGGGCAATGCGATGTGCTAACTGTTATGGTTATATCCGAGATTTAAAAGCCAATCTGGTCATATTGGATAAGTTTTCACAGTATTATGTCACACGCTGTTGGCTTTGCCGATAAAATTTATCGGAACCACCGACACGGAGCGACCGACATTATTTTTAAGACCACCGACGAAAGATTATTTGCAAGTAATGGTAAATCAACATTGAACAATTCTATACCGACAGAAAGATCTATTTCAGTAAGCATTTGATGCGTCATTCTAAACAACCTTTAAACGTTTGCAAAACTTTCAAAGATAATAGACACCTCTTATAAATACTTAAATATACCTGTAACAAAAATATCACAACACTGAATAGAATTCTCCTCCATGCCGTACATAAAGATTCCATAATGAATAGTTGATGTAGATGCATATTAGTTTTTTAGAAGTTTTTTATATTTTTTTACGGAGAATCTTATAGTTTGATACTTAAGCTTCATACATGCATACATAAATACATACCATCAAGCTGTTAAAATACATACCTATTCGGGGTAGGAAAATTCACACTATCCTATTTTGACAAAAATGTTTTGTATGGAAAACAAAATATTTTTAAATATTGTCTTATTTGGATTAAAGGGTTTATTGTTTGGTACGTATTCTTCAACTATACCTATATGCTATCGCCATAGACAGTTGGATCTCATGTGTCACATGCAACTAGTATAATGAAATTCGGCATCTTCTTTTATAATAATTTATGCATTGCAATGAAAGAATGACAAACTCTTAATAAAAATTGTTTGGAACTGAACAATACACGTCTCTCTACTGGTTTATTCCCGATAAAATCACATAAAAGCGTTCCTAATGAAATATTATATGTTCCCTACATTATTAAATTACTAAAAATAATTTCATGACAAATTTTTAACATCTCAATAGAGACGAAGTTGGAATTATATAGGAGAACTAGTAACTCAAGGGACCTACAGGACTTACGGTTCACGTGCGCACCGTTCACCAATTATGCCTTCGTATTGAGTTACCTATCAATCCAATTTTTGAAAGTAGGTATCTGTTAATCGTGAAAACCTTTTCGTTTGAATAAAGTCTGAACACCTCATAAGTGATCACGTAAACCAGCCAATGACAGGTTGTAAGCCCTGTAGGTACCTTGAGATCCTGGTTCTCCTATAATATTCTATCTCCGTCTCTATTGAGATGTTAAAAATTAGCCATAAAATATCATTGACTGCCGACAGGAAAAAATCCAATGTTTGCGTTTATGCAACTATAAAATAAAAATTAAATTTTCGTCCATCATTCCAATATCGAACAACATCAATACAAATGTCCTTTTTCAGTTATAAAAGGATAAGTATCTAAGTCCGTAAAAATGGTCTTGCGTGTAAACATCATCCAGTATCATCGACATTACCCTCGCATTGGTCCACGTACTGCCATTACAAAGAAATAGAGGGCACCTACATTTATCATCGCAACAATAACAACCCGAGCTTAATGTAAGTAACCAGTTAACGCTATGTCATGACCTCGTTAAGGCGACGCGACGCAGCAAAAAATACCAAACATATGAAAAGTTAACGCCGCGCCACCGAGACATATCTTGACGTAAAAAAAAACCCATATGAACCACTAAAAGGGGAATTTCTTGCCTTCCGTGCCTAAGCTGAGTTATTTTTTTATCTTCTATTTTATTACATAGTCAAAGTCAAACCATACTAATAAGCTGCCAGCTGCAAAAACATCCGAATACTTCACAAAGAGCACAACATTTTGCACCTTGAGTTATCACAGTTGTATGTGAAATGATAGTTGAGATACTGTTCCAAACACTAAATCACCTTCTAATGAATGAAACACGAAGAAATATCACAGAATCTGTGATATACAATATTTTTTGTTGAAGAAAAAGTAAAATTTAGAGGCTTTTTTTAAATCTTCTTCTTCCTAAATCATGTCAGGTCCCCCCGACGTTGACGACCATCATAGAGAAAGCCTCCCTGTCCTGTGCAATCTTCTCCTTCATCACAAGCTGAAGGATGGCAGATTTTTCACCTCTCAGAATATTGCAAAGTACGACACTTAACGGAGCTTAATATTGCTGAATGATTCTCTATTGGTGTTGGCTCTACTTCAGTGTTATTGACCATGTCAGTCCATGATATTCTGAGAATTCTGCGGTGGATCTACATTTCAAATACTTCAAGGCGGTTTATAATATTAACTTTGAGAGTCCACACCTCCACCCCATAAAGCAGAACTGACCACACATAATACATGACCATTTTTTGTTTCAAGTTGATATTGTCGTTGAAGAAAAGATTTTTCATTTTGTAAAATGCCGATCGGACCGCTTCTATTCTGCATTTCATTTCAGTGTCAGAGTCTAGGTTCTCAGTAATTATACTGCCCAAGTACTTCAATTGTTTTACTCTTTCGATACTAACACCCTTAAGTTGGAGATTTGTATTTGGATGGCTATCTCGGCTAAAAATTATCATTTTGGTTTTCTTAATATTAATGTTACATCCATAATGCTCTCATATAGAATTGATTTTAGTAAGTAGTTAATGGAGATCTTGCATATTGTCTGCAAGTAACACGGCGTCATCTGCATATCTGATATTATTGATGACCACACCATTGACCTTCACACCGAGATCTGTATCAGTCAGCGCTTCCTTAAAGACCAAGTCACAATACAAATTTAATAGAGTAGGTGAGAGAACACACCCCTGTCGGACTCCTCGCTGAATACCCCGGGAAGTGTTTCCATTCTCAAGTTTAATAATAGCCCTTTGGTCCCAGTACTGGTTCATGATTATTTTTTTTTAAATAGCAAGAATAATTATTAAAATAGTAAAAAAACTCAGCCGGGATATTTTAAAATTCTCTTTCGATTCAAGTAATAAAGCCTTGTAGTTTTTTAGTTACTTACAAAAAAGAAAATAAATAAGGGTTTTACCAAAACTAATTTTACAAGAAAAGTATTTAACTAAGTCAAATTTCAAAAATTTTAAGGGTACAGGGGAAAAGATTTTCAAAATTTACTATTTAGCCTACTATAGACTCTTATGTGTATAATTCTCTGTTACAGCGCCGTTACATCGCGACTGAGACACGTGATCCCCCAACAGATGTCCCCATTAAAAAGCTAATTCAGACCTCTCTGTCTTCAGCAAGATGTATCGCATCTCTTATAAGGGAGTTGGCAACTTCCTTGACCCGGTCAGGTCAGGTCAGGTCAAGAAGGATGATTAAACCACAATAAAAAACCTTTAAAATAATTTTATTAATTACTAGTTGCATGTAACACATGAGATCCAACTGTCGATAGCAATACTATATATAGTGCCAAACTATTTACCCATAAATCCAAATTATTGAATATTTTAAGATATTTTGTTTTCTATACAACACATGTAGGTATGTATGTCAAGATAGGATAGTATGTAGGTCAGTCCTTTTTTCCTACCCGGAATATGAAATCAGCATGATGAATGGTATGATGGTATCGTCACTAAATTCAATTTTTATAAAAATTGTTAAAAAAAATGAGATGTAGGTACTTCTACAATATTAATATTTATTATATAAAATCAAATTATCTAGTTGAGGTGTTTCGGCTTTTTTCGATATTTTTTAAAAATTTGGAAATATAGACAGTTAAACTCATAAATTTATAATAAAAAAAATATTTTTCTTAATAAACAATGTTTTAGAAACCCTGGAATTAAAAAAAAACAATTTGAGATTTTGTATTTGTCTATGTTTACATCAATTTTCAGCGTTCTAGCTTTTATGGTTTCTGAGATAGGTATATGGAAAAATAAACCAAAATTTCAAAAGTTGATAACCCCTGACTGAAACAAAAATTCACAATTCTGAGTACAAAAGTTTTGTAGGCCTATAACTATTTATATATTCTGAAATTTTGGGCTCTGTAATTTGAGCGCATCAAAAGTTATAAGGAGTGGGACGGACACACACACCCACACACAGACATACAGACACACACACAAAACTCACATAAAATGTTCTACTCCGAATTCTGAGTAATTCCATGTAAGGGGAACATATATGCTGCGAGGCCTCTAGTTGGTGTTTTTAGCATGCAAAAAGTCCACTACGCCATACAAAATGTTCCTTCGTACACGCATCTTGAATTTAAACTGCCTCTTCTTTCAATAGAATTTCATTCTCTTGAACGAATCGACAGTTGGAATATTCACTTTGCTTATGCCACGAATAAGTCAACTCTAATAACGTGATAAGTTATCAGTGATAACTAACTGTATCTTTGTATTTTGTATAATTAAAATTTGATGAAATCATTTGTATGCCATCTAAAAGTAAAAATAAAACGGTTTAGACAGAATATGTAAAGACATCATAAACAACAATAAACAATAAACATATATTGTAACTTTTGAAATTATTTTTATTGTACACTGAAGAAGAAGCAGCCATTTTTATATTGTCAGTTCACAAAATATTGACGTTGTATATGTAAAAGAAAAGGCAAAATTTATTTATTATTTTAAAATTTATAACTAAGGGTGAACAAAGAATTTTAATAAAAGTTGAAAGATTATTTTTTTGTAACGGATACTTAGTAGAATAGTAATATTTTGATTATGAATTAAAAAAATATTATTGCATTGTAATCTCCTTAATAAGAACGTCTATTACAATGGCTACTTTTATGATTATGTGAAACCATCAAATAATATGGCTCAAAGAAAGTGCTCACTAGAAAATTGATACCTACGGTACAAATGAATGGACCTCTATTAAGTGTAGATACATATGTACTTTAATTGCAGATAGGTTTCATTAGGTAGGTACGTAATAATATAATGTAGGTATCGCACGGACATTAAATGCTTTTGAAGAATCGAAACATTTAAGTTACCAGTGAAGAATAATAGTATAACGATATACAAACGATATTAAAATACCATACGCAGGATAAGATAGAAAAACGACGACAATAATTATTTACAACGGCATACTAAACTACTTTGGAAATGGTCGAAATTGTCAAAATTATGTAAATTGAAAATACTCGTAAATTGCGGTCCATAGGGATAGATTTTCTCCACCTATTTTAAATAACGTAGGTAAATGATGAAATCATAGAGAAGAAAATAAAAGTTGTCTATGGAAAACTAATCAGCTCTAAGTTTATGGACTTTACATATATGATATCAATATGACGTCAATCGGACTTATACTTTGAGGTGTAGAGAGGACACAAAAAAAAACGTAAATGATGAAATCATAGAGAAGAAATTAATAGTTGTCTATGGAAAACTAATCAGCCCTAGGTCTATGCACTTTACACATATAATGTAAATATGAAGTAGATCGGACTTATAGTTTGGGCTGCAGAGAGGACACAAAAAGAATAAATGGATAAAGGGTACGGCGTACGAAGAACGCCATACATACAAGCACATCACGACGAAACTCATAGGGTACTCTCAACATGATACCCATTGAGAAATTGATGTTAAAAAATACGCTTAAAAATTGTGAAATCATGACTCTCCACTATTCCATAGTGTGGAGGGTAAAAATGTTGATAAAAAATATTGTTTGCAATTTATTTACCGAAATTATTTGAATATTTTTTTTTAAATACTGCTTCGATTAATTTTATTGCAAATCAAATGGAATTTTATGCAACAGGAGGCGCATAGTTACAAAATTTTAAGGACTACTTAGTTTATGATCTGTAAAACAACTTGAACCAGTCACGTGGGTGATAATTTGTGTATTTTTGCTAGGTCGGTATATGTACAAACCCCCACCCTCCGGATCGGATTGGCAGTGGAGGGTAAGGCCGATTGGCATGAGATCTAAACATGGTAATTTATTCAAAGTCTGATGTTTTTAATACAGAGTAGCAATAATGATAATGCATCTAAAGAGAATGCACGTCAGATTGTACTGTAGACTACATTTGAATACAATAAAATTGTGAATTTCAGAAGATGCAACAATTATTTCAATATGGAAATTCATCGTTGAAAAATCAAACAGCACAAATAGCCAGTTATAAAGAAACCGTTTTTCAAACACTAGAGGCATTTATCATAAATTTAAATCGCAATTTCAAATAAAACAAACGAATCGCTGTCTAGCTTTGACTCATCTTCGTGGCAAAAGCTGTCGGAATATACAATAACCCTCGCTCGCTTTCATTTTGATGAATATTAATGATAAAGTATACGTATATAATGTATATTATAAAATAATAATAAAACTCAAGTTACATAGGGCCATAATAATAAGCCATTCTCAGTCAATGCTCATGTAAGTGTAGGTATAGATTTTTTCTAAATACGTATTAACACTTGTGGTGAATATCTTCATAACTTAGTTTTTCTTTGTGGCACATTTTAAATGATAAAATTGAAAAAAAATTGTTTAAACCACTATTGGGTATTTTTAGTAAACCAGTTTATATCAATATTTTTAGTTAAATACTCAGTATTGATGTGAACAAAGATATTTTTAATTTCAATTTTACTTGTGATGGATTTCATCGAAGAAAACAAACTGTTTTAATTCAAAAATATCCCAATTATTTATTCAAAATAACTTTTAATTATAAACGGCTCAGCTTTGCGTATGACAAAACTAATCTAAATTACGGTAAAGTATGTTTCTGTCATAACTTCTCTCTCTTGTCGGAATCACTTCACTTCTAGGAATTTTTGTTATCACTTCTAAAAATTTCATAGACTACTTAAGTTTAAAAAAAACACTCCAAATTTATAACAGTTCTACATTTATTTAGATTATAAATACTATAGTTTACCTATATCTTGTTACGCTCTGAAGATTTTCATCCATTGAACGAGACTACCTAGTTAGTGCCAATAATTATAACAAAAATTGCGACTAATTGTTTTATATACCCACCCAAAACGATTTTTTATTAATTTACTATGGATCTCTATCAAGAATTTATTGTATGTTGAGATATTATATAAGTATACTATTTATATTTACTTATACTTTGTACAATTTATTATTTTTGTGTATTTTTATCATTCATTTTACATACATATTTTTATACCCTTGTTTACTCTTCATTTATAACATGTGAAAATATGAAAATTACAGCGGAATAAAGATACCGAACTGTGTAAAATAACAGTCCCAGAACAGACTTTTGCCTAGTGGGGCGTTATTAGTCAGTTTATATATGTTACATTTGTTTTGTGTATTAATAATAATAAATAAATAAGGAGATATAAAATATATATTTATCTGACTAGGTTTTTTGTTGGGGTGTCTAACAACGATATTTTGTTATTTGCAACTGTCACAAGATAATTAATTTTTGAAATAAAAAACGTTTTTAATATTCGCAACGGTATACAAGATGTTAACATATTACTTTTACGAGCAACATTACAATTTTAAAATTCAAAAAATCAAAATCTCCATTTTGTTGAAAATAAATAAAATATAAAAGTCCAGATGTCTTTCGTGGATTATACAGGGGAATAAACACACAAATGGTAGAATTTATAATAAAATCTTCGCGAAAAATACATCGAGATGTGAAGTAAGAAATGATGAGTATTTTTGATAAATGCGACTAAGAAAAAAGGGAGGGAATATTATTCAAGTCGAAATTCTCATTATTCAATATTTCACGTCCACAGAGAATATAGCCTGAGCAATATATTATATTATATTATTTCATATCACATTCTGTGTTCAGTACTCTTCCATACTTCGATACGTCACGTCAAGTCACGCATGCAACCATACAACATAATATTATTCTCATCTGATACGATTATTCCACAGAATAAAATTACCTAGACTTTATATCTTCGACGATGTTCAGTTGAACAAGTGAGTTATAAGGTAAATTGATAAATTATTACTGAAGTAGCAACATACATATAAGTAGGTACATATTTTTTAACAGAAATGATACTTGTAGATAAGGATTATTATTAAAGAACATAATACAATGATAAACATGATACCTATTTTATATTTATATTACTTCTCGGACAACTAACAGATATTATGTCAAATATTAATTTAACACGCACTCAATAAAGAGTTGCCACATTATGGAGACTTATGATAATAACCCGTTTTTTACCATTTTTTTTATTTTTTCTTCCATATTATCTTAGGTTTTAGAATAATAATATAAATGAGACACGACATTTTTCGAATTGAAAAAGAAAAACTGACATTTTATTGATAATTTTCATGATCCCCATTTGGGGCCGACGGTTAATGGCGTGTCATAATTTTGGTCTATATTATTTTTTTATAATATGTAATTTAGTAGTTGTTGTAAGACTGTATGTTCATATTTAAACAAAATAAAATCAATATTAACTAATAACAAATGCAATATATAAAATTACATGCTATGCCACTATTATACACATTCCACATGTAATCCTACATCACATTTTATAGATTGTATTCTGACATTCTTTATACAAATCGCACATTTTCGCTGTTTTACAAAGTCCTCTCTAAATAATGCCTTGATGCTATAATAAACCAGAAATCTTTTAGTCCGGCATTGAGTGTATTGTCAAATTGATATCCTCCTGAAGTCCAACAATGGAATATTTTCTATTGTATACAGTGCATGAGCATTTACAATTTACATATAAATTGCGTTTGTAAAGAGATGAAAGTACCATTTCGTTGCTCATATTTTTATTCTATACTTTTGTATATTCCTGTCCATCCTTTCCACTCCTCCCATGAACTTATTGTATTGAGCTAGTGCATTTGGTTGAGTTATTGATACTTGTGTTCTGATCTAGACCATCTAGAAACTTGATTTGAGAGAACCATTAGATACAATATTATTATCTTTCCATTCCCTTTTGGCATTTTTGGAGAAAGTAAATTGATTTGGGTTATTTTGAGGAGCATATAGCACACAGTTCCTTACAATTGAATCTTGGATATCATCATCAAAGAGGAGTTCTAATATTTCAATGGAGGATTTCCCCTCCAATTTGGTGATCCAACTGTCGATTTGTTCAGGAGAACTTTGTTCTCTTAACATATCGACAATGTATCAAGCCAGAATACGCGAGAATTGTATGGAGAGGTCTACTTTTTTCACGGCTTTTCCAACTTTGAAGTCAAAAAACACCAACTTAGAGGCTTCGCAGCATATATGTTCCATACACGGATTTACTCAGAATTCGGAGTAGAACATTTCGTGTGTCTGTGTGTGTCTGTGTGTGTGTGTGTGTGTGTGTGTGTGTGTGTGTGTGTGTGTCTGTGTGTGTGTGTGTGTGTGTGTGTATGTCTGTGTGTGTGTGTGTGTGTCCCCTTATAACTTTTGATCCGCTCAATTTACAGAGCCTAAAATTTCAGAATATATAAACAGTTACAGGCCTACAACACTTTTATACTCGGAATTTTGAATTTTTGTTTCAGTCAGGGGTTATCAACTTTTGAATTTTTATTTTATTTTTCCCTATATCTCAGAAACCATAAAAGCTAGAACGCTGAAAATTGGTATAAACATAGACAAATATAAAATCTCAAATAAGTTTTTTCAAAAAAATTCCAGGGTTTCTCAAACATTTTTTATTAAGAAAAGTATTTTTTTATGATAAATTTATGAGTTTAACTGCCTATATTTCCATTTTTTTTTAAATATCGAAAAAAGCCGAAACACCCCAACTAGATATTTTAATTTTATATAAAAAATATAAACATTGTAGCAGTACATCTCAAATTTTTTTTAACAATTTTTATAAAAATTGAATTTAGTGACGACATCGCTTCATACAATTTGTATGGTAGTCACCTATACACAATATCAAAGAAGACTTAATAGTTTGATACTTCATCTCTAAACATACAATATACATATACCATCATGCTGTTTTCATATTCCGGGTAGGAAAAAAAGACTGACCTCCATACTATCCTATCTTGACTACCTAGGTACATGTGTTGTATAGAAAACTAAATATCATAAAATAATAAATAATTTGTATTTATGGGTTTATAGTTTGGTACATATTCTTCAACTATACATACTATCGCTATCGACAGTTGGATCTCATGTGTTACATGCAACTAGTCATATTCAATCTACGCCTCTTGCATTCATCACTGTTATACTCATTATCTTCAAAATCACCTTCATCCATATAGTTCTCCATATTATTTAATCATAAGATAAGAGAGAAGAAGAAAAATATTCAATGATATAAAACTATTGCTGCCCATAATGACACTCAAATACAAACATATACCTTCTAAAATACATTCTATTTACCGTGAGCCCCAATTGGGGCTCGTTTTGTTTTTTATAAAAAAAAAACTTATATGTTTTTTACAATTAAAATTATGAATACCTTACTTATAACACATGTATGTATTACTTTTATATGAAAAAAGCAAATATTTCAGTTATTTATTGTTAAAAAATCACACACAAATTTGATAAATGAAATATCGAGCAACTTATCAGTAAAATTCAACTTTAATGATTAATATTTACATAAAATAATAACGAAATTTTACAAAATATATTTCTACGTAAAGAAGCACACTTTGTTAATGACACATAATCTCAAAATATATAAAAATTGTCAAGTTGGTGTTTTTAGAAGAATAAAAAGAAGCGATCCCCAAATGGGGCCCACGGTAAAAAACCGGTTAATCGTTTAAATCGCCCACCATGCTTCGCGACCATAATTACGGCATATCCCACGATGTTTGATAACCATCAACAAGTGTGGGGGTGTGCGTTCCCTTAGAAAAGTGTGCACATGCGTGTATCCCCCCACAACAAGCTCTTCATACCTAAAAAGGCACGACACTAGAATGGGTTGTGAACATCATTGCTGAACTATGTAAGATGTTATTTTTTACCTGGTGTATTTTCGATCGGTCTAGGACACTTGGCTGCGGGACACTTGGCTGCGAGACACTTGGCTGCGGCGGACACTTGGCTGCGGGACACATGGGTGCGACGGACACTTGGGTGCGAGCCCACTTAGTTGCGAGTCCATTTGGTCGCGACGGACACTTGGGTGCGAGCCCACTTGGTCGCGAAATAAAAAAAAAATCTGCTTTGGAATGAAGTGTTTCATACTGATTTTTGTAATGCTCTTTTTCTTAATTATTTTAAATGCCTGTATATACAAGTATACAGGCATTTAAAATATAAAGATATATACTTAAGTTTAATAGTATAAAGTAAAAACAACGTTATTAAGTGAAATTATTTTTCATACTATAAATATGAGAATTTTTATACCCATACCCACATGAAAATTAGGGATACGGCGTGATATGTATTGATGTTTAACTACATAGGTTCTTTTTAAATTTCCTACAGTTTTATCACAACAAATTTCGAAAAAAAAAATTGACTTTACATGTTGTGTATAAAAAATTCTCATACTCGTAGTATGAAAAATAATTTCACTTAATAAACTTGCTTTTACTTTATAATTTTAGACCGTATATATGTATATATAAAGAGCATTACAAAAATTAGTACGAAACACTTATTAATAAAAAATATTTTTATTATAATTTTAATATTCGCGATCAAGTGGGCTCGCACCCAAGTGTCCGTCGCGACCAAATGGACTCGCAACCAAGTGGGCTCGCACCCAAGTGTCCGTCGCACCCAAGTGTCCCACAGCCAAGTGTCCGCCGCGGCCAAGTGTCCCGCACCCAAGTGTCCCGCACCCAAGTGGCCGCAGCCAAGTGTCCCATTTTCGATTTTCGACTACCCGGCTCTTAAGGGACACCCCGTGGCCATACGACAAATACAGGCCATGGCGCGTTACCATGTGACGCTATCAAAGTAGTGACGTTTAATAGTGTTACGGTACCCAACCATACGGGACCACTACTTTGATGACTTCACCGGTTCCGAGCCATTTGGTCTGTATTTGTCGTATGGTCTCAGTCACTACTTTGATAACGTCACATAGTACCGCGCAACGGCCTGTATTTGTCGTATGGTCTCGGTCGCTACCTTGATAACGTCACATAGTACCGCGCCGTTGCCTGTATTTTGTCGTATGGTCTCGGTCACTACTTTGATAACGTCACATGGTACCGCGCCATTGCCTGTATTTTGTCGTAAGGTCTCGGTCGCTACCTTGATAACGTCACATAGTACCGCGCCATTGCCTGTATTTTGTCGTATGGTCTCGGTCACTACTTTGATAACGTCACATGGTACCGCGCCATTGCCTGTATTTTGTCTTAAGGTCTCGGTCACTACTTTGATAACGTCACATGGTACCGCGCCATTGACAGTATTTTGTCGTATGGCCTCGATGACACCCGAAAACAACGATAATAGATAAAGGTGGAAGCACTATTTTAAACCGGTGACTAATAACGGTTATTGCTTTAATAATATAAATCGAATAATTCGATCGTGTTACGTTTTGTTCTACTATCTTTTGTGAATTGTAAAATAAACACGAATATTTTTTATAGTTATTCTATAAAACCCTGTCGTAAAAATATGTCATAAAATATCATTGACTCCCGATATGAAAAACATCCAATTTTTGCGTATATGCAACTATAAAAATATTCGATTTATATATTCATTGGTATAGGTAAGTTAACAAGCCAAAAATGGATTTATACAGGGGTGACATCTGTGTTAAAGCATTTTCACCTCATGCACCTCACCACTGTTGCTTTCACTGTTTAAAAAACAATTTCTCGATAGATAGCGTTACAAAAAAATTCTACATCACTTCGTAGATAGCGATGGTGTTTCTCTGAAATTTCATTGATGGTGTTTGAAAAGATTTTCATGATTAACATATAATATTATAGAACTTTCAAAAATTGGATTGATAGGGAACTCAATAAGAAAGCATATTTGGTAAACGTTGCCCAAGCGCATTAAGTGATCACGTAAGCCAGCCGATGATAGGTTTTCCGGTTCTTTCATAATATTCCAACATAGTCTCTATTGAGTTACAATAATATTTTAGTTACAATAGCAGAGTGCAGATGGTATCGGTGGGGGGTTTTGACTCGGGACCCATCATGGCTACTTCAGGTGTGCCACAGGGTTCCCACCTTGGACCATTGTTGTTTGTGATTTTCATTAATGACCTTGGCTCGTGTCTTAGTAGCAAATTCCTGATGTATGCTGACGATCTAAAAATATACACACCTGTGAGCTGCATCAGCGATTGTATGAAACTTCAAAATGATCTTTTTGATCGACAAATTGTCTGATTGGTGTTTTAAAAATAATATGCGCCTAAACACCGACAAGTGCCACTCAATAAGCTTCACCCGAAATAGGAAAAAGATAGAATTCACATATAATATAGACAGCGTCGACCTGAGGAAATTAAGCTCTGTCAAAGACCTCGGGGTGATACTTGATTCTGAACTCTCGTTTAGGGACCATTACGATCATATTACGGATAAATCGTACAGAACTATGGGTTTCTTATTTAGGATAACAAAACCGTTTAAAGATCCGAATAGTTTAATAAGGTTATATTATTCTCTGGTACGAAGTTTACTCGAATACCAATCGTTCATATGGTCCCCCTACTATGTGTCTCATAGAGACAAAATAGAACGTGTTCAGAAATATTTTACTAGGGTTCTTTCTTTTAGAGCGGGTCATAGTGGCCGGTTGGAATACCAGGAGCGCCTTTCGCTTTTTAATATGGTTAGTTTGTCAGTTAGGCGGAGTGTGGCCGAATTAATGTATCTTCGTAAGCTGATTCGAGGTCACTTGGACACATCTGACATAGAATTGTTAAACTTTCATGCAAATAATATATTAAGATGCAGCGAAGTGTTTCGTCTGAAAAGGTATAGAACCAATGTGGGACAGTTTTGTCCTATAAGCCGAATTATGAGCTCATATAATAGTTTGTCAAGGGTTGTATCGGATCTTGATGTGTTTCATAATCCGGTGTCCACTTTCAAACGTTTGATTCGAGGAAATCTAGTGATAGGGACACCTTGATGTTGTGTGGCTCTGTGGGTGTTGATTTGTATTGCGCATTTCTCCCCACTTTTGTATATTGTATTTTGTATTAGGATAATTTGGTATCTTGATTGTATGTTTTGTTCTTATTTAGTTTTTATAGTTTTAAAAATAAAAAAATACTAACACGTGTATAGTACGACATATAAACCAGCAAATTCGACAACATATTAACTTATAAGTCTTACTAAAAATATTCTAGTTAGACGGGCATGTTGCCGAGTTCGCGATTTTGTCCGCGACGTTATTTATTGACTGTCGTTACATTGCACTCGCGTTTGTACCTGCCAATACAGTGACATTCTGCCGTGTCGGAGTGTCATTGTATTGGTAGATTCAGACGTTGCGTCTGAATCTTTGTGACAATTTAATGTAATGACGTTGTGACAATTTAAAATATGCTGGGTAAAATCTATTTGTTTTTTTTTGTCTCGGTTCAATTGTTCCTTCTTTTTTTATGTTTTATTTTATTAGTTCAACATTTGTTTTCTTTCTGTTTTCCTACATATATGTATATGTGTATTTTAAACTTTTCTTTTAACTGTGCAAAGTAATGTCTTTTTTATAATATGAATGGTCAGGAGACGTTGATTGTACATACCTAACTATGCACAATAGCCATGCGGGAGATACCTGTTATTGGAGCACTGGAGATTCTATTTTTTGTTTCATGTTTTTTTTTGTTTGTGTTGTTCAGTGTTCTGTTGGTGTCTCTGTATATTAAATAAATAAATAAATATGGAGACTAGTTTGAACCATAGATTTTCATATAATATACTACATGTCGTAGTAAGCAAAATTTGTATGAATCAAAGTGAGGATTTTTCCGCGAACTTGGGTGACAGACCACATCGTTTTTCTATAGAGAATAACGACAACTGTGAATTGTTTTCGGATTTATTTGTCGAAAAAAACACCCAGTTATCAAGGAAGTGTTGAAATGTAAGGAAAACTGCAATATGTTGCCAACCAAAACCTCAAACGCATGACTCACTTATTGCTCGGAGTACTCCATCTCGTATATTAGAATGAAAATCTATGGTTTAAACAGATTATGTTACGGTTCAAATTGATATAATAATGTGCAAGTTTGATATTATTGTGAACAACAAGCCAAAACAAAACCCAATAGTCATCCATATACAGCTATTCAAACATGAATACAATCTAAACAATTTCCGTTTAATTAAATGACATAGGAGAATTCTGTCGTTGCAGCATATCTATTTTAGTAAAGCTTGCACAGAAATCCCACAAGGGAGAATAACTTTCATTAAATTTCCTTTACATTCATTACAATGTACCAGTGCCTATGCTATGCTATGAATACGGGCAGAACTCGTGTTATGTAGGTACCTTTATGATGTAACCGTATAAATTATGACGTAAATTTGAACCTTCAAAAACAGATATTATCCGGAAAAGGTTACGCAGTAAACTCTATCAATAACTTGTTTGGGCAAATGCAGATGAAAATTATACAAACACGATCAAACTAATGTAACTGAATCATAAAAGTGAATATGACGAAATAGTTTAGACTACAAACACTCAATTTCGGAAAATACTGAAAGATACTGTGGTTTGAGTATGTTGGACCTGAAATATCGAATGATATGTAATTATTTAATATATAGCTTGTAGACAAATGTAATTATTGGTCTGTTTGTGTTAATTATTTATTTTATTTTAGTAAATGGTGCATTAAGACTAATCATGGCTGACCCAATTATTTCAAGGCCAGCAAAACTCACTGCGCACAACGCAAATGTCGTTCCGACCATAATGTATGTGAGATATGGACAATGGACATGGCAGAAGACGCATGAAATAAAAATTAACGTTGTGGAAAAGAGATCCCTAAGACGAATGTGCGACTAAGTAATTTATGATGGGATACGAAATCAGGATATCAAAAAAGTAGTGATGAGAATATATGATTGAAAGTAGTGATGAGTAAAAAGTCTTGGTCTTACGAGACTTGCAAGACCAAGACCAAGACAGCGTGTGTCGCTGCTAGACCAAAACCATAGGCCTTGTAGTTTTTTAGTTGCTTACAATAAAAAAATAAAAAAGGGGTTTACTAAAACTAATTTTACAAGAAAAGTATTAAACAAATTCAGATTTCAAAAAAACTCGTGCGATAGAATAAAGATGTACATACAAACTGCTCCTTATTTCAAAGACATATCTTTTGATGGTATTAGGGAAATTATTTTCAAAATATACTATAAAGCCTACTATAGCCTCTTAAATGAACAAATCCAAAAAATTCCCTCTTTCAGTTTGTCGTTCACGTGGGCGTGCCATCCTTTTCTTGGACGTCCCCGTCCAAATTGGAAAACAAGGATTCCATAGAAACAAGAAAAAAACGTTGTTCAAGTTCACTCCTAATGGACATTGTTATAATTTATATGATTTTGTTAGTAAATTAATTTAACTAGAAGACGAAATTAACGACAGTTAGAAGAAAGGAAAATTTCAAACAATGGAGAATATAAACATATTCTCAAAGAAGTACAACAAACTTAGTTTCTAAACAATTACAAATGAACGAGTATGTATGTTTCAAACAATAGAATGCCAATTTGTAATATAATATTATCTAGATATAAGTAAAACTTTTGAAACTCGTCTTAATAATAAAAAAACATATCTAGTAAATAAAATTGACTTTATGGTCTACCTGTGTGTGAGTGAATATATAAAATTCTATTATCTGTAACGCAGTCACATTTCAGACGTTTATTTTTGTTTATTTATTGAATTATTAATTTACATAAGCGATATAGTTATGATCGTACAATACAATCAAAACTACATGAAAAATATTAGACACATAAATAACACATATTTTTAATAAAACCACAGAAATTCAATCACTCGCCGAATGGTTCGGCTCCATGTAGAGGATCTTGGTCAGATCAAAGTTCCTGTAGCGGTCTTAACAGGAATACTCCATCGAATCTGTGAGCGACCTCTAGATCTAATAGCATCCACGCTTCCCATTACGAAGAGCTTCTCGAGGTCATCAAGGGCCCCTATACTATACTATGTCCAAAATACTGAAAGATGTGCTGTAGGTAGATTGTCGACAGGTGATCCGACAAAGATATTATTAACTTTTTGAAAATGCAATGCATCAGTGACAATAAGTTTTCAACAATGAAATCCAGTGAAAATATCAGTGGCATAATAAGTCTTAAACAGTAAAAACCAATGAAAAGAGGTTTTTATCTAGAACACAATTATTCAATGTAATGTTTTCGAAA
The DNA here is from genome assembly GCA_963576475.1 of Molanna angustata. Lineage (NCBI taxonomy): Eukaryota > Metazoa > Arthropoda > Insecta > Trichoptera > Molannidae > Molanna > Molanna angustata. The sequence goes on along the minus strand of OY754970.1, from coordinate 14,214,543 downwards.
ATCTAAAATTTTGAAAAAACAGCGCGCTGTTACCAACTACAAGTATGCGGGAACAAAATAACGTTGCATGTGTGATCATCACATGACTTTGTAGAAGATAAAGATGCTTTTGAAATGTGTGTATGGATTTTATATTTAATTAACGGACTTCTGCAAATCAACAAACTTGTTTTGAAAACGAGTAAGTTGTGGGAAGTTACGAAAATTAAACTTTCCACTTCACAATAACAGTAACATTATTTGTCTTCTTGAAAGTTTGACAAACCATGAATACATTTTTATGATCTCCATAGTAATGAGTCGAAAGTAAAAATATTGGATCACTAATGAAATAGTTTTCAACTAACAGTTTTTAAAACTTGGATCGTAATTGAATGTGGACTAGCGAAAAAAAGCTGAAACGGGAAACAGCGATATAACGATATCAACATATCCATCGAACGAACGAGCGAAAGCGGTAGTGATTTTTATTGCATGTCAAAAAATATTAAATCCAGTACATGGGTAGTCAATTTTTTTTTAACAACTACGGGAGACCAGCTTTTAAAATTTCTGGGGGCGGTGTCCTTATGGCGACCGCACACTGAAACATTAGTGGCGACCAGGCGATGTTTCAGTCAAGCAACTAGACGCGGCCACCAATCGTAACTAATAGTGACTGAGTGGCGGCCACCATACACAGCTCTCGGCCACCACTTTTGGCTAGATTTCCGTTATTTCCGTCAGTATATTCGCAGTATATCGATCGGAGTCGAACGGTTTTGTGAAATGGAAACACTCTTGATTTCATTAAGCTTGATTTCGAGAAGCCGGCGACTGTGGCCGAGTATGCGCGAGAGGCGAGCTACAAAACACGGTCACTAGTAGCGAGCACGGGCGACTCCTGCAGCTTGTGGCTCGGACGCGGCCTCTTTGCGTGGATGCCACATAAAATGTATGAAACACTTCATTTTAACTTGTGGCGGCCACTAGTGGCTTTTCTGTGGACGCTTCTATTGGCCCAGTGTGCAGCCGCCCATAAACTAAATGTATACTAATAAATTTAGAACAGATCAATTCCTAAATTAAAATGTCAAAATAAAATGCAACACACGCATTGATCAATCGAGAATAACTTGCCTATCCAGATACTTAACAAATCAAAAGATTAAGCTCTGAGGAGGGACCTATAATATTACCTATCAAACTAATCGATTCTTGAACGTGAATGCTTGAAAAATCTTTAGTGATCATACACCAGCATTATGACAAATATTTCCAGTGGGTGACATAATAAAAGATAATATTTTTATTAAACTAGAATGACAAAATTGTTATGCGGTGTATTCTTATTTTTTACGTCTAATGACTTTTCATATCACTTTTGCTAACTCAATATTAGTATTCAAAATTTATTTAAAGAAGAAAAATTAATTACTGATAAATTGAACTACATCTTAGAAAATCGAAAAAAATATTCTTATTTTTAAGCATCAGGCTAGGAATGGTTACGCCACATTCGCCACCCTTGCTCTAGAATGTAAACATACCTTTTGATTTCCGAATATACACGTACGTAAACATCGGACCCGAGCAAAGAAGTGTTTGCTGTTTTATAATACATTTTGAATCAATGTACAACATTGGAGAGTTATCCGATATTCTACCGTAGAAATCAATATGCATCACCCGTTATCAAACATTCTAGAAAAAAGATGTTCAGAAAAAAAATCACAATAATCGACGAAAAATAATAAAATAACTTTCAATCAATTAAAGTTTTCAATCTGTTGATTGACACGGCTTCCTTGTGGCCTTGTAAGCCGAAACGGTTGTCGGAAGTCAAATAAATTCGTTGTGGAATATATATGTGTTCATATTTATCATAATTAATAACTTAAATCTTGTTAACTTCTTCCATATTCCTTATGCATCCTCATTATCGTTTTAAAGAAATAAAGATGTTCTTCAAACAATAAATAATAATAATAATAATGAATTTGGATAGTTTATATGCCGCCGTTTTTGTGAAATATCTCACCTCAAGGGCGCTGAAAATTGATTACGTTGTATCATTTTGGCTCTGGTAAGATTTGCGAAAAAGGTGCGTTTTGAGTTTTTTTCTGAACGAAGATATATTTTCGGTTTGTCTGAGGGTGTGTGGGAGCTTATTCCATGCATTTGGTCCTGCTACAGCAAACGCACGATCACCGGAATTAGTTGTGTGCACCCTGTTTATTTCAACTAATTTCCCAACAATGGACGAAGAAGCAGAACGAAGTGATGATTGTCTGTCATTTATTGAAAGCGGAATGCACAGTTCGGAGAGGTAAGTAGGAGCCATACCACGAAGTGCTTTAAAGATCATGAGACAAAGCTTATATTCTCTCTCACCATCTTCGCAATGTAGATTGCGAAGATGGTGAGAGAGGTGAGAAAATTTGGAGGCTCCAGTGATGAGCCTAGCTGCAGCATTGAAAACTGACTGAATTTTATTCATTTCTTTCTTTGGTAAATTCGCATACCTATATACCGTTACAATAATCCAAACGGGAAACAACAAAGGCGTTTACCGAAGATTTCATGGCTTCAATTGGGATACTCCTTCGGATTGACTTTAAACGTCTTAGTTGAAAGAAGGCAGAAGAAGTAACTGTGTTAATTTGGTTTGAATCTATTCGAATCTATTTTGACTCCAAGAAGTTTAACACAGGATTTGGGATGAATATCTGAATTTTCGAAAGTTCGTGGGGAAGTGTCTATTAAATGGCTTCGTTTTCGCGTTGCTGTCCAGAGTAGTTCTGTCTTTATTGGGTTTAGCTTAAGTTTGTTTGCTGACATCCAAACACCAATATCTTCGACACATTTACGAATACAAACACGTGTAAGTTCCGCAACTAAGGAAATGCTTAAGTCAGCGCAATAGCCTTTATGTCACTGACCATGTACCAAATTCCTTCATTGCTTTGATCAGTTGGTATCTTTAATTTTTGTTATTGTTTAAAAAAATGGATTTTTTTTCAATTGCTGGGGTAAATTAGGTTAGGTTAAATTTGGAATTAGATTGCATCAAAGTTAACAATCCGCTTTAATTCATTTATACAAATCCACGACCAAAACCCAAGTATGCATTTGCTTTTCGCTAAATTGTGCTAATTTTATATCCATGACTCTGAAAGCATTAATGGATATATCTGCAATTAAAGCACAATAGTTCTTTGTGATGAGGACCGAAATATTCAAATCCTCAAAAAACACACCCTTTTTCATCCCATTTAACCCTTGAAATCATTGCAATTAAAATCCCATTTCAGAGAAAAATACAATTTAATGAATGAATTTAGAAAATTTAATAAACATCAATAAGACCAGAAAAAAAAAGGACAAATATCATTATTTTCCAGATTTTTTATACCATTCATAAATCTCGCTCGGTAACGTTTTGTTCGTCTCGTTGTCACGACATAATGACAAAATTAATAAGAACAGATCGTAAATTTCTGAAATATGGGACTCGTTAAAGAAACGTCCCAGTCGTTCCAGTAATTTACGAGTCGTATGAGAACTTGGCTAGTCAACAAGAAGTTTGTTTTGTATAAAATTTTCTAAAGAAAACAGAAAATGCCGGCGTATAAACACGAGATACAGACGAAGCTAAGGAAAAATTCGCAAATTTACACAAAAAAAAATACCAAGATGCGTAAAAAACTAAACGTGCTCAATGTTCATGAATATATTAACTAAGTTAAAATTCTCTCGGAGTTTCTTTATAGACTGGTGAAATATCTTTTCACATTCAACGGAATAATGTTTTAATGACAATACATTTAGGACTTTTTATGTAATTTTTTTATCGTCGCTCGTTTATGAAGCAACACAAACAAAAATATTAATACTATCTTAAGCATGAATACATATTTAACAGACACTTTTACAGTTTCGAGAAAAACAAGTCAATATCGTTGTCGTTCTAAAACTTACACACTAAATTTTTCTCTTTCTTACAGTGTAAAGTACCTATATTGTTTTTTTCTTTTACTAACTTACCTACGACATCAATGATCCTTCGAAGAATTTCTATAAATATCTGTTAGATTTCCATAAATATATTATAAAAAATACTATATCTTTCTTAAATAATTATTATTATTGACTGTGATTGCGTATGATTGACTGACTGGCAATAAGATCACCAAATTATTTTTAATTTCATATAAAATAATAAAATAATATTATGCACGAATAATAAATTCTGTGTTTTTATTCAATACGTATTAATTATTGTTTTAATTTTTCTCATACAGTCATATTTTTATTAAATTAACCTGTAAAATTTGAAATATTAATAAATTGAATGCGTTGAGTTACTAGAACGATACAAAGATGCCCAAACTTTCCCCTTCTACGCCGAAAATTGTCAAGATATTTGAAGATACAGATATTAAACTAATGGCTGAGTTTATTGTTGATTTATTACCTTATTGAACAATGGACATTTTCAGCCAAAAAATCATGGAACTTATTATGTACCTACCTAACAATATAAACAATATTTCCAACATACAAAATTTTAAGGGGCAGGGTAAGGCAATGTAGGCGGGTCAAATACAAACTTTGAAACTGTTGTATGAGAATGTACGTACGTCCTTAAATATTACAATCGTGTGCACCCGAGTTAGTGCACTTGAATCGAGCGATACATAAAATATCATGATATATTTTACTTTACAAAAAAAGTGAGAAAATTGAGAAAATCACTCATGTTTCTAATCCTTATAAGTTTTGAGTTTGGATAAAAATATATGAGAAAAAAGGTATTATGCAAAATAATATTGCTAAAAAAGTACACAAAAAAGTGTACCGGGTCAAAGAATAGATAAATAATGAGAGAATAATATAGTATATTTATGATAAAGACGTAACTTTTAAGAGTTCGGCGTAGTGAGCATCAAAAAAGTACTTTGGAGCCTATCCTGTCACCTTAATAAAATCATCTTTAACCAAATTAATAGCGAACTCTTAATTCTACATTCATTAGTCAGATGACGAAATAAAATAAACGCGCACAAATTGAATAAAGTAAGTAAGGTAGTTTGTTACAAAATATTAATTTCACTTTCACAATATTACATTTCGTAACGAACTCACTGTTCGGTTAAATTCTCGTCAATTTATAAAATATAAATGTCGAGGTGGGGGGGGGAGTCTGTAATGGTGAAATGATATTTTGAAAACGGTTAATTAATGAATATTATTAAAGGGAGACAGGCGAATATCACCGGATGGAAAAGTTAAGATAACCAACCAGTCTAGTCCCTCCCCTCCCCGACGCGACGCCCAATCGCGGTCTAAATAAATATTATGTATACTCGGAGGGGAAATTTCAATTATTACTTTAGTGTTTTATGTATTTCATCCGTATATTTCTCTCTTTGTATCTGTATTTCAATCTGAAACTCCCCGCTAAACACCGCCATATAAAGTTTTACAGACCCACAGGACTATTTGTATTCCAATGTTGTTCGACGATGGATATTTTAATATCTTACAGTAGCGGCCAGAAATAATATAATCAACACATATCGACGTCGACACGATGCACGTGTTAACAAATTTTGTCCTGTAACCTGTTTTTTGGAATTCAATATTTCATGCGAAGATGAAAACTTTATCATACTTTCCGGGATTATCCGTAATACTATGTTAGTCACGGTCTTGAATCTTGCAATGGCGCATGCAGTCTTGGTTTAACTTTTAAAGGCTAAAAACATAAATCCATACATACCATCACACCATGTTCCTTACTTTGTAAGCAGAGAGCACACATTCCTAACTTACATCCATGCATCGTCTTATATAATATATGTTGGTCGATTGTTCAAGCTTATTATGATTCCTTCTTTCAAAATATCATTCACATGTTCATGCCATTCCTTTCTGAACTCATAACTCTCACACCCATGAATATTTTTTTGGTCAGTCGTTCATCATTTATTCTTTCAATTACCACCTCAAGGCATTCATTTTCATTTAACTTATAATATCCTTCTGTATCTTGCATTCTCTAATTTCAATCATATATCGTTATATAACATACAATCAATATGTATGTACAATCCTTAGTGATCTCATTTCTACAGTATTTATTCTATTTTCAAGCGTCTTTTGCCATGCCCACATTTCACTGGCAAACGTCAAAGTAGGCACTACAATTGCAATTTTGCTTCCTTTGAGATGCTTGGATCGGAAAGTACTGGTCTAAGTGCTCCGTTTATTCTATTACCTGTCATAAATAAATAAATAAATAACTCTTCTTTCTATATCTTTATCAGGTCTTCCATTCCGTTCAAACATACTCACCAAGCATAAATATTCCTCTACTTTTTCTAGCCATTCGTTCTGTACTTTTCATCATACATGCAGTTATACTTTCAGTTTTTTTCGAATACAAATTCATTTTCAGTCCGTTCTACAGGCATCCTTCATACTATTTATTCACTAAATACTGTAACTCATCCGCACATTCAGCATTCACCACTTTATCATCTGCATACATCAAATCACGAAAGTTTAAAGTACTTAGTTTCAGGCCTAGGTATATTTTCATTCTTTAGAGTTCTTACGCAATGATCAATATACAGATTGAACAGCCATGGGGATAATACGCAGCCTTGCTTCACCTCCTTTGAGATGCTTGAATCGGACATTACTGGTCTGAGTGCTACGTTAGTTAATATTACCTGTCATAACACTTCTATCAATATCTTCATCAGGTCTTCCATTTCGTTCTCTACTTTTATCGTACATGCACTTATACTTTCAGTTTTACACAACAGCTAAGATTATAAAAATGAAAACACAATTATAAAAATATACATTCAAGCTTTATGTAACAAATTTTAGATAATAATTTTACTATACTTTACAGATAGATGTAAAGTATAGTAAAATTATGTATTATAGGTACATAAACACGTATGTTATGTACCTATAATACATAAATGCATGTTTGCAGTGTTATTACATTGTATATTAATTAGAATTCCTAATTTAATCAATGGTAACACTATTATTACCGTTATGTTGTCAACAATATGAAAATTCATGAACGGATAATTGAAGGATTCGTGTTCATATAATATATATGATAATATTTACATGACCCTTTACTCTGTACACTGTCATTTGATTAGGTTGTGAATACTGTTAGTTTAGAAAGCACGGAATCGACAGAGGGAATGAATTTTGGTTCGCCCGTGGATCCAACCAATGTAAATATTATTAAAATATATTATAACTCCAACTAGACTATAATATAGTCAGTGTTTACACTGAATATCGCATTTCAACGAACCGCCTTGGATAATCGAATACATTAAACTTCCGTGTCCTTCCGCAATCCATTCTAATAATTCTATTTGTTCGATCAATCCCGGCGGAAAATACAAGAGGGATTTTCTTTTTAAGTTCGCAATCCATTAGGACATTATACGACAACCAACGACCCTAAAAGCCTTTTCAAATTTGAATTCTGATATCAAAATAGAGGCACGGTGTTTGCCTAGAAAACACGGAATACCAAAGTTGAGTCCTGACCATCTAATAAAACAGACACACATAATCCATTTACACGTTCCGTTTTTAGGTGGGTATAGTACAAATTTTGTAATAGTTGAGAGTTATGATTTATATTTTAAAGCCTTTCCTTGAAACAATTGATATCACAATAAATCATGTGAACGAAACCGCGATTAACATATTTTTTTTTATAACTTTGACACACCAAAACAAGCGTTACCTATTTTTTTGTAATAAAATACATTTAAATATAGTACTAAGAATGATGATGGTGAACCTGCAGTGTATCACACCTAAAAAACAAAAAATATTAGTATTTATTTTATTTTACTTAATATTTTCATAAAATAAAAATAAATGAAACTATCTGCTTTTAACTTTAAATTTGTAAGTTAGAACGTTTTCGAGATTGCTCTCTACTTCTTCTACCGCTTTAGTTAGTAGTGTTTCCTGTTATTTTCGGAGTCTGCTCTTGAGAGATGGACGTCCAACTATCCCTCCATCGCTTGGGTGGTCTTCCAGGGGGTTTGCTATTTATTATCTCCTTGCTCTCATCTTCAGTAACTTCTTAATACTAACTTAAAAACTTGATGGAGTTAGTAATTGTGAAAACACAACTCCATCGGGCAATCGAACCCGGGACCTTTGCATCAGCAGTCAGCCTTAAGCGTTATATATATGATACTTAACCAACTGAGCCACGAAAGCCGATAGTTAGTTTTAATTTTTTTCGTAAATATTTATTTATACAATTGAGAATATCACATAAATTATTCCATAGACTTATTTGAGTTATTATTTTTTTTTTAATAAAAAAATTAATATTTCCTTGTTCTATAAGTACATATACATCTTCCTACGTTCCCTAAAATAAGCAAATAAATGCTTGTGCTTAGGTGTACGAAATCGGTCGAGTCAGGATTCGAACTCGCGACCACTGGATTACTAGCCCAGCGCGCTAACCGCTCTGCCACCGACACATCTATCATTGATCATTCTAAAGATTGTAAATAAATAGTTAAATGTCAATAGTTAAAATTAATGAAAAATCATTTACATAACCTATTTTAAATTATAAAAAAATATAAATTTACATAAGAATATTTCTACAACATCGATGGTCCTTGATTTTGTAGTATGTCGTATAGAAATTGGATTCATTATCTTCGGTAACCAAGAACAAGCATTAACCATTAAAGGGTTGACTTCGCATACATAAATTTCATTCAGATCCCAAACAATGAAATATCTTCGAAGATTAGATATATACCTAATTTAATGTGAGGTTACGCGAAGACAGTGTCATTTATTATAAGTGTACTAAATAGGGAAACGGCTTCCGTCTTACATTATGAATTCTCTGTATTTAGTGAAGAATCGCGTAGTCACGTAATATACTGTCACTACTTAAAACTATTTTACAAATTAATTCGGTATTTATAACGACAAACTATAAGGGTGATGAAAGATAACGCTTAAGGCTGGAATTACCAAAGATATCTAAGGAAACGTTAAGCAATTCTTTTACTTTTCATAAACTTATGACGAATTCGTCAACAACCTCCCCTCTCCTAATCTATGTACTCCTCCCGTTCTAGGGCTACGTTCACAATGAACGCCGAGTGCACTTGGTGACGCTCTAAGCCGTTCATAATGACGGGAAACAGACGCTCGAATGACACTCGAATGACGAGTGTATGCTCCGAACGCTCTGTAAAATATAATACAATGTTGCGTTATATAATGTTGCGTTTAGATTGAAACGCCGCCCGCTTGAAATCATTCAGTAAGATTGGTGTGAAAAACGCCACACTCTGCAACTGCAGGTATGTACATTAGGGTGGGCCGAAAAACCATTTTTTTTATTTCGAAGTTGTAATAGCGCGGAAATTTGCGAATTATATAGACAACAAAATTGAAAAAAAAATATCCAAATCGGTTGACATCTTCCGGTCGCGCATAGGCCTTAAAGTTTGAAAAAAATATGAAAAATCATCATTTTTGCGATTATTTTTGAATTACATATTTTCGTAATGTAATAGTTAGTAACGTCTTCAAATAGAGCCTTTAAACACTGTGTTTTAATTTGGTTTAGAGTTTTTGGTTCAAAATTTGTCAAAATTTTGAAACTTTCACATTTTTACGACTTCTTTAATATATTTTATTTTAACGTAATAATTACAGAATTTTTATTTTAGAACATAAGGACATTGTGTTTTATCATGGTGTGAATAAATGAACAACTTCCGGTCGCAACCCCAATGCTGTAGAAAAACAGTACCTGAAAAAAGATTATCCTATGACATGATGGGTGATAATTTCAGATTTTTATGCATTTTTGGTATTTGATAAATAATAAGTATTTAAATGTAGTATCCGTAGTTAAGCCAGACAACGTCACTCGCCTAGCTATTGCTCCCCTTCACTCAAAAACGTTTCGTAGAATTATTAAGGAAGGGCATTATTCGCTGATTCAAGAACCCGGCTCACTCTACGTTGGCCACTTTACTCCAAATTCGAGAAGCTCTGAAGATATTATCAAGTCTGTAATTTCTTACCTGTCTGAGCGTGGTATTTCTCTTGAAAATCTATTTGTCATCGGATGTGTTGGTACTGCTGTCAATACAGGTTGGAAAACTGGTCTGATTCGCCGAGTTGAACTTTATTTAAAGAAACCTGTACAATGGGCAATTCGCCTCCTCCATTTCAATGAGTTGCCATTCCGCCACATGTTTGAGCACCTATATGGCAAGACAATGGGGCCTAGTACTTCAAAAGGGCTAATCAGTGAAAAGTTAGTTTGCATCCAAAAACTGCCGGTGGTTAACTTCCAGAGAATTGATTGTCAGATCGCACAGATTGACAGAAAGGTGCTTAGCAAAGATCAGCAATATCTACTTGATATTTCAAAAGCAATAAAATCAGGAGCTTGTTAAGAAGATTTGGCTGTACGGGATCCTGGGCACTTATCACATTCGAGGTGGTTGACAAAAGCAAATAGAACTCTTAGATTGCACATAAGTGAAGAAAACCCTTCACCAAAATCATATATGCCGATGTGGTTTACTATCAAAACAAGTAAACACTACAGACGGCCCGAAACTTGTTTACCAAGCAAAAAAATCTACCAGGTATTTGTCAAAACCTTTTACTTGATGTTATCGACCCTGTTATCGAACGGAATGATTTTTTCGCCCACCCAGAACACTTACTGATAACCATGACTCAAGATGATAAGTAACACATAAGAGAGCTTGGACTTCGAAGAATTCTGCAGGCAAGGCAGATAGATGCAAGAAGGAAAACAGTAAGAACATTCACGCCACCAAAAATCAACTTCAATGCGCAAGAATACTCAGAAATGATTAACTGGATGGACTGTGAATTATCTTCTCCCCCATTGTTGGCAGAAATCAGTGACGTCGATATCAAATCACACATCGACAGTGACTCAATCCCTGACTGGAACATTACTTTCAAGTAATTTCCAGTTCACACGCAGGGTCTTGAACGATGAGTAAAACTAGTCACGGAAGCCTCAGAAAAAGTTTATGGAGCTGAATCTCGAGACGGATTTATAGGAACCACTTTGCTGTCCAGATCATCCATGCCTTACTTCACCAGCAAATCTGTCTTCAAAGTACCTTCGGCTACAAAATAGAGAACATTACGAATGGACAGGTTCAACTAACATGGATTATTTATACAAAAATCTGTTTTTCTTTTTTACGAAAGTAAGTTTATTGTTAAAAACTATATTGTAACTCAAATATTTAAGCTTTTTAAATATACGTTGTTACTGTTATCACCCATCATGTCATAGGACTATCTTTTTTCAGGTACTGTTTTTCTACAGCATTGGGGTCATTGCGCGACCGTAAGTTGTTCATTTATTCACACCACGGTAAAACATAATGTTTTTATATTCAAAAAATAAAAAATTTGTGACTATTACGTTAAAGAAAATATATTAAAGATATAAAAAAGAAGTCGTAAAAATGTGAAATTTTCAAAACTTTGTCAAATTTTGGAGCTTATGCGCGACCGGAATATATAAACTGATCTAAACCAAATTAAAACACAATGTTTAAAGGCTCTATTTGAAGACGTTACTAACTATTACATTACGAAAATATCTAACTCAAAAATAAAAATAAATAATCGCAAAAATGATGATTTTTCATATGTTTTCAAACTTTAAGGCCTAGGCGCGACCGGAGGATGTCAACCGATTTTGATATTTTTTTTTAATTTTGTTGTCTATATAATTCGCAACTTTTCCGCGCTATTACAACTTCGAAATAAAAAAAAGGCCCACCCTAATGTACATCCGACGCCCGACGTTGACCGTTGAATCTGAACACAGCCCTGTGCAACTCCCGTTCACAAGAGTCCAAAGAATTCCTTTAAGTCGTTCACCCATCAGTGAAGTGGCCGCCCATGTGGCATTCGCCTCTCGGTCTCCTTATCCAGTAGTCTTTTCGTTCATTTATTATCTTTCATCCTATCGGTGTGTCCCGCCCATTTCCAGTTTTGCGTTGCTATTCCTTAAACCACATTTGATAATTTGGTCTGAGCTGAGTATCCAGTCATTCCTTTTCCTGTTGCCAATATTATCCTTTCCGTTTCTCTTTGTGCTATTCGCAATTTGTTGGCAGTTTGGTTAAGGTCATAGTTTCCATGCCCTAAATGAATACTGGTAGAACACGCTGCTCAAACACCCTTGATTTCAGAGAATCTGGTATAGAGCTACGAAATATACAATCAAGTATCCTCAAAGGCCGCCCAAGCGGGACTTTTTATTTATTTATTTATAAAGTAGTAAATACAAAATAACAGAAAAGTTGACACTCTCTCGATAGAGTTAAAAACTTACAAATTACATATTTATAGACACGAGAAAAACTCGACTTAACTAAAAATATGACATTTTAAAGCTATTTTAAATGTGTTTAGTTCAAGGGCATATTCATTATATAAAAAAAAATTAGACCAATTTACCCACACGTTTTAAAACCTTATTCCATTGATAAGTCTTAACCTAAAACCTTAGACCTTATTCAAAACAAGTTAGTTATACAATATTTTTGGTTTGTTTGGTTTGAAAATTTACAACCATACGTAATATAAACACCGAGATGACAGGATCCTCAACAAGGTGATAAAACAACATAAGATCTCCTTTTAAATTTAGGTTACATTTAATCTCATTAATTACTTACGTATATTAATTTTCAATGGGGTTAATTTTGAAAGTCATTGATAGTAATTAATTATGACATATATTAGTACCTAACACTGCGAAGAGTATCGTATTAAAGAGTATTATAGGTTCCTGCCTACTCTTAATTTCGTCATATTTCATATTAATTGACTTTTCGATTATAATTAAAACAGTTTTTTATGGTCAAAAAACATAATATAAAATTAATTGTAAGTGATAATAATTTATTTACTGACATAATATATGGGTTAAATTATAAAAATCATTATTATCGTTTTGAATTACACGAGTGTCAAAAAGCGTAGAATATTCTTACATACATACATACATACATACCATCACGCCTTATAACTTACGGGGTAAGCAGAGAGAACCGAGCGCCATACTCCTCTACTTTTGCACACATTCCTAGCTTCCTTTACATCCATGCATCGTCTCATACATGCTCGTCGATTATTCAAGCTTCTTATATTTCCTTCTTTCAAAATATCTTTCACATGGTCATGCCATCGCTTTCTGGGGCGGTCCCTGCTATTCACTCCATCTCTTACACCCATGAATATTGTTTTGGTCAGTCGTTCATCATTCATTCTTTCAATATGTCCAAACCACCTCAAGTAATTCACTTTCATTTTACTTAAAATACTCTTCTTCATCTTGCATTTCCTCCTTATGTCCTCATTTTTTATTCTATCATGTATCGTTCTATTACATACTCTTCTTAGTGATCTCATTTCCACAGCATTTATTAGACTTTCATGCGTCTTTTGCCACGTCCATGTTTCACTGGCATACATCAAAGTGGGCACTACAATTGCATTATGTACGGCAATTTTGGCTTCCTTTGAGATGCTTGGATCGGACATTACTGGTATGAGAGCTCCGTTTATTCTATTACCTGCCATAACTCTTCTTTCAATGTCTTTACCAGGTCTTCCATTCCGTTCAAACATACTCCCCAAGTATAAATATTCCTCTACTTGTTCTAGCCATTAGTTCTCTACTTTTATTCTACACGGAGTTATACTTTCAGTTTTTTCGAATACCAATATCTAAGATTAAGGTCATTCTAGCCCAGTTGGTTAGCGGCCGCCCAAACGCTTACGGGTTATTACGAATATCTTAGATTTACTCACATTCATTCTCAGTCCGTTCTGCAAGCATCCTTCATACACTTTATTTACTAAATACTGTAACTCATCTGCACATTCAGCAATCACCACTTAATCATCTGCATACATCAAATCACGTACATTTACAGTATTTAGTGTCAGGTCCAGTAGAGGAATTGCTTATAGAAGCCGAAAATCTTGGCTTGCCTATGAATATTATGTTAAGAAAAATATAAAAACTAATATTTATTTATTTGTTTTATTGCAACCATACTACATGATTAAAAATTAAACCGTTTGTAGATACTATGCTTTACAGGGCCACAAATGTAAATATTATTTTGGAGTGTGATTTTAAAAATATTTTTCATGGCCACTGAAATGAACAACGATGCCAAAAAACATTAAATTTTCGACATTTCCCAATTTTCTTCCAGGGTTTGCCTAGTCCGAAGGTTCTAGTCTCGCCCCTGGTCAGGCCTATATTTTCATTCTTTAGTGCTCTTACGTAGTGATCAATATAAAGATTGAATAGCCATGGGGATAATACGCAGCCTTGCTTCACCCCCTTATGAATAGGGAACCATGTTGTCAACGCAACGTTGACACGGACACAAGCTCCACTATTTTCATACAGAGACGCAACAGCACGTATTAGTTTGCTCTTCACTCCATACATTGATAGGATATCCCACAACTTTTCCCTATCTACTTTTAATATTCTTAATGTTTCCCTATCTTATTTTTGCAATGAAGTATTTTCTTTTCATTGCTTTAATTGTTATCTAAGTGTAATATATATTTTCTTTTTAGCTTTCATTCTTTTACTGGTGTACACTCACATTTTTTTCATAATTTGTAATCTGGTTGGTTGGGAGAAATTGCCTAATGGAAAGAAGCCCGCCAGTATGCAATATATTTGTTTGTATTATGTACGAAAAGTTAAATAAATAAAAATATAGTCGTCTTGTTAATAATACCACCTACAAGACTTACGACCTGTCGTCAACTAGTAAACGTGATCAAGTATATCAAATATTTCTTTCATATTATAATATGTTACCTTATATGACGAACCCCTTCCTCTCTCAAATAGTAACAGGAAATATAAAGTAATATTATTAAAATGCAAATTAAGAATTAGACAAAATACTGTAGGTATAATTCATATGAAACTGTACACACATTGAACATTTTTAATAATGAGAAATTTCTTTGAGACACAAACGGAGTTATAAAATGAATGCAGATTAATACAAAATTTTCGAGATATTCTGTATTCTATCAAAGAGAACACGTACAACGGTGAATCATAGTGAAACAGTTTTTTTTTTCTTTTATCAAAAACGTGAGCTCTGAAAGACGAACTAAACCTTTGACCATTGAAATTAAAAATGATAAAAACTTGTAGGTACCGAAATGTATTGAAACTCAGTCCATGAATACGAATTCAGACTGTGTATGCTCTGCAAGAATCAAATTTGTGAATATATCTCGAATAAAATATTTCAAAATGTCATAATAGCATTCATTTTGTAGCTCGTGCGAAATTTTATTACTACGATTTGTAATATTTGGGCATCAATGAAAACAAATATTATCTTAATTATATTTTATGGGTAGGTACTTTTTACCATTGTATGTATTGAATGATAAATACTTTTAAATACATGCTTCTCAATGGTCCACCAAAAATGTAGTCTAACTGTCGCATGTCGATTTGGTCAAGAGAATTTATTCTCTTAACATATCGACAAAGTATTAAGCCAAGACCCACGTATAAGTAATACTAGGAATTTTTTAACAGATTTTTAATTATCTCAATAGAGACGAAGTTGGAATATTTATTGTAGGAGAACCGGAAAATCAAGGCACCTACAGGGCTTACGACCTGTCATCGGCTGGTTTACGTGATCACTTAATGCGCTTGCGCAACGTTCACCAATTATGCCTTTTTTAATACTAGGAACATTTTGTATTGCGTAGTGGACTTTTTGCATGCCAAAAACACCAACTTAGAGGCTTGGCAGCATATATGTTCTCACACACATGGATTTACTCAGAATTCGGAGTAGATAATTTTATCTGTGTGCGTGTGTGTGTATGTGTGTGTACGTACGTCCCCCCTTATAACTTTTGATCCGCTGGATTCACAAAGCCTAAAATTTCAGAATATATAGACAATTTTAGGTACACAAAACTTTTATACTCAGTATTTAGAATTTTGTTCCAGTCAGGGGTTATCAACATTTTAATTTTTATAGCATTTGTCCACATATCTCAAAAACTATAAAAGCCAGAACGCTGAAATTTTGTACAAATATAGTCAAATATAGTATCTCGAAATGGATTTTGAAAAACAGTTCCAGGGTTTGTATTTTCAATCCATGGACCTTGATATCATTCTCTAACCGACACAACTTTAACCACTTTTAATGATAAAAGTTCAAAGTGCCCCAAAACCATTTTGTCCTGTATTACCTACATACATTTCCCCTGTTATGTTCTTTGAAAATTAAAATTATAATAGCTCATGTAGTAGAAACAACTTTGAATGTTTGATAATCGGAAACTATCATTTCCGTCGTGGATAATAATATGAAGATATCCTCCCAGAATCATTAGCTGGTTTCCTATCTGCCTGTACAGTGTACTGGAAACATAATAGCTTTGTATCGAAGTTTGTAGCTGGGGGGTGCCATCCTGATTTGGTAAGAATTATTACTGTACGATATTGCAAAAAATATACTAGGTTCTTAATTATCTGTTATTATAATATCAATACCGGGTAAATTACCCATGATAACAACCGAAAACCAAACGTGAAGAAATATTCTGATGGAAATACTAAATATATGGATAATTATTAATTAACCCAAAATGAGAAACACAAGATGTTAGTCGTCGCTATGTTTGTATTAATTATCAATTATTTTATTTTAATGAATTATCGTGTATCAGAATAAATGTATCTATTCTATTATATTTTATTTTAGGCAACTCACCCTATAATGAGGATGATTTGTGCCAAAGCGAAAACAATGTATTATTTATAAACAATCGATCGTTTTACAATACAAATTAATATCACTAATAGAAATTAATTTTGAATGTTATAAATTAATATCATTGATGAAAATTGTTTTTATTAAGAAGCTCAAACTGTTTTTATTAAGAAGCAAAAATTGGTATGACAAATTATTGCCTTTATTTCCATTTCTTTTAAAAATATCGAAAAATGCCGAAACATGTAAACTAGAGAATTTAATTTTCTATAAAAAATGAATACACTATAGTAATATATCTCAAACTTTTTTTAACAAAGTTTGTACAAATTAATATTAGTGACGACATCACTTCATACAATTTGTATGGAATACACAATATCCAAGTTCAACTATAAATACTATCGCTATCGACAGTTGGATCTCATGTGTTACACGCAACTAGTTATTTATAAATATTTAAGCGTTTATAATATATGATTATTATGTATACATTTGCAAGAATAAAATATGGGTTTAAAATCTATTCACTATATTAGATGGGTAACTAATATGTGATTTCTCCTTACACTAATTCTATATTGAAGTACGGATGACACCAAAATGTACCTACAAAGAAATATGCTTTGGTTAAGGATCAACACTAGATGGGTCGACACAATTGGAACGATATAATCAAATTGCGGATTCAAATTACCACCATTGTAACATTGTATATATTGCTCCAAAACCGCAAATGTGATTTGAAACAAGGAAGCCATTGTAATATAAGGCCATTAAAAGAATTCTAAGTCGTTTCAGAGTACAACATGCAAAAATGTGTAGAAGAATGAATGAGGAACGGCTGATGAAAAAATATACAAATGGAGAGAATAGTATAGTAAGGGTACCCCTAAAAATGGATGGCATGACGAAGCATAATCGACGATCATCAATGTAAAGGAAGCTATGAATGTTGGCAAGGATAGTGTATGTGGCGCTCAACTCTCACTGAAAACCCCGTTACGACCATGGCGTGACGGTTTATTTGTAAGTAAGTACCTATGTTTTTATAGAAGAAAAATAACTTTACTTAGTACTTTTTACAAGGACATTCATTCTTTTAAAAAAAATGATATAAATTAAATAAAAAAAAGTTGGTTATTCGTAGAGTACAGTAGTAATTCAATAAACAAACTGAAGTCAAAATTGAAATTAATTTGATAAAAATTCTATAATATCTAACTCGTTAATAATTCTTTGGTTAAGTTAGAAATACTTCAAAACTATATATTCATGAATATTGAAACGATTTTACATCCTTTAACAAAATTACATGTCGGATTATTTTCAGCGCTCCAAAGTATGATTCTTCAAGTAAACAAACTGTGAGAACTAGATCATGTAATTTAAATACAGAGCATATCAAATAGTTAGATTCAAAGAGCATACATACAGCCATATATGTATTATACAGTGTTCCGATCTGCATTCGTATCAGACAGAGAAATGCAGGGGATTATAAAGTCTTCCTGATCAAACAACTCCAATAAATTTCTAATGACCGAGAGTTCTATCAGAACGTTAAACAACTTGCCTGCACAAATACAAAGTCGACAGAACGACGGGAAATAGGATGTATTCAAACCACATTTATGAAAAATGTATCTCATAAGGATTCAAGACCCGATTTATTCCATTAAAATTTAAATTAGCTTTCAATATTAAAACGCCAAAGAAATACGCAATCAAAAATGCACAACGTGTTTGCGTATGTAACACGTTTACATAATAAAAATGTATAAAATCAACTATGTCAATCTCAATGTCTATAAATTTTTCATTAAGATATAAGGGCTAAACCGGTAGAAACCCTATAAGACTGGTTGAATATTAATGATGCAATCATCCTGATTTACAAGCAAAAGACTATATTTTTCAAAGATTATGATATACCTCCATAATAAGCTCACAACAAAATATAATACCAACACACCCACACCACACTAGATGTCAGAAACTGTACGTGTGTTTTATATATATATATAAAATATAGGTAAACACATTAGAATATAATACACACCCACACCACACTAGATGTCAGAAACTGTACGTGTGTTTTATATCTATATAAAATATAGGTACACACATTAGAATATAATACACACCCACACCACACTAGATGTCAGAAACTGTACGTGTGTTTTATATATATATATATATATATATATATAAAATATAGGTACACACATTAGAATATAATACACACCCACACCACACTAGATGTCAGAAACTGTACGTGTGTTTTATATCTATATAAAATATAGGTACACACATTAGAATATAATACACACCCACACCACACTAGATGTCAGAAACTGTACGTGTGTTTTATATCTATATAAAATATAGGTACACACATTAGAATATAATACACACCCACACCACACTAGATGTCAGAAACTGTACGTGTGTTTTATATCTATATAAAATATAGGTACACACATTAGAATATAATACACACCCACACCACACTAGATGTCAGAAACTGTACGTGTGTTTTATATCTATATAAAATATAGGTACACACATTAGAATATAATACACACCCACACCACACTAGATGTCAGAAACTGTACGTGTGTTTTATATCTATATAAAATATAGGTACACACATTAGAATATAATACACACCCACACCACACTAGATGTCAGAAACTGTACGTGTGTTTTATATCTATATAAAATATAGGTACACACATTAGAATATAATACACACCCACACCACACTAGATGTCAGAAACTGTACGTGTGTTTTATATCTATATAAAATATAGGTACACACATTAGAATATAATACACACCCACACCACACTAGATGTCAGAAACTGTACGTGTGTTTTATATCTATATAAAATATAGGTACACACATTAGAATATAATACACACCCACACCACACTAGATGTCAGAAACTGTACGTGTGTTTTATATCTATATAAAATATAGGTACACACATTAGAATATAATACACACCCACACCACACTAGATGTCAGAAACTGTACGTGTGTTTTATATCTATATAAAATATAGGTACACACATTAGAATATAATACACACCCACACCACACTAGATGTCAGAAACTGTACGTGTGTTTTATATCTATATAAAATATAGGTACACACATTAGAATATAATACACACCCACACCACACTAGATGTCAGAAACTGTACGTGTGTTTTATATCTATATAAAATATAGGTACACACATTAGAATATAATACACACCCACACCACACTAGATGTCAGAAACTGTACGTGTGTTTTATATCTATATAAAATATAGGTACACACATTAGAATATAATACACACCCACACCACACTAGATGTCAGAAACTGTACGTGTGTTTTATATCTATATAAAATATAGGTACACACATTAGAATATAATACACACCCACACCACACTAGATGTCAGAAACTGTACGTGTGTTTTATATCTATATAAAATATAGGTACACACATTAGAATATAATACACACCCACACCACACTAGATGTCAGAAACTGTACGTGTGTTTTATATCTATATAAAATATAGGTACACACATTAGAATATAATACACACCCACACCACACTAGATGTCAGAAACTGTACGTGTGTTTTATATCTATATAAAATATAGGTACACACATTAGAATATAATACACACCCACACCACACTAGATGTCAGAAACTGTACGTGTGTTTTATATCTATATAAAATATAGGTACACACATTAGAATATAATACACACCCACACCACACTAGATGTCAGAAACTGTACGTGTGTTTTATATCTATATAAAATATAGGTACACACATTAGAATATAATACACACCCACACCACACTAGATGTCAGAAACTGTACGTGTGTTTTATATCTATATGAAATATAGGTACACACATTAGAATATAATACACACACAACATAATACCGCTATGTCAATAATGATTTAAGCAGAGAGAATCGAGCGCCACTACACCCTTGCGATCACTTATCGATCCAACATAATGTTCAAATGGTGCATTTGATCCCAAGCTTCATATTTATTATCATTATTATTATTCACGGCTTAAAATCCGCACGGCGTAAACCTGAAAATATACATACACATTGGTACAAGTAGGTTAACAAGCCAAAAATGAAATAATATTTCTGGTGCATTTCAGGGGTGACATCTGTGCGAGACACCGTCGTCTAATTTATAACGACTGTTGCTTTCATTGTTAACAAATAAACCAATTTCTCAATAGATGGCGTTACAAAAAGGTTTCTTCATTACTTCATAAATGGCAATAGTAATAATGTCTTATTTTAACAACTCTTTGTCTAGGTTGACTGCTGGGGTCAGCTCTCCTCGTCCTTTTACTTTGTCCCGTAAGGACACTCCAGCTGCCCATCTCAACATACGCATATAAACAGATAAAAAATAAGAAAAAAGATAAAAAATACATATAGTTTATAATGTCGTGCACATCAACCAGCACACCTGTCGCCGGTTACCCCAAATTATGTGATATTGTGCCGTGGTGGTAAGAATGAATGAATATAGCATAATTATTTACCTGCAAATATCACATTTTAAATTAAACCACGATGAATCCCAAATTTGAATACTGCAGACGCTATATTGTATGTAAAATTTCGCGAAACCAAATGAATGCTTTTAAAGTTATGCGTGAAACCTTCAAAAGCCGCATCTGTTAAACAACGAAAATAACCATCTTACGTTTTGGACCATTATGATACTGTTAACGCGTGATTTTCTTATAAGGGGCAAAAAGACCTGTAAAATTAGGTCAAATAAACCCCCCCTTTAGCTTTTGAACAACTCAGGCAATTAACAAAAGTAACATTGGTAATGAGGCAACAAGCCATTATATGTTTGTCTAAATGTCTGCATTAAATGTTGGAAGTTTAGAAAAAAATGTACCCTGATACTTTGTGAGAATAACTTACGGACATCAAAACCAATGACAACGAGTATAAAAATATTTTTTTGTTTTCAAAATCAATTGTTTCTGCTGAAGACATACTTCGACGTCTTTAATTAATGTTTGCAAGTATGTTTGTAAGTGTGTATCTTGTGCGTTCTTAAATCGTTCATCCGATCGCCACGAAACTTTGGTAATTTGTCGGGAGTATATCCGGGAAGATTTTTGGGTTAAAACTTTTTTTTTAAATCCAAAATCCAGGAGGGACGGGAGGGACTAAAAGAAGGAAGGAACGAGTCAGACTAAAGGGGGGAAGGAACGAGAGGGACTGAAAGAACGGAATTATAATAAGAAATTTTAAACTACATAAAGATCGACCAGTTTAAACTATACATAAGCAGTACAACGTTTGCCGGGTTCCCAATGATTTCAAGAGATAAATAAAATAACTTCTAATTTATTGTATAAAATGATTTGATACTCAATACAACATAATTAGTGCCGGTTGATTGAGTGGTGGCTTTATGCGGCAGACTTCACATCCCTCATTTCCCGCCATCTTTCCAACCCCTTCATCTCCAATCAATATCCTTTTTTATTATTTATTTACATTGTATACTTTTGTTTTGATAAGCTCTTCATCTTTTTTGTTCTATGTTTTTTTTTCTTTTTTCTCATCTACCTATTTTATTCTGTTGTTGGTTATTTTTTTAATTTGTTGATAGTAGTTTTGGCGCATGTTTTTTTTAGTGTTTTGTACATTTTTCTTTTTTGATCGCTGTTTCTGTCTCAAATAAATAAATAATATACGATGGATACATAAAAACACACATATACATACTCACATACAAAAAAAAATACCAGGGAGATGCATTTATTCTAAATATGACCTATACCTACACAAATTTGAACGTCCAACTACTTGCCAATATTTCACAACTCCTTTCATTAAACTCTCCGTCCATAAACATGAAAATTTCTAAATTAATTTTTATCAATGATATTAATTTTTAACATTCAAAATTTATTTCTACTAAGGATATTAATTTGTTTATAAATAATAGATTGTTTTCGCTTTGGCACAAATTATCCTCATTATAGGGTGAGTTGCCTAAAATAGAATAGAATAGATACATTTATTCTGATACACGATAATTCATTAAAATAATTGATAATTAATACAAACATATAGACGACTAACATCTTGTGTTTCTCATTTTGGGTTAATTAATAATTATCTATATAATTAGTATTTCCATCAGAATATTTCTTCACGTTTGGTTTTCGGTTGTTATCATGGGTAATTTACCCGGTATTGATATTATAATAACAGATAATTAAGAACCTAGTATATTTTTTGCAATATCGTACAGTAATAATTCTTACCAAATCAGGATGGCACCCCCCAGCTACAAACTTCGATACAAAGCTATTATGTTTCCAGTACACTGTACAGGCAGATAGGAAACCAGCTAATGATTCTGGGAAGATACCTTCATATTATTATCCACGACGGAAATGATAGTTTCCGATTATCAAACATTCAAAGTTGTTTCTACTACATGAGCTATTATAATTTTAATTTTCAAAGAACAAAACAGGGGAACTGTATGTATGTAATACAGGACAAAATGGTTTTGGGGCACTTTGAACTTTTATCATTAAAAGTGGTTAAAGTTGTGTCGTGTCGGTTAGAGAATGATATCACGGTCCATGTATTGAAAATACAAACACTAGGATTATACATTCATGTTACCACGTAACTAAAACTGATTATTTTAATTATATTTCAGTCATAAATTGCAGAGAAAACTATGATTATCCTGTAGAATCCTCAAATACCGAGACACAAATTCATACCAATACTGTCGTTACTAAAAACCATAAATAGTAGATACGAGATACCTATTGTTTTAATATAATAGGTAATAATAAAACTACCTATCTTGACACCCTGCTTAAGAGACGAGTTTTTTGTCAAATGCCAGATTCTTACAACTAAACAATGATCCGTTTACAATATACATTCAATTATATATATTTTTTAGATTCACTCGATTTACATACACATTGGTATAAGTAGGTAAACAAGCCAAAAATTAAATAATATTGCTGGCGCAGTTCAGGGGTGATATCTTTGCGAGAACACCGTCACCTCATTTATAAGGACTGTTGCTTTCATCGTTTACAAATAAACCAATTTCTCAATAGATGGCGTTACAAAAAAAATCTTCGTTACTTCTTAGATGGCAATTGTAAAAATGTCTTATTTTCAGGTGAATTGTTACACATTATTCAAATATATAGAACTTTCGAAAATTACGTTGATAAGGGAACTCAATAAGAAGGCATAATCGGTGAACGTTGCGCAAGCGCATAAAGTGATAGTCGTAAGCCCTGTAGGTGCCTTGAGTTCCTGGTTCTTTTATAATATTCCAACTTCGTCTCTATTGAGATGTTAAAAAGTTTGTCAATAAAATAGATTCATTGTGCTTTATAGTAAATTATTTCACATATTCGACTTGTACTGATTGGAAATAGTCCCCAATTTCTTGTGCCTCGCACGAAACGCATCAAATTCAATATATTTTTTATCCGTCTATGTTGTTATTTTCAATGTATATTTTATGCTAGTAGTATGTAGTAAAAGGCAATTTGTGCCGTTACTTCAACAAATAAATAAATAAATTACCAACGAAATTAAAATTAATTTTTTTTTTAATTAAATAATTGATAATATTCAATACTGAGCGCTGTCAACTCTTGGGAATAACGCCGGGGACATGTAAGTTACATGTATATATGTACCTTTTTCAGCGCGAAAAAAACATATGGGGTAGATAGATATACCTCCAGATATAGACGCGTCTCAAGCAGACGAGACGGGCTAATGACGGTATTACAGTCCAAAGTGGAATGATATTGGAATATTAGCCCAAGTAATCCTATCTAAAACCAACCGAACTAGTAAAGAGCCGGGACAAGCCACGGTCGTGGTTGAAGTGACAAAAACCAGACCAAAGCAACAAAATCAAAACCAATAAAACTATCCAAATGTTCGGATTTTACAGCAATTACAGAGCGTTCAAACAATTGTGACATTTCTGACATGCCTTTTTTGAGGAGAATCTTACCAAATTAATCAATTTTATAAATCTTGAACATTTCACTAAAGATTAAGAAATCAAGGCATACTTATCCGTATTTCTCTGCAGTGTCCAACCATCATGAAAACCATTGTTTACCATGTTTGTGTATGTACTTGATATCTTTTGTGTCATTATCAGCAAATTTTATATCATTTATACATAAAATTAAGATATAATGATCTGAAGTACACCACCGACAGCTAGTGTTAAAATAAATAATGTTATTTTTGCTCGACGATACTGAGATTACTAATCTAGAGAGCTCTGTATCTGGACTACTTTTTGTCCTATACATTTTTGCTGTTGTTCATAATGAAGTTCTGAGAAGAGGGAAATTAGAGTCAACAGTAAGACCAAAATTTACCTCTATAAATGTGAAACCATGATAATTTTTATCAGCAGTTATGCAAGACCAAGTTTGTTATAAAAGGCCTTGAGTTTTTACCATCACTAGACAAGAGTGATTTCGTTTAAACGAAATTGCAAATAGGTAGGAACCGATTTTATGTAAGTAAGATTCTTTATTTTACAAATAAAAAATCTACAATTTTGAAAGAAAATAAGCTATTTTTAAGGTTGAAAAATAAATCTTTAATTAATATTCATATTTTATAGGATGTCGATATAAGGACACGAAAAAAGAATATAAGATGAAGAAAGATGCAATTGAAAGAATGAAAGTAAACACGTTGAGATGGTTTGGTCACAGGGGAAGAATGAATGACGAACGCCTTGCGGAGTGGTCCACGAAAACGAAGGCACGACCATTTGAGAGACACATTCAGGGACGAACATGCACGGCTTGTGGAAATCTATTCTTAAAATTTAAAAGTATATTTTTCCACAGACGACTTTGCATTATCAAGGTATAAAAGAAAGTGAATTTGAAAAGACTAATCCAATACTGCTTCAAATATGAACCATATTGCTAGATGGCATAACCTTTCTGGGGATTCACAGTTAATTTTCATTCAATTTTAATTCAGCTTAGCGACTGTGATAAAATGAAATGAAAGAAAGGAATAATTACAGAAGATGTAACAAAATGTTGGCTATTACTGGTTATCCAGCAATTTCCTTAAACGTTTATTGCCAATATTAATGGAAGATATTAACCTGTGCATTATTGTCTGTCGCACCATACTACGACATTTTTAATATAAAAACTCAATAAAATTGCATGAAAATAAACATTTAAAATAATATTAGGTCCTTACATTTGAAATTGGCGTTTTGTATGGGAGGAACATAAAGTCGATTTTTATTTTAAATATAATATATTTATTTAATCAAAGTATGTACCATTGCTATCTATGCACTTTTTGCCATCTCATAGGTAGTTCATCGATCCCTTTACTAAAAGAACCATTCGGACGGGAATCAATAAAATCTTTGAAGGCGGTTTGGACTGCCCCATCGGAGTTGAATTTTTTCCCTTCCAAGAAGTTATCCAAATTTTGAAAAAAATGGTAATCTGTTGGGGCAAGGTCTGGAGAGCACGGTGGATGTCTTAGACATTCCAATTGAAGCTCTCCTCTAATTTGATAGCCGTCTGTTGTTCAGTGTGTTTTTTTAGTGCGGTTTTAGATATTGAACGTATTTAAACTGAAAACAGAGTGGATGGAGCACTTAGACCAGTTATGAATAAAATTATACCAACATATCAAAGGATGCCAAAGTTGCCATTCATGACGCAATCGTAGTACAAAGCTGAAAGGAATAGAATAAGAAGTCGGGGACGCCCAAGAAAAAGGTGGCACAACCATGTGAACAATATTATCAAAGACGGAAATGTAAGAAACTAGGGACATGGCGTGATGGTATGTATGTTTTTAAACAGGATACACCCCCAAAATCACACTATTAAAAAATGGCAATATTAAAACATAACGATTTAATGTTCATGCTAGAAAGGAAATAATCCAACTTGTTTAAAATTGTATTTTTAAATTCTGTCTTTCCGATAAAAACGCATATCAACATAAATAATTAAATATATACAAAAAATACGATACATCGCGTCATATAGTACCTACCAATATAAGACTATCAACGAGTCATTGTTGTTGTTTTAACACGAAACAATTATTATTTTAACGAGAAATTTAAAATCGAATACTATATCCAACCCCCCTCCAGGGGTGTCTGGCCACCTTTCCATTACCCCCGAATAATGGACACTGCCAATGGTGAAAATTTCTCGGATTTAAATGAAAGTCTGAAACACGTTCAGATTTAAATATGGAACTGAAGAGAATATTATTAATCCCCTCCCTCACACTGTCACACTTCTGTGTACATAATACTTCGAGACATTTAATTGGATTTTCTTGTATTGGAATACAATATCGCAATTTCGTCTGTAAAGGATACAAATTTGCACAGAAAATATTTTACACGAACGAGGTGGCACGTGGACATATTATAATTTAATAATAAGCACTTAAAATTATAATACTACAAGGGATTACAAGAGTATACAGCCTGAGGACGATGAGAAGAGCCGACCCCAATAGCCAATACATGAAGTATGTAGGTTGTGATAGTGCCAGGAGAAGGATGTTTGTATGTCGTAATAAAAACTCTGTAGGTAATATTTGGCTGTTAGTGGTATGTATATATGTACAAGAAAAAAATCACGATCCTTCTTGTGATAAAAGTATACGATATATTTTTTTACATTTTGTGGAACTATTCGAGAAAAAATATTTTTGCGATACAAAAGATTTGAACACACGAGTAAACAAAGCGCATAAGTTGATCAACTAAAATATTTTTAATTGAGAATACATTAAATAAATACATATTATTATGACAATAAAATTTTTTAACTCATGACTTGTAAAAAAAAATTTTTATGTTGTTTTTTATAGTAATCGTTGTGTCTGGGTTTTTGTATATATTGTATTTTGTTTTTAATTGTGTATTCTGTTTTATAATAGATATTATTGTGTTCGTTGTAATTTTATTTAAATTTTGAAGATTTAATATTTTGTATAATCGTTTTTTTTAGATAGGCTTTCATGCCATAAACATGAAATAAATAAAATATAAAACAATACATATATTGAAATATATCAATATTTTAATTCATAAATGTGATATTTTTGCGTACCTACCTAGTTAATAACATTAAACATAGTCGAAATCCCTTATCAATTTATGCGAAATATATTTTTACGTACTGTAGGTAATAAACATTAAAATGAATTTTGTTTTCATTATTCAACAAAAACACTTATACAGATACGATTATTTTCATCAATTAATAAAAAACAAAGTACAAAAAAATGTCTTTATTATTTGATTTATTTTACACAATGATTAAATGTGAAGTTTAACATCGAACAACAATTTATATGCGTCATGTTTTACTGCGTTATATGTGAAACCCAAACAATACTGAAAATAGGTACAATCTTCAAATATATTCGATATCCAATGCAAATTCCAAATTGTGTATGGAAACCAACCATCATTGCACTCCTTTACCGCGGAGTACCGCAAGGGTCTCGCCTTGAGCCTATGTACTTTTGAATATTGCATACATAACACTACGACGCAATAACCCTCGCCCGGTGGTCGGAGAGAACCGTGCCCCACATATTCATACGATGACATGCGATGTCTATCTAGTATACCTTCATGCGTTAATCACTTTCACTACGTTCATGAATCATTTCAAGTAAACTCTTTTTATTCTGGCTTTTGACACTGAACTTTTGAGATCTTACTAAAATGATCGTGCCGTCCCTTCTGAGGTCTGCCTCTCATTATTATGCTTTTGGCCATGTTGAATTTTAATTGTATTATTTCAATTTTATAGAATAACCAAAATACACACATGTTAAAAATTGTAGTTTCACATATACATAATTGTATATTTTATTAGTAATCAGATTTTTTACTCCACTCTTCTTCTTTAGTTTCAAGAGTACCTACTTCCTCACAACCTTAATCTTCATTTTATGCATTCTGATTTATAAACATTAAACATATCTTTTTAGAATAAAATTTTCCACGGATGTATCTAAGACTATTATTTTTCATGCATTATATTATCATTACAATAATATAGATAGGAAGGTAAGTAAATATATTTTTAGTACTGTAGTACACATAACATCTCCTCTGTATTTTTAAATTCAGTTTAGGAAAAAAATAATTAATTTATACTTTGGTGATATATTATTATTTTAATTGCTAAATTTAAATACATACAAGACGAAATAATGGTAACTCTTGAATCCTAACATATTGATCATTATCAATCGAATAGGAACGAATCATAAAAATAATCACTATTAATAAGTTTACTATATATATTGAGATTTATTTTAAAAAAAATCTTCATTTTAGAACCTAAATTTATAAATAAGATATCAGTCTACAATATACAAAAAAATCGGTAGGTTCTTCATGAAGTACCTTGGTATACAAAAAAATATAATACCCAGGGTGCCTAATCAACGTGTCAATTTAGCGATGGAAAATATAACTCAATGTATGGAAGTGACAGTTGTCACGGGACAGGTAATTGTCACTTCCGTACATCAAGTCATCTTTTCTTTTCTTTTTCATCGCTGAATTGATACGTTGACTAGGCACCCTGGTATCTTCAAAAAATAGACTTACATCTTGGTCTTCAACAAATAATCCCATGTAGTGCCATCTTGACAGATCTAGGTGAATTTAACTGACAGTAAACAAGTAATACTTGTCTTGAATAATAAGTTTCCAATTCATAAATTACTTGCTTCAGATCCAGAAAAGTACAAGTAATTGTATAATATTAAATCCAAATGAAATAGCTCTACGGATATCCAGAAAAGACCCAATGTCAAGTCAATGTCACCTTAGTTAAATTGTTGTTTATCTGTCAATACAGCACTAAGTAAGACCTTACAATCAAGTAAAAAATGCAATTCAATATTTCCATATCTTTTAAATACCACATTAATAATTATTCAATTAATATTACAAATCATAACAATGTAACATATAAAATAAAACTGTTTACTGAAAAAAAATAACATTATCACGTAAAATTATCTTGCCCAATTAAAATTATTAATTGAATATAATCAGACAGAGAATTAGTGTAAGAGCTGGTCTAAGGTAAATGACATATTTATAAGTTTTAAAATATAATATACAAAGTACCAACCTATGTTGAAAATATAAAACGGATTCAAATATATTCATGAAACTAAAAACTCTTTGAGAAGCTCCATAATATACATATTGTAACCACTTTTCACTTGTATGATTTGTCACTTTTTTGTGAGTAAATTGACATGTTTTGGAAGAGCTGTTGTCGAGTAGCTGAGATGCACGTTTATAAATATTATTGTTTTTAATAATGAAAATTGTGTGACGGATATATTTATTATTGTGGAAGGAGTGGTTATTTATGAATTTTATACCGGAATTTATGTATTTCGAGTGTTCCGTAATTGTTCAATTGATAGACATTATTTGGTGTTTCGTGTAATAGTTTGTGCATGGTTATTGTATGGTTAGTAGGGATTGCAATCCAGCAACGTTCTCAATCCAGCAGGATTTTTAGTTTTATAACAGATTTTTAATTATCTCAATAGAGACGAAGTTGGAATATTTATTGTAGGAGAACCGGGAAATCAAGGCACCTACAGGGCTTACGACCTGTCATCGGCTGGTTTACGTGATCACTTTATGCGCTTGCGCAACGTTCACCAATTATGCCTTTTTAATGAGATCCCTATCAATTCAATTTTGAAACTTCTATATATTGTAATACTGAAATTCTTTTCGCTTGAAAATAAGGAATTTTTACTACAGGCATCTATGGGTGAAATTATGAATAACAATATTATTATTTTTTATTTATTTTGTTGTAACGCCATCTATTGAGAGAATTGGTTTTTTGTAAATAATGAAAGTTTTATTTTAATAAATATTTTATTTTAATAAAAAGTTTTATTTTATTTTAATAATTAGTTTTATTTTAATAAATCGCAAATATTCTCATTAGTATGACAACTTAGTTGTATTTGTAATTATATATATATTTTAGTCAGTTGAAAATAGTATGAATCTCTCATTAATTTTGTCTATATTTTGTCGTGTAAAATTTTAATAGTGATTAATATTTTTGTACATTAAGTAATATATTTCTCAATTTTGGTAAAAAATACTAATATTACAACTTCTTTACAAAAAATTAAGATTCTAAGCAAGAGTTGTTACAATTTTATGTGGAATCTTGATGTTTTATTTACCCCATTATTTGAAAAATTAATTGTGGATTGCGATCCTGCACATTTTGCTAGATCCAGCAAGCCCAAAAATGTGCTGGATAGCTGGATGAGAGATCCAGCAAATGCAATCCCCAGTGGTTAGTTTGGATTACGTGGTTAACAAATTCAGAGAAATTATTGTTATTGGATTATGTGGTTAACAAATTCAGAGAAATTATTGTTATTGTCATCATCTATGTTCGTTATCTTTATCTTTAAATTGCGCAAGGTATGTCCTATATGTTCATTGGAGTAGCCACATGTTATTCTATAAACACCACTTTTGTAAATCGAATGTTTTTTAAACACATATACCCAAATATTGGATTTTTTCCCCTGTCTAGAGTCAAATGATATTTTTTTGACAAACTTTTTAACATCTCAATAGAGACGAAGTTGGAATATTGTAGAAGAACCAGGAATTCAAGGCACCTACAAGGCTTACGAGCTGTCATCGGCTGGTTTACAGCATAGTTGGATAATATATGTTTTGTTCATTTGTTTTTTGTTTTTTTGTCAAGAATATAAAGTATAATTTTGTTACTGTAACCTTTATTCAATGCTATTTACATGGAATGGAAGCTAGCTAATTTGTGGGAAATGGAGTGAGACGAGGAGTTAGGTATGGCAGAATCTTTTGTGGTGGGTTTCCTAGAAAGATAGAAAGATCTGGGAAATGTATTGTGTTGTCGTTATGTTTTTCTATTGTAAATTTTATTTTATCAAGTAGTTTTTATTATTTTTTTAGTTAGTTTATTTTTACCATAAAATGAATTACAATCATAGACAAACTGCATAGCACTTTTTTGGTAGTTTTATGTGAAAAAAAAATCATGTGAAAATAAAAAAAACATATATATACGTGTCCGCGCCATTTCTTAACCTATTTAATCAGAGGAATTCGTATCCTCTTACCTAAGTAAGTAAAAGTAAGGTGGAGTCAAATAGTTTTGTTTCTAGATTGTCAAGGAACATATCTGATATTCCCATCAGTAACCCGTCATTTGGTATGTATATTTTGTGGTTGTTCTGTTTGGTACTGTGTTGAATATTCTTTAATGATTTATTTTAATTTTGTTCTGGTAGGTGGGAGTCGTGTAGTTTAAATTGGTTAAAATATTTTTACATTTTTCAGAGGGTATATTAGTGAAGAGGTAATTGGCAAAGCATACAAGTCAAAAATGGTCAATATTAACTACCACAAAATATCCGCCGTTTCTTTAAAGGATACATATTTTAAATTTATGATTGTAAAATATTCACTTTTGTTCGTCAATGGCATTGCATTGAACAAAATTAATGCATAACATAAGCTCACCATCCTTTTACTTAAATATCCTTTTCACTGTTTATGTTGTACAGTGAGGGTCGTATTACAGAAGTTATTTAAGAATAATGTAAGAAAAAGTTGAGGTCCAGTAAGTAGTATTCTCGCAGTACGGGACCTTACCTTATTCTTACAATTTTCTCAAATAACTCATGTAATATGACCCTTAGTAATGATTTGTTTATACACCAAACTCAACGAAGAAGGTACTTATTTTTTTCAATATTCTTTATGTACTTAAGGAAACTACCTGATGAAGTTAAAATAGTTTTTTTTTACATATTTACTATACTTGAATTTACATTTAAAAGCTGTTTTTTTTTGTTGATAAATTTAATAAAACATTAATGTATTCACATGTCTAACACTGATAACTATAATATTTTTATTGTATATTTACTATGAGAAATAAATAATTTTACTTTATTTATTACCGATACTCTTGTAACTATATAATTTAAACAAGGAAATATATAATAACAATAAAACACTTTGTAGAAATTTATTTTTAAACAAAAAATGACACAAAACTTTGTAATACTTCAGAAACGTTTAAAGGATTCGCTCATCTTCATTGAGATCTTATTGATACCTTGAAATAAAAAAACAGCCAACAATGAATCTATGACGGTGGCAGGGTGGAGCTAACAACTGAAAGTTAGAGCTGACTGATGGACATGGTATATTGAAGTTTTGATTTTTGAAACCATATCATTTTCAAGTGATTCCATTACATCTGTTTGCCTAAAATATATGTAAAATTACTATGTTGTCATAACTGAATGAATACCTCATAACTCTTTAATGATAAGCTACGTTTCGATTAACACAAAGTTTTGTTTTTGAATATAGACTATTCCCACAGAAAAATAATTATATTAGCAAACATAACTTTAAATCATCACAACTAAAAAATCTGTGTCATATTAATGATGTATGTATTCTAGAAATCTACAGGAGTGTAATCTTGAATGTAACACAAATAAACTGATTCTTCACATAATATTATACATACTACACTACTGTTTATGACGTATAGATATCTGCTCTACAAAAATATAGATATAATACATTATATGTGTAAATATTTATCAAGTCATAAGTGATGAATAAAAATAAATAATTAGAAAACAACATTATTATGATTTAACAACTGTACACTAATGTAGGTATGACAAAAAATCAACGATTGAGAATAAAATATTGTAGTATAATATAGGCAATCGAGAGGTATAATGTGTTTGAAGTTGTTAAAAATATATTTTTGCTGCAATAGCCAAATTTTATATAGGTATTAGAACTAAGAGAGAAGCACCATTGTATAAGTTGAATTAGTGGATATAATCTTACAAAATCAACTACAGATGACTGCCAAAGATTTATACTTACTTACTTTGTCTACTAATAATAATACTAACTCACTCAATGCATTAATATAACAAACAATAAGTGTTCAAAAATATTATATCATATACCAATACTAAATTATTGATCTATGTTTTTTATTATTTTTCGTAATATTATGTTAAGATGGGAGGACGACACATAGAAAGATGCGTCACAGCTTTCACAAGTTTCTAACTGGAGAACGGCAGCTCAGAAAAGAAGTAGTTGGATGGCAAGGCTTTATTTGGGCTGAAGCACCTTTGAAGAAGAAGAATAGAATAAGTTGAATCAATAGTGGTCTTACTTACACTGTGTTGAAAGAAAAACTGAAAGAAGTATTTGCGAATATACTGACTTTAACAAAATGCGTGGTCTGTCATTCCCTGTGTGCATGCTTATGATGGCTGAGTTAGAGAGTCAATACATTTTGGATACCAAAAGTGTTGAAACATACTGCATTGGTCAATAAAAATTATGTAGAAATGTATGATAAATAATTAGCTAAAGTGGTTTTCTATATAGTTATAAATAAATATATCCATCCATACATATAGACACCTTTTAAGATAAATAACTATTAATACGATAAACAGTACTTGGTGCTATATACAGCAAAAATATATTTAAAATACAGGATGAGAACAATATACATTTTTTATATACATTATAATGAATAATTTTATGGTGCAGTTCAGTTATAAAATAATTTCTACTAGAGTTGTTTTTAGTTGAATCAGTTTTCCCTTTAATTATAATCAATTGAGATCGAAATCAATTAACCATAACACACTGACTGTTGCCATAGACTTGATATTGTCAATAAACAGGTCTCAATCAGAAAACCATATTAGAGAAATAAATATTTGTTTCTGCCCCAGCCATGTAAAACCATTTTAAAGAATATTGTATTGTAGCCTTTTATGCATAGTTAACATTGTATCTTACCTTCATTATTTCACGGATGCAGAGGAACAAAATTAGAGAAAGAGGTTTTCAACATTCCTAAGATTCTAGAATAGTGAAAACTAAACACTAAGCTGTCAGCATTTTATTGCTTCCCTTATCATTTGTCCACAGCTCTTTGATGAACTTCAAAACAAATACGGTACCTACAATCTCACCAATCTGGCACCAATGAAGGCACTAAAGTGCCGGATTTACTGAAAATTCAAATTATTGGAATGGAAATATTGTATGCAAATAGTTTGTACATAATTATTTTCCATAAAAAACAAATATAATCAATGTTTATTTTAAATAATCCGGTATAATAATGTGCCAAAATAGCGAGATTGTAGGTACTATATATACATGAAACAAATTATATAAATTTGATGTACTTCTAAGGGATAAAACAAATATTTACTATACTCGATCCAAATTATATTTTGGTATGACTCATCGCAAAAATATGTTGATCGAACAAAAATACTTCTTTCTTTGATATATCTGTTCTTCATTTCCTGTGTATAAAAAACAAAGGCAGAAAATGTATTTATGTCGTAGTAAAATGAACAATCTCCCATATAAAACGCTAAAACGTACGTCATTTATTAATCGTACACTTATTTATATGTTACCACTCATAAAAAATCATAATTTTAGTCAATCCATAATCTGATTAAAAATAGCAAAATAAATAAAATCAATTTGTTTTTTCTAAGAAAAAATATTTAACAAACATTAAAATGTAGTTATTTTTGCTTAATATCACATTTAAACAATAAAATGATGAAATAATTCAGTTTCCAGTTTCAGTTTCCGTTTTCTTGATATTTTTTCCGATATACCCAATTATCAGCTGTCAGAAATATCAGTCTCTAAGGAAAAATGACGTCTTTTCAAAAATATATTGTAAACTAGCTTTTATGTCCCGCCGTTGGCCAAGAATGTAAAATTGTGAAAGAAAAAGCAATCGTTTTTATAATATTGTCACCCAATTATTTTGCAATATCAGACTATGAAAAGTGGTTTGAAATTTGATTGAGTTTAAGTATTGTAAAATGTTCAAGTGATGGCCACAACCCATTCTTTATTATATATTGCTATAAAGTGTGAATGAAGTATAATATTTATACAATTTCTGCTCGCATGGACTATGCGTAATGGTTTTAAATATGACTGTTTATCAACGTTGTAAAGAGATTGGTTTGGCCACAACCCCCATTTTTAAATATTATCATCGAAAACAAATTGTAATGTGTACCTATTGAAAATTTAGTAATTTTGGATGTTGGGATGTGGTTAAAATTTGATTAAACAAACGTAGGTACTGAAAAGATCTAGTATTGGTCACATCCCATTCGTTTTTATATTTTTTCATCAAGTGTGCATTATATTTTTGCTCAATTTGACTGAAAGTCTTCATTAACGAAGAAGAAGACTTAAACTATAGTAAATAGTTTTTAATTTGAATATAAATGTTGTGAAGAGTTCAGTAATGGCCACAACCCCCATTCTTTAAATATTAGGTGTTGAAAATTATTCATAATAGGATGATATAAATGGTTTAAATTTAATTAAACAAAAGTATTGAAAAGATTCTAGTGCAGGTTATATCGTCACATCCCATATCCCATTCATTTCATATGTATTTTCATCAAGTGTGCATATCGTTAATAATATTTCTGCACAATAGACTATTAGACTTAAAACTAACCCAAAAGACTAAATAAAAAAGAGAAAAATAAGTATAAGACTATAAGAAATAGTTTGTATAAAAAACTATTCCAATGGTCTACATAAAATAAGTAAAAATACATATACCTAATAGAAGAATTAGACTATTGGAAATAGATTGTATAAAAGCTCACCCAAAGGTCTACAAAAAAGAAGAAGAAGAATATTTAGACTATTGGAAATAGTTTGTATAAATACTGACCAAAAGGTCTACATAAAAGAAAATGAATAAGACTATTGGAAATAGTTTGTATTAAAACTCTCCCAAAAGTCTACGTACTTAAATGAAGAAGAATAATAATTAGACTAAAGGAAATAATTTTTATAAAAAAATGACCCAAATGTATACATAAAAGAAGAAGAAGATGAATTAGACAATAGGAAATAGTTTGTATAAAAACTGCCCTAAAGGTCTACATAAAATTAAGAAGAAAAAGAATTAGACTCCAGGACCCGCCGCTTCAGGCCCTTCAGTACCTCCCGTCCCTTTAATCTCTCATTACATCCTTTCCCATCAGGCCCTTCAGTACCTTCCGTCCCTTCAGGCAGTTTTATACCTCCTGTCCCTTCAGGCCCTTTAGTGCCTCCCTTCCCTTCATTACATCCCGTCCCATCAGTCGGTTAAGAAAAGTTTAAATCCAGAAACCATCCTGGAAGAACCGCGAAGAGATGAAAGAACCTTCTTTTCCCAGGATGCTCTACTTAATAGGTAAAATGACTAAATACACGAAGAAGAAGAAAAAAGTTTAAACCCAGATACCTGCGAAGAGATGGAAGGACAGTTGGACCTTCTTCTCCCAGGATTCTCCAACTTCATAGGTAAAATGACCAAAAATACACGATGAAGAAGAAGAAGAAGAAATAAGTTTAAATCCAGATACCTGCGAAGAGATGGAAGGAAAATTGGACATTCTTCTCCCAGGTTAGTCCACCTTCAAAGGTAAAATGACCAAATAGACGATGAAGAAGAAGAAGAAAAAAGTTTAAATCCAGAAACCTGCGAAGAGATGGAAGGAAAATTGGACCTTCATCTCCCAGGATAGTTCATCTTCATAGGTAAGATGACCAAGTACACGTTGAAGAAAAAGAAGAAAAAAGTTTATATGCAGAACCCGTCCTGGAAGACCTGTGAAGAGATGGAGGGACAGTCGGACCTTCTTTTCCCAGGATACTCCCCCTTCATAGGTAAAACGACCAAATACACGAAGAAGAATAAGAAAAAAGTTTAAATCCAAAAACCATCCTGGGCATACGCTCGACAATTCACTAAAGTTTCATTATAATTGGACAAACGGTTGATAAATAAATAAATAAAATAATTTTCCTATAGGAAATCAGTATAGGTATATTATTGTTGATTTGTAAGTAAATAGTATTAGGTAGGTACCTACCTACAACAACCTTCTAAATAAATTCGATTCCTAACAAATTTTATTTGAATATCACATTCTTTCTGTAGCCATGGAAACGATTCGAACACGTAAGTAATATCGAATGGTTCGGATACATTTTTTGAATATGTAGGTACCTACATTGGTTTGTTCGATGCCATAAAAATGAAAATTGTCAGAAAAATCAAATATTATTTACAAATTATGCAATTTTATTATGCCTATATCTTTAGAATAAATAACACATTTTTACAATATATGTCTTAAAACTTGCCGTAATGTCTTGTGTTTCATTTTATTATTTCATAATTACATTTATTTCAAAGGTTTATTATTTTCAAGAACATATTCATTCGGTGGGAAAATGAAATATTGTATGAAAAGATATTAAAATGGCGGCGTTTATGTACAAAAGGCTTACTTTAAAAATAAGTTAAACATTATAATTATACCAAATATTCACCATGTTTTTCACTTAAACGCTAAGTTATACTTCAAAATATATTTTTTTTGTGTAAATACCTACTTCTAACTTTTAAACTAACAGATATTTGCGTGCAAAATGTACACTTTTTTGACAGATATGACTTGGAAAATTTTGTATGAAAAAAATAATTATTTAAATATTTTTAAAATTCAGCATTTTTATCGCATTCTTTTTAGCGTGACACTGCATCAGGTATACTGGTACATGTTCGCACTTAAATTAGATTTTTAGATGCTCTTGGTTTTTCAGAAGGCGTGAGACAAACACACACACACACACACAGACACTAACATTTTGATTGCTTTATTACTTTAGATAAGTCAATCTCAACAAATTGTGATGAATGTCCTCAAATATTTTGAGAAAGAAATGGACAATAATGGTTCATTAACCATTAATATTAACATCCTTGATTCAGATAAAATACAGTTTTAATGACGTTTCATTAAAATATTTCAAATCATTTCAAATAGGGTGACAATATCTCCTTGTTGATATTTTTTGATAACAAGCATTATTTTAACAAATCGATTACATCAAATTTGTTTCATATACAAAAAAAAATATTTGTCATCGACATATTATTATTTAAACCTACTTACTTTTACATTATGTCAGAATTTCCTAAATATAATATATTTAAGAAATTCTGACATAATGTAAAGTAAAAAAATTCTTAATAACATAAAATTCTTAACTGACGTAGATTATATTTTATTTGACGACTTAAATTATATTTTAGAGAATCCCAGAAGCATGTGGATTAACATAATATAAGGTTTCTATGGTAAAAAAAAGATAAATAGTGATGAAACTCTATTAATAACACCAATCCTATTGAACTGATTTGGGGTTTTAACTGTAAAGAATATTACAAGAGGAATATGGGTCGGAACGGTTTTCGATATGAAAAAGTTTTGAATATGTGGGATGAAGCCTTGAAACAATGTAATGCGGATCTACGGACAAAATGTATAGAAAAAGCTAAAAAAATATATAACCTTGGTGGAATACATTATCCAAGTTGGATGAAAATATGAACCATCTCATTATTCATGTTGGGAATACAAGTGATGATGACACAACGGAGAATGATGATATTTAGAGGATTTCACAGTCTTATATCCCCACTCAATTGCGAACGTTATAGAACGTTATTCTGTTCATCCTTGGAGCGGATTTTTGTCAGACAACACAAGGACTACCATCAAGCATATTTCATACCTCTGCCAACAAGAGGCCAACTCCAACCGTGGAGGCCCGCCAATCAAACTCGGATCAAGTACCAACAAGCCGCTGACGGAGAGCGACGAGTGTCCGTCGAGCAAAATATATATGTATAAAGTCTATAGGTAAGAATTGAAGGGGGCACCGACATTTTTCCCAGAATCCTAGGATGGGACTACAGCCACCACTAACTTTACTGGCTAGGCCCACATGGCCTCAACCTACCCCCAAAGAACGATGACAGAAATTAAGTGTCATATTTAATACTAATGTTGACGGAATTTATTTACTAATTGCGATGTTTTTAACCGATCTCCGTGGTACAGTTGGTAAGCCGTTTAGCTTTTGTGTGGGCTTTCTGGGTTCGATCCTCAGCAGAGGATAATTTTTTTTTTTAAATGAATATGTTCTTGTAAAACAAGTACGTTCTACGTCCTACGTTCCCTAAAATAAGCATAAATGCTTGTGCTATAGGTGAACAAAATCGGTCGAGGCAGGATTCGAACTCGCGACCACTGGATTACAAACCCAATGCGCTAACCGCTCTGCCATCGACCCATCTAATTTAATTTATTTAAATTCTTTTCTCACGCAAACATTCCATCTCTGGGCTGGAAATACTGATTAATTGAAAGAAATTGCCATGTGCCAAGAAACTTGCCACTTGCGCAAGGTGCAAGGAAGTAATAGTTACAAGCAATAATTACATTCGTTATTTTCCAAAATACATGCAAATCGTTGCAAAATTTAATAAAATGTAAAATCGGTAAAATGTGTGTCAACTTAGAGCAAAATAATGGTCACCGTATTGCCAATAAATTATGGCGAATATACACAAGACTGAAGGTGTATGTCAAATGTGTTGCATTTTTATGTGATGAGTCATACCAATCTTTATTATGGATCGACTTTAAAACATGTTACTTGTAATGTATAATATTAAAATAGATATATTTTGATGTCAAATAAATATATATTCGGTACCTACATTTACTGCCGAAAAATAAAATACATCCAATTCCTAATTTAAAGTTGCATCCACAATGGAAGGTATTCCTTACAAAAATAGTTATTATATGATAGGTAAAACAAAAATGAATCAATAAACATAATATCACAGCATAAAAGTAAACCATTCTTAATTAAGTAAAAGTTGAATAAACAATAATTATATTCTATAATCACCATTTGCAAAGACTAGATAAGTACATATTGAATAATAGGAATGATAAAGCTTTTTTTTGAAAAAAAAACACTAAAAGATATATTGAGTAACACCGACGACAAAGAAGTTCATTATGTCAATTAAATTAATAAAATGTCCTATATTTTGGTATTAGAATTGATAATTGAACAAATATAAATTTATGTCTAAGAATATACAATTACAATAAATAAAAAAATTAGATACTAACACAAATTATCAACATCATAAGTCATATGTTTCTTAACACTATAGGTAGTTTATTTTCTACAGACCGTATGTGATTTCATGATTACAATAAATATACATTTTACATTATAGTTTTATAATAATAAGCACAGAGAGAATAAAATATCTCACTACATGATTGTCTTTAGGATTCATTCGTCAGTCATTCCGTCTTCTTCGACGAGTTCAATGAGATCCTCGTCCACAGATTCCGACGATGAAATATCTCCGTTGATATTTTCATAGTCCTCTATGCTGCCGTTGAAGCACTCCATAAACTCACTACTCAGGTTAGTCTTAACACCGGGACGAGATACCGAGACCGAAGACGGTACTTGTTTAACTTGCGGCAGAGTGATGGGGGTTATGGTAGCACGGTCGCGATTCGGGGGAGGTTTCTTTTGAGACGTTGGTGAACTTTGGGCGATGGCGTTTTTGTCGGAGCGTAAAGGTATATTGTTTTGTGAGGTAACAATGGACGTGGAATGTTGGCTCAGCGTATGTCTCCGCAGGTACAGCTGGGTCTTGAAGGATCTGCGGCAGTACGGGCAGACGACCGGCTGGGAGCGATGTATGAGACGGACGTGCTGGCGAAGGTTGGACAGGTTGGAGTATCTCCGTCCACACTCGGCACAGCACACCCTCCCTCCTCCAGCCGTTCTCCCCACCACTGCACACACCCACACACACACAACATACATAGTACAACTAAGCCCCTTTGAAAATTGTTACGTATTACTAATTATTGCTAAGATTATACATCTGTGTATATATTTACTGATTTTATTTAGACCACACAAAAATAAACATTATACAGCTAAACAATAGATAGGTCAGAGCAGGAATCACACTAACTTAGTAATCCAATGATGGTGAGTTTGAAACCCACCCTAGCTGTCTCGACTGATTTCGTTTGCCTGTAGCACAATCATTTATGCTTAATTTAGAGAATGTATGAGAAGATATATTAACTTTTCACAGAGACATATTCATTCTTTAAAAAAAATAGCTAATGCACTAGGTATATAAGTATATACCATAGAATCAAAAATTGCTTATAATTTTTTTCATAAACTTCTTCTCTACTAGGAAATGAACCTAGGATGCCAGAACAAGTCATACTACTGCAGTCAACTCATTCAATTTTATAAGATTTAATAAATAAAATTTAAATTTGTTATTGATATGACAAAACTAACAACGATACAAAATCAATATATTATACACAGATATATAAAAGGCAATGTAAAATTTAACAAATAAAAGATCCATTTTCTAAGTGTGAAGAATCAAATTAAC
Source organism: Molanna angustata (assembly GCA_963576475.1). Lineage (NCBI taxonomy): Eukaryota > Metazoa > Arthropoda > Insecta > Trichoptera > Molannidae > Molanna > Molanna angustata. The sequence continues at coordinate 14,172,030 of OY754970.1, read as the reverse complement.
TAAACTAGGGATTGCGATTGCTGGATCCAGCATAATGCACTGGATCCACCATTAATTAATTTACCAAATAATGCCATGAGTATAGGTTCTTTTAATAAAACATTAAGATTCCAAACTCTATTATAACTCGTATTATAACTTTTAAAACATTAAAAGTTATAATACGAGTATCCAAGTATGACATTTGGAGATTTACCAATATTGAAAAAAAATCATTGTCATGAAGAAAATTTTTGCTCAATGTACAAAAATATCGATCAATATAATAACTTTACACAAAAAAAGACAATTTAGGATAAATAAGACATATTCCTACTATTTTCAATTGATTAAAATATATGTACAAATACAACAAAGTTGTCTTACATCGTCTTTATAAAAAATCAAAAATTGCTGGATCCAGTGCAGATCCAGCAATTTTTTATAAAATTTGCATAAGTGTTACTGGATTGCAGTCTCTAAACTACATACATGATCAATTTGGTTTTTTTTATCTTAAAAAGAATTAGAAAATTAAATTTCAGCTTTGGCTAAGGAGTCCAAAGCAAGTGGACTGCAAAGTTTATAAAAAGAAAATACCACTATAAATACGTCTAACATTGAGAATGTTTGAATCACAAAGTATCAATTATTCAAGTGAATAGGATTAGAGCTAGGAAAGTGGCTTACTATGATCATGGTTTTAGTGTAAACAGACCTGTGAATATATGTATTACCCTCTGATATAAGTTGAGCATAAATCTTGACATCTTCAGAAAATTACTTAAGACAACTTTATAACACAAAGTCAACAATTAGAGACTCATGGAATGATCTTGTTATGATAAAAACAATGTTCATAAGTTAGCAAAATATCGCTGGTAATGTAAATAAAAAATTGAAACATTAGAAAATGGCATGAGTATGAAAAAAAATTGAGCATCTGTTAGGAAAATACTGTAGTTAGATCAGAATTTATTATATTGATTTATAACTAAACCCTATATGGTCACAGGATTCAATATAGCTAGTAGTTACTGGTGAGATGCAGATATAGATGAGTTTTTTCATTGCAAAAACTTGTGATCAAAATTAAAAACAGCTATCAATGAAAATATAATAAACGTTTTTTTTTGTGTTAATTTTCTACTTTGAATAATACAAAATTATTCATTGACCTGTACATGAATACATGTGAAATATTATAACCATATCAATAAAATATTCCTACTCTGCTGAGTGATTTACGAAGATGAATATAAAAAGAAAAAATATGCAGAAAATGGATCTTGCAATGTTAAACAGTAATACGAAACATCCTTCAGATTTTGCCAAAATAAATCATAATATAAAGACTCATAAAATCATTTTATTCAAATTATTCCTTTAGTTTCAATGATTGTATTGAATAAAATAATACTTTATTACATTCACTATTTTGCAATCTTGCAATCTTTGGACTTATATCATAATACTATATATGTACCTATCTTAATTTAAAAAAATATTAATACTAATAGTGAATAGTAATATACACATATCTATAGAAAAATATTGTCAAAAACTTGAAAGAACATTTAAATGATACTTTTTAATGATTAATATTATTCATTTTGGAATAGACACCAAAATGTGTTATTTAATGAATGATGGCCAAGGGAACACACACATTATGTATTTAAAAAGGAATAATTGTCAGAAATATAAGTTCTTTGATATTACCAACATACTTGGCAAAACCCAAAACAATAAGAACAGTTGCACTATAAATGTCGGTGCTTCGGTATCTTTACAAGCTCTCCCTTGTTTTATCAAATTCAAATTACTTATTCTAACAAAGGAGGCGTAGTAAAAGATACCGAAACAGCCAACAGGGCAAATTGTATTTAGTTTATATAGTATAATTTCTAATAATACAACGAAAATAAAAAAAGCATATAAAACATTTAAAAATAAATGTAGAAGTCGGTGCAGATGTGATACAAGTCACAGAATAGAAAGAATAGTATTTTTAATTAATATTATAATACTTTAGAGCAATAGATCCTTTATCTTTTACATTAATATAAATAAAAAGAGACTAGCTTCATAAACTTTTGAGTTTAGTTTTAAGTAACTTAATCGAACTGAAAATCTATTTAGTACCTACCTACCTACCAACCTATGAAATTATATTTTATTATGCTCTGAGTTATTTCTACCAAATTTTTGTTTTTATAAATAAATAACTACATTTCTTCAATAACAAAATCAAACAAATATTTTTTCAAACCCTTTTAAATCTATATATCCTCATACATTCCAGTTATAATTGAACCTTATCTACTAGATTGTCAATCCACCACTCTAACCAATATACCATCAATCCATTTAAATACCTATGTAATACTAAATATACCTGCAATTGAAAGATTTCAGTAACTTGCATTGAAATATTTTAATAAAATATGAATGTTAAAGTACATTCTTAAATTGATTGATCCAAACTTTTATTAATTTCCAATTGTATGAAAACTAAACTAAATGCAATACTTACATGAAATAAATATTAATAAAAATAATCTCACAAAAAACCTATACAGATATGCGGAACTCTATTGCAAATTTAAATTTACTATTTCGCACTACAAGTCCTAACACAAACTTAACTCAAATGTTTATCAGTCAAAAATATAATGACTGTTGACAGTCATTACATTTTCAGGATCAACGTTAATTACAATGTTTTGTGATTTACAATCCAATAATCGTTTGAATAATTGAAAGAACGTGCTTTTTGAGACAAGATGACAAGGGAATGTTGATTCAGATAATATTAAGTGTATGTGTAAGAAAGTGAAAGTACATATTTGCCCTGTTAGCTCAAAAACCCACACTGCACCAACCACATCCTCAAAAAAGCATACACCAACGTAATAATACAAATAAATCAAAATTTTAAAATAAATTATGCATACATAGTACATATTATAATATACATATATATATATATATATATATATATATATATATATATATATATATATATATATATATATATATATATATATATATATATATATATATATATATATATATATATATATATATATATATATATATATATATATATATATATATATATATATATATATATATATATATATATATATATATATATATATATATATATATATATATATATATATATATATATATATATATATATATATATATATATATATATATATATATATATATATATATATACATATATATATATATATATATATATATATATATATATACAGACGGTGGCCAAATTAATACAATCAAAGGAAAAAAATGCAAAAATAATTGTATTTTTAGCTGTTATCCAGCAAAATCGAATCACATCAGTATATTTTTAATTGTGGCAACTCCCTTCATTATTGTTATCGTACTTGCAACACTTTTTAAGCATCAACATGAAGTTTGTCACATACAAGATACGATAATGTCAGTTTAGTATTGGTCTTCACAGAGTGTGCGGGTGTTAATGGAATATTTTGCCCATTGATTTTGTGTTTATTTGAGACAGTGTTTGAGTGTTTCTTACATTTTTTTTTAAATAACAGGTAAACCTAATATTTATTACTAAATATTTATCACAATTATACTACTTATCAAATTATTACGATTTTGATAAATTATTTTCTAAATGTATGCTGAATTTCAGAATTTTTTGGTTTATTTTAGAAATGGGAAGATCTTGTGACCTCACTCCAAGAAAAAAATCTAAAATTGCAACCCTTCTTGGTCACTGTGAATACAGTCAACGAGAAATTGCCACACTTACCAATGTTTCTCAATATTCTGTGCACAAAATAAGTAGGCAAATGAAAGGAAATGTACCCCTTGAACCATCTCGAATAGGAAAATGTGGACGAAAGCGCATTACTACTCCGCGAACAGAAAGAAAAATCAGAAATGTTGCTCTAGAAAATAGACAGAAGCCTCGAAAAGTAATAAAATCTATTTTGCAGACCACAGGAGTCAATATATCTGATCGTACATTGAGACGAAGATTGGTGGAAATGGACCTCAAATGTTATCGCCCAGTGAAAAAGCCAAAACTAACACCTGAAATGCGTAAAAAGCGACTAGAATGGGCACTAAAACACCAAAATTGGAACGAAGACGATTGGAGCAAGGTATTAGAATGTAAAATAAGTTTTTATGAAACTTTCTGTATTAAATAAAATTGACTAGTGAAAACTTCTCGTGTTCTTTCAGGTTTGTTTTTCTGATGAATCCTCAATCCAAATACTGCAGGACAAAACTCAATATGTGAGAAGAAGGCCAGGTGAAAAATATAATGAGGAATGTGTGGTCCAAAGAGTGAAGCACCCTCAGTCAATAATGATCTGGTCAGTGATTAGTGGGATGGGTATGGGAAGGCTGTATATTGTGAATGGCACAATGCGCCAGGACCAGTATATAGAAGTTTTAAAAGGGAGACTAAAGCCTCAAGTGGCCGAATGGTTTCCAAATGGAAAATATGTATTTATGCATGATTCTGCACCCTGCCACAAAGCGAAAACCGTTACTTAATTTCTAGAAGGAGAAAAAATAAAGGTATTAGATTGGCCAGGAAATTCACCGGATCTAAATCCAATTGAAAACGTTTGGGAGGCTCTGAAAAGGGCAATTGTAAAAAAAGGTGTCATCACCAACAAAAGACAACTAATAGAAAACATAATTGAGGCATGGCACAACACACCAGAATTAAAAAATATCTCAATTAAATGTATCTCCAGCATGCCCAGAAGAATATCAGCAGTAATTAAAGCTAAGGGAGGATTTACTAAATATTGATCATTTTACCATAAAACGTATTTTATTATCAATAAACTATTATATATTCATAGTAAATGCATTTTATTTTATAAAAATATATTAAATCTCCCATAATATTCTAGAAAGATCGAAATAAAATAAAAAAATAATAATTTTCAATGATTCGAAGTCTAAAAACTGCTATAAATTCATTTGATTGTATTAATTTGGCCACCGTCTGTATATATATATATATATATATATATATATATATATATATATATATATATATATATATATATATATATATATATATATATATATATATATATATATATATATATATATATATATATATATATATATATATATATATATATAGGTATATATCGATATCGAGACGCACATGGTCAAAAAAATAATAAAACATTTATAAATCCTCACAAAACATAAATGATCACCAAAATAACACACACAACAATATAACATCCACAAACCATATTATAAAATATGGTGGAAAAATGCATACATGTACATATGTAATATACATTAAATAAAATATATTACTAGAATAGTTTACGAGTACTTAGAGCAACAAAATAAATAAATCAGAAATTGCAAATGAAAAAAAATAATTCATCGAGTATTTCTAAAATTTACAACATGAAAAGTAAAAAAAAGGACTTACCTTCCATTTCATTCTTAATTTCTTGACTAGTACTGGCAACATCTGTAAAATAAATTTTCATTACAATTAATACATCCTAATGCTTTTAAAATGAGGAAATTAGGAAGAGAACCAGAGTAGCGGATGTCATGGATCGCGTAGCAATATTGAAGTGGCAATGGGCGGGCCATCTTGCAAGACAAGACCCCACAAGATGGACCCCTGGAATATTAAGATAGATCTTGAGAAAACAAGAGAGGCGTTGGAAGACCTCAAAAAATATGGTCCGACGACATAGCCGCTGTGGGGGGTTAAATTTGGCTGCAAGCAGCAACAGACAGAAAGAAATGGAAGGGTATGGAAGAAGCCGATATCCAGCAGTGGAGGACAGAGGGCTGAAGAAGAAGGCTTTTAAAAATATTTTGGAACGAAATTAAGATGGTACGGTGGCAGAGCGAGCATCACATTGGATTAGTAATCCAATGGACATGAGTTTGGATCCCACACTGCTCGACTGATTCCATTAACCTTTAAAACAATCATTTATGCTTAATTTTCTCAATATTTGAAACTGTCACTTCATGATAGAACTCCATAATCACATAGAATTATGAAAAATGTTATACATAATTTTTTGTTCTATTTAGTTTTTTTCGCAAATGCAACTCTCATTCACCGGTATCACTCAATGCCGAGCATCGTCAGAATACAATAGTGATGAAGACCATCTATACATAGATTCAAAAGGAGGATATGAATAATAGAGCTAAATAAGTCAATATTAAGGTAAATAAGTCGGTCCAATAAAATATATATAATATAATTACTGTACGCCATCTCTTTTCGTCCTTCAACGGATCGCCAGTGAAATAATTTTTCCTTAAACAATTTTCGCATTCAAAATTTTTATTTTAAAATAAAAAATTAATTGATGCGAAAAACTACAAATTAATCGTTTAAAATGTTTTTTCTGCAGGGCCAGAGCCAGAGCCCCTAGTATATAAAGTAAAGGAATGAAAACATAAATATTGTATTGAAAGGAAAACAATTAAGAATATAATAAATTATTTTTGTTTGGGTAAGTCTTTTGGGTATTCTATTTTTCTTGGTATCACCCCTTCCTTCTCTATTAATCATATCCTGTCTTCATCACTATTGTTCACCATTCTGACGATGCTCCACATTGAGCAATACGGGTGAATGGGAGTCAAATTTGCGAACAAAACTAAATAACGTATAATTATATATTTTTTTTTTATAATTCTATGCATTTATGCTTAGTTTAGGAAATGTATCAGGATTTTCTCGTTACAAGAACATATTCATTCTTCAACATAATAAAATAAAATGTAAACAAGATATTATAATGGTAAACTGTTAATAATTAACCATAATAAGGCATAATGGTAAATGTTTCAATTTGTAGAAGTCATGGCAAACAGGTGAAAAGTCAGTGCCTAAATCCTGCAGATTTTTGAAGAATTTTAGACTCAGATAATCTTAATAATTGAAATAATGTGAAACAGTGTGAGGTGTGTTTATAAACATTATGTCCAGAGCGAGTTGATTACAAAATTAGTTTGACTGTGTTTAATCCTTTAAACAAACTAGCACCACAATACATTCAAGAACTGTGTCAGAGAAAATAGCCCTCTCTGGAAGGCATATTACACTTAGGATGTCTGGATCACAGAATAACAACTCCCTAAAAGAGCTAGACAGAGTCAACAAAGCGGATTACTATAAACGATGCTTTGGTGTGAGCAGTTTTATTAAGTGGAATGTACTGCCTACAAATGTTCGTATTGCTCAAAGCAAGAGCACATTCAATCACTATAGGACTGAAAACAGCTTTGTTTCGTAGAGCAGCACAAAACTGAACTATCAGTGCCCTTGAATGATCTTGAGTTATTTAACGGCACTATAAAAATCCCCATTATTATTATATTTTACACCTAAATCAGACAAATATCTAACCTTACAATTCTCATTCAACTTTAACTCTATTCTGAGATATGGAAATAGTATTTCTATCTAATACCTCTTGAAAAAAAATAGTATGTATAATTATCGCCAAATATCTTGAACGAGCTTCCGGTTGCGCAGATCGCAAATTTGTGTCTTTTTGCTTTGTTGGTTTACGTGCAAATCGCCCCCCTTCTCTGTTAAAAAATCAAGTTATTTGGCGACACCTATACATGTATTGTGCACAATAATTTGGAATTGGTAAAAAATATTAGAGAGTGAAACAGTACCTTGAAGGGCCATAAAAGGATTTGAAAGTTGTGCATTATCCGTTCCAAAGAGCATTTCAGCTTTAAATGATCTCTCTTGTCTGGTCTCATCTTCACTGGTATAGTCGGGCATTTCTAACTTGGGTTCAATTATTTCATGAGGAAACTCAGCGTTCATACCACTGAAGTTAACATTTCCAACAGCAAAAGGATTGATTTTCCCCATCTCCGGCGAATCATTTTCATTTCTTTGATTGTTCTCCGATATATTGAATCGATAGTTATCATTTTGGCTGTTGGTTAAAATATTCTCTTTCAATCTAATGGACTCCTTTGTTTCTTTATTATTGTTTGATCCTGTTGTGGTTATGTTGCCAGTAAATAAATGTTTATCTGGCACTCCGTTATGGGTTTGTACAGTATTTGACATATCATTATCATGTTTTACCGCTTTTCTGCTTTGGCTATAATGTTTAACAGTCTTTTGAAAAATATCATTGGATTCGAGGTTTTGGCTTGAATCTTTGGCAGGTGAAGTCTGCTGACGTAATCTTCCACACAGCAAATTTCTTAATTGGGACGATTGTGATTTTGTTGTTGAATTCTGGAAATATGAGAAATTACTGTAAATAAATTATTTCCACGGTTTATTTTATTATGAAATGTAATTTCAAATAAGGTCAATGAAGAATGACTGTGTGGATCAACATATTTTTCTTGCCTATACAATTAAATTTTCATATCACTGTCACGGTACACATTTCAATATATAGGGTTGTATTACGGAGGTGTTTTTAAGAAAAAGTTAAGGTCCCATACTGCAAAAGGACTGCAGTACTTCATAAATTGTCTTCTGAGATTTCATGTTACGGCTATATTTATTCTGAAATCCCAATAACCAAATTTATCCAATTTGATTTCAAAATAACATCAGTAAACTCCCACTATGCACATTTTGTAATTTGAGTCTTATACCTGATATAACCATGAAGAGTTATCATTATAACAATAAACAATTTTTATTTTTATTAGGACATTTGCGAATTGACACCAGCATTTGTGGATTGGCTCGGAGCCCTCGACGTGAATGTGTGATTGCCATATCGTGCTGTTTTGTGTTTGTTTGCTGTCATTGCTGTGTTTTGTTCATTTTGATTTTAAACATTTGATTCACTATTACCATACGATAAATAAATAATAAACAATTAAAAAGTTATTGTATAAATTAAAATAATTTTAGAATTCTGCACCTTATAGCAGTAATCCCATTAAATCTGTACTTGAAACAATTAAGTTTGACTGTATGTTTAAAACCACATTTTGTTAGAGTATGACTTTTGTAATAAAATACATATAGGTACCATATACAATGGTAATTAATTACCTTGGTTTCTACTTTATTCTTCTCTGAAGAATCTGTCAATCCCCTGATTTGAAGAGCCTCCGCTGTCCGTAAGAAAGAGGCTAGTTGAGCTTGAGAAATGTTCACTTCACCAGCATACATAAACTCTAGAAGTGCTGTTATGTGAACTACCTCACAATCTCGCATGAAAATTATTGGATGTGGACAAGGATTACTCTGTAAAACAATAAATCCATATTCAGATAATATACAACCCCATTCAAAAACATACCTACTAACAGTTCGAGTCCAACAAATCTAGAAAGGACTGAAAGGAATTGGTAAATGCATAAATATATTAATCATTAATAGAAAAACCTCCAAAAGTTGTGGCATGTTCAATTATTTACGTGCTCAATTATTGTCATAAAACAAAGTTTTTTAAATACCAGAATTCAAGGTTTGACTCCTACTGAAATCAGTCTGATAATGCTAAGTATCCGAAAAAGATAATTCATAATTAAAAGCAAAAAAAACGATGAATTCAGTATTTTTTTAAAAAATGAATCAGTTCCATACACATCACATGGCGCTATAACTCAATTTGAGTCTAGGACTTCTCAAGCAGTCGTCGCCACTCAACCTTATCAGTTGTCCTGCAACGTCAATTAGTCGCTGACAGAGATCGCAGGTTCATTCTCTACATAGTCATAAAGAAGTTGACAAATTATTATTATTATTTTCACATAAACTATGATCTCGGTTATGATCCGGTAATTTATTTAGCTTCAGAATGGAGCATGCTCAATTTATGAGGCTGTGTGTTTGTGTAGTTATGAGGCTGTGTATTTGTGTAATTGTAAAGCTGTATAGTTGTTTCAAGTGATACCTGTAGAAATTTCCTGAGTATATTGTACATGTGTGAATTATTACAGTTTTTTTAATGTTACTGATGACGTATGGGGATAGCTTTAATATGTCTATATTTTATGGAGTGTTTTGGAACTATTGGTACCTTTTATTGTTTCAGTTGAGATTTTATCTGTTCTTCTAACGGTACATATTTCTCAATTTTATCCAAATGTTTCTTTTGTAGATTTGATGTGTTTAGTATTGATATTTCTATTAGATAATATGTGTGTCTATATATTTTGTCAATCAAAGTAATATCTGTTCGGTTGTGTAGGTTTGTTTTGTCTGTGACAATGCCCCCAAGTCAAATTGAAAACGCTGTTCGTTTTCGCCAAGCGCTAATTTTTTTTGTATGGGATTTGACGTTTGTTGTTTGTTATTGTAGAAAAAATTTCTACAACAAACGTCAAATCCCATACAAAAAAAATTAGCGCTTGGCGAAAACGAACAGCGTTTTCAATTTGACTTGGGGGCTATGTCTCTATTCCAATATAATTTGTAGTTGTCATTTTTAATTACTGCTGGGGGCTTGTATTGATACCACTTGGGGTGTGTTTCGATGAGATTGTGTTTATGGGCTAGTTCCAAATGTGTTTGCACATATTATCGTGTCTTATTGTATATTCCGTCGGTGCAAGAGTTAGACAGTCACCTTTTATGTGTTCTATTATTTCTTTTTGTGATTTGCATTTTCTGTGTGTGTCGTTTGTTTTGTATTGTCTTTTATGATATGTTTTGCGTAGTTATTTGTTTTATGATTTTGTCTTGAATTAAAGCTAATATAAATCCTTCTGATTCTGCCTAGAGGCCTGAGTGTTTGAGCCAATTACAACTTAGGATTTTGTCAAGATGTTGTTGCTGTAGATGATTTTAATGTATTTTGTGAACCGTTTTATTTTTCCATGTTTCAATTTTTGCACCTTGTATTGTTATTTCTAGATTGCGTTCGTGATCGTTTAGTCTATATGTGATCAATGTTTATGATTTCGTTTTGTATTATGCTATTTCATTTGGTCTATATGTATTGCCGTAAGTTATGTATTTGTGTATGGTGTAGATTTTTAACATCAATGAATCTTCCTCCTTCCTTTCATGGCAGCGAGGATCTTTCTATTGATTAATGTTCATGGTGAATTCTATGTTTTAATGATATTGTTCTGAGTTTTATGTTGAGATCTTCAAGTTCTATATTGGTCCATTTTATTATTCCAAATATATATGTTAGTATTGGTATGGCATATGTGTTTATAACTTCAGTCATATTTATTCCATTAGTTACATTTTGAGGAGGATATTTAATCATTTCATTCATTAGTTTCCTCCAAGGTTCTGCCCGTGTGTTCCTTGGGTTTTCCTCTTAATATCAAGCATTTGATACATTTATCAATGCCAAATTTCATTTTGATGTCATTGCTATAGTGTTATTATTAGACAGGCAGCCAAGCTGATGTCTGATCTTAACACTATAAATCTTGTAGGAATGAAAAACAATCAAAATTCATTGTTTAATATAAACATTTGTGGTGATCCCTACATTTTCATCAAATCTGAAGGTTCCAACAGGGATATGAATGTGATTAGCATAGGCCAGGGATGGCGAACCTTTTTGGGTCCGCGTGCCAAAATTCCCAAATATTATTTCTTCGATTGTCTGGCGTACACATGCAGTAAAAAAATTCAAAATTGAAGAGATAAAATATAAATCACATTTTTTGGTGAATGTTCGCCGACGAAAATCTCGCCGATTCACCGAAATCAACGAACTCATCTTCACTGATAGTGACACCTGTGACGGCGATATACGACGAACATAACCTCAAATGTGGCCGAACCACCTAAGGTGGTTCGGCCACATAGAAAGAATGAGTGATGACCGTCTGACAAAAAAAGTATACAAGGCTGATAAAAGAGGAATGAAAAGTAGAGGTCGGCCAAGAAAGAGTTGGCACGATCACATAAATGGGATTTTGAAAGATGGAGATGTTAGAAGTAAGAATAATAGAAGAGCGTGTATGAGACGATGTATGGACGTGAATGAAGCGAGGAATGTATGTCAAGAGAGAGGAGTCTGGCGTTCGGTTCTCTCTGCCTACCCCAAATAGGGAAATGGCGTGATGGTATGGTATGGTATAACCTCAAATGAAAACAAACATCAAAGGCAGTGACGCCAGTATAAAAATTGTTTGAATTTGACACGGAAAATAGTAAAAGACTGTCGTTTATCTCGTGAAATACTTGAATATAAATAAAACTATAGTTCAGATCAGAATTTAAATTTATAAAAAGGTAAAAATTAAAAAAAACTAAAAAAAAAATCGTCCGTGTGCCGCCCAAATACTTAAACGTGCCACTTCGGGCACGCGTGCCCTGGGTTCGCCATCCCTGGCATAGGCCTATGTGAAAAACGAGGACCCATGACTATTTCGTGTCCTATTAGCACTTTGTATTTGAAATATTCATCATTCGGTCAGTCATTACTAACGTAAGTCAATTTGTTCTATTTCCTGCCCATACTCTCCTTTAAATAATCTTTTTCAGCCTTCCAATACATTGAAACATACTTCCTTAATACAAATCAACAAAAGATTTATATTCACTCACATCCTGCATTTATAAAACATGCACAAAGTGATTAGTCATTTTTATTAGACATCAATGAACCTTCATTTCAGTTTTGTGACCAACAAATTGTGTACAGATGCCAGCAAAATTTCTGTAGTCATGGAGTGGAGCGGTTTGCACATGACAGGCTCAACAAGTTTGCCGCTAACAATATATATGTACAAAAAATGTCTTACAAGATACTGAGTTCAACTTTCTATCATTGCAACAATGAAAGATATCTAAAGTTAAATAAGGCAAGCAAAATAAAAGGATGGAATAAACCAATTTAATTGCGCACACCAATGGAGTAAGTAATGCTATTTTAATTACTGATAAATTATGAAATTTTATTATACATGTTATAAATAAACTTATTTCATAGAAAGAGCTAAAGAATACATTGGAATAGCAAACACACCAATATAAATAAAATTAAACACTGCCATACTTAAAAGAAATGAAAAAAATGGACAAAAAAATACATTATGGTAAGTAGGCAATACCTATTTAGTTGTATTCCATGTTTACCTGTGACCTCTGAACTGTTGCATATCAATGGGAAAAAATGTGCAAACATATATCACATTAAAATTCTATAGAAAATGCTGACTTCTTGCTATATTCATAATAGCTAGAGGGCAAAATTAAGTAATTTGATGGATTAAAGTATTATGTGAACAAAGGTTAAAAAGTGAAGGCAGTGAAATAAAATATTTTAAAAAGTAACATCAGTATATTAACCTTGAAAAGTTCCTTGAAATAGGGGCTGCATGCTGAGAGGACCACTTTGTGGGCCTCCAGCCTATGCCCCTCGCATGCAAGGGTGACGTCCACAAAATCCTCATCATCGCGAAGAGCTTCGAATTGAGTAGTTATATTCGCCTGAAAATTGTTCCATCGCAAGCAGAATTGTTGCTCGCCACCCAATTCCGGCCCTTCCATTCCTCACTAACATGCCTTAAATACGATTTGCATGAATAATAATAAATCACAGATTTTACGTGTATCACTCGACCTTTTGGATACTTTTTTTTCGTCTAGCCGAAATTATAGAAAGAAAACAATCAATAAAATGTTTTACCAATTTAACGAAAATAAAAACGTATGTTTATTTTGTCACTTTTCCACGGAATTTTCATCAGTTGCCAGGTTAATAGAAAATTACCTGACCTAATAGATTTTTCATCTGCAATGAAAAATTTTTGTTGCAGTATTTTGGATATTTTTCCTTTGTTAAAATTAGGTTATTTTACTTTATTTCGAAATTCATTACTTTTTTATCAAAAACAATGCGATTTTGCAATAATCAAAATTGTAAAATTGTACCTACTTTTAGAAGTAAGGAATACATAAATATGTAGCAACACAAGTGTTTCAGTGGAAATGAATGTACATAACCTAGAATTTTGACATCCGCAATCCGCATTGTATCACTATCATAAAATCTGTGCATTGTATATATTTTTTTATTTGATGGGAAAAAGAAAAGTAAAATACTTTTATAAACATCTTATTCGCGATGTCGCTAAAGGTTATGAATCAGAGTCTCATTTAGTAACTATTGCAATTGTATGTAATGAAGAGTTTTGACTGTTGTGGTTTATATTTTTGTTGTATTAGAGCGTCTTCTGTCGTCGAATCCATGTTAACGGCTATTCGATGGCGTTTCCTCAACCTAATGCTCAAAGAGGTTTGTATTTGTTTTCCTTTCCCCGACGATTGCCTTTTAATGAACCCTTCACTGTTTTTATTTTCAATGAAAAAAAAATATGTTTGAACAAACTTTCCAGAATTAGCGAACCGAAAAATTTTGGAGGAACTTCAACTAAAAAAACAAATGTTATTGAAGCAGGGAGCAGCTCCATCACTAACAACATCATCAGTGTCCTTAACGTCAACACCAACTACAACTCAATTACCAATCTCATCCATTCCACCAGTTTCTACTAACATGGTATGATATCTCATCTACATTTTAAATATTTAATGTACCTACTAGATTGCAAGTTTGTTAAACTTTGGTGTTAACGAAGTTTATAAGATTGAGTATATGTTGTACCTTGTAATAGTAATACCTAACACAAGTTTATGGATAGCGGCATTTTAGGACAAGATAATTTCAAGGGCGCTTTTCCTTAATTGTTAGCTCTGTAGCACAAATATCCTATTCAATTCCCTTGTTCCCTTGACAAATTTAATTTTAATTACACTTTTTTTGCAGATCTTGCCCCAAATGACAGATGCTCATATGATAAATACTTCTCAGCGGGTCGCTCTCAACAACGCTAATGCTACATCTTGCGGATTCTTTGTACCGCAAGATTCGTCGTTTGGAAATCAAATTCTGCCCGTGTTGCCACGTTTTGATACCAAGTGATATTTAATTATTAGTTTTGTGTAAATATTAATGTACATTGACTCTTAATTAATTGTTAAATATATTTTTTTGTATAATGAGTGCTTGTATGAAGTTGAGAGTTTTGGAAGAGTGGCTTCAAGGTCTTGATGGGTTTGAAAAACCCAAAGTTGTTTTGGAGCAATATGCAACACCGCCTCACATAGCCAGCTGTATGATGCACACAATGCAGGTATAAATACTTTTCTTTGAAATGCCTTTTAACTGTTTTAGTGATAAGCATATTTTGCAAGTATGTATGTAAGTTGCTACAGATATTCTGTTTTTAGATTTAAAAAAGTATGGTATTCAATAAAAATGCAATAACATGGACAAGTATCAACAAATTTTCTTCTTCGTTTAGTAGACCTAGTTGGTCTGTTCTTCAGAAACTATGCCTCCTGGGATGACGTAGTCCAGCTATCCTTCCATCTTTTGGATGGTCTTCCGGGTAGGCGACAGCCAGAATGAATTTCATTCGCCACTATATATGCAAGTCTATCACTGTCCATCCTGGCTATGTGGTCTCTCCAATGCCTTCTTCTGAATCTACTCCACCAAACGATATCCTCTATTCCACATGTTTTCCTTATTTGAACATTGCGAACACGATCTCGGAGAGTTTTACCACTGATTGACCTTAGGACCTTCATCTTCGTTGTCCTTAAGAGCCCCTTGGTTCGTACAGTGTCTGCTCGCGTTTCCACAGCATACGTCATGATTGGTCGCACGCATGTCTTATATATTCTGACCTTACTGTCAATACGCATGTGTTTATTTTTCCAGATCAAATTTGAATGATTTTTTTTAATTATACAAGTAAAGAAAGATATTTTGTGCTTATAATAAAAAACAACACATTTACAACTACAAAAAATATTAAATAATGTAAAAATATTTGATTATTGTTTTACCGCGCAAAGTCCATGTAGTTCCTTTTTACAGCGAGCGCATATGAGGTTGGATCGCCTAATCTTATTTTTTATGTTTATACGTCGTAGCTTTAGTTTTGTTTGCTGCACACTATACACTGGCGTAAATTGCGGCCAGGCAATTTTTTGTCATAGCGCTGCGTCGTAATTTACGTAACTGACGCATACAGCGCGATGGTGCTGGGCGGCACTCTGACGGTTAAATTCAAAAGTGCATTCACTATCAAGTACCATAAACTATTTGAACTAACCACTCGTTATTCTCACCATCCCTCTTTTGTATTAAATTTCCTTTTCTTTTATTTATGGCATATTTCCTGATCAATTCATATTCTTAATACTTTGAATGCGGGAAACGAGTTAATACATATTTTACCTACTAGTACTGGAGTGCAGGAGATGACCAAACTCATTTTTTAAATCTGATGGTATATAAGGGCACTAGACAGGCGAAATACTGTGCATTATCTATTGTCGGCAGTACACTGTGCCACAGTGCAGTAGCTACCTGCCAATACAAAAAAATTTGGACTGAATGGAGACACCAATCATAAGTTTAAATGGCGGTAAAATTTATAACACAAACACAGGATTTTGGTTTTACATTTTTGTTCATTTCTTCAGTGAATTCATGTTACCATTTTCGTTACCATTCATGTTACCATTCATTCTCCTTTTATAGAATATTTTTTATTCATAGTTTATTGAAAGTTTCATACAAAATATCAAAATATCATTGTGTATTGGTGTAGTATCATAGCTTTTGTTGATCTGCATTATTTTTTTTTCTTAAATGTATATTATTTTTGAAATTTTACTATTACTCCCTAAACATGGACCGTGATACATATGAGTGTGACGAAGAATTGTTTAGAAAAGTATTTTAATTTTACTATTACTCCCTAAACATGGACCGTGATACATATGAGTGTGACGAAGAATTGTTTCTAGTCAATTTATCTAACTATTCCTGCAAAAATGATATTGAAAATTTTTCCCATAACAAGAATGAAGATTGAAGAAGATATACTTCCAGATAGTGTAGCAGATGCCATAATTTATTTATTGGTGAGAATTTATTTGCATTCCTTGTACAGGAGTCAAACAGATATTATCACCATAATATGGATAAATTCAAAATTTATAAAAAATCCCTTAAATGGAAAGATGATATTGTAAAAAAAAATATGAATTTTTTGGGACTCATTCTATTATGAGATATGTATGCAAGGAACAAAGAAATGATTATTGGAGCACAAATTCGTGTTTGGAAACACCATTTTTTCCAAAAACGATAAGTAGAGACAGATTTCATCAATTATGGAGGGCCTGACACTTCAACAATTATGAAGATGTTCAAGAAAACTCAGATAGGCTTTGCAAAGTCAGAGCATTATTAGATTAAATTCTTACCAAGTTTAAAGAAGTTTACAAACTTATTCAGCAGTCATGAAGGTATAGTACTGTGGATGGGAAGATTATGCTTCAGGGTTTTCAATGCAGGAAAAATTACAAAATATGGGATTCTCGTGTATATGATGTGCGAAAGCAATACGGGCTACATATATAATTTCCACATTTATTGTGGTCAAGTAAGAGATTGCTTGAAACAATTCAAACAGTGGTACGGTTGTCGCCAAGTATCTTGAGTCATTTCGCCGAGAAAGGGGGCGATTAGCACACACATCAACGAAGCAAAAAGACACAAATTTGCGCTCTGCGCATCTGTAAGTCTGGTTCAAGATATTTGGCGATATTTATATCTCCTTATACAGATTTGTGACATCGTGTATACACAGACAATTACTACAATAGTGTGGATAACAGCAAAAAACTCTTGGATAAAAAAATCTGAATTTGCGGTCCTGTACGTAAAAATAGAGGACTTCTGGATCGCCTAAAAACAGTTTCACTGAAAGGTGGGGGAAACAACTTTCAAGAGAAAAAAAGGGATATTTTTCTGCAAATCTGGCAATAGAAAAAAAACGTGCCTCTCATATCCAGCATACATTCTGCTAAGATAAAAGATAGCCAAAATATCAAAAGAAGCACAAAACAAAAAATTATAAAACATAACGCTCTGATCGATTATAATCAACACATGAAAGACGTAGACCGAGCTGATCAGTATTTATCATACTATTCAGTTTTATGGACCAAGAGTTCCTATGTACCTTATAAAAATTGTGCTTTATTTAACTCCTTTGTAATATATTATATAATTATTCCGTTAAAACAAAATTAAATACCAAATTTTTTTAAAGGACATAGCGGCCCATTAGCTGACTGATGAACTTCCACCAGAAGAACTAGTCGAATCTGTATCATCGACATCTGGTATTAGGACCAAAAGCAGCAAATCGGATCCTCTAGAGAGACTATCAATGGACATGAGAAAACATATGTCGGAACCCATTTGGAAACTGGCAAAATCAAAAATATTTTACGCCGCTGTCGTATGTGCGCCCACTCACAAAGTATGCAGTGAAACAAGGTAGATACATGTGCAAGTTTTGCGATGTACCCCTACACAAATGGAAGTGTTTGAACGCTACCACACACTGAAAAATAATGAGTATCATTATAGAAAAAATACTGTGTAAATAAAATAATTGATTGTGAAAGTGTTTTTTTTTATTTTACCTAAGATATAGTAATTTTGTGTACAAAAAATAGATTATTATTACGTATGCAAATAAAGGACTAATTTTAAAATATGTTACTAAAAGTTTCTTTGAAAAATACCCAATAGTTTAAACAAGTGAATACCAATTGCTGCAGTGTTATACTGGTCTGTTAGCTTGACTCCGTTTAGACCAATATACATTACTCTGAGCTGACTCCAGATGGGATATAGCTCGTGTACTGTATTTCGAGAGGTTTCTCGACGTGACGTGCTTAGAGAGATTATTTTCGATTAAAGTATATAGGAATAGGTGCCTTTTCACATTCATTTTTTTTATAGTATCCCTCCTGTTTTTAGGCATCATTTGAAGATATAGAAGGTAAATCTGTATGTGATCTTGGTGCTGGTTGTGGAATGCTCAGTTTTGGAGCTGCATTGTTGCAAGCTTCACTAGTTACGGCATTTGAAATTGACAAAGATGCCTTGGAAATATTTTCAACAAATAAAGAAGAGCTGGAAGTGGACCACGTAGATGTTGTATTGGGTGATATCTTTAGTGTAACTCCAACTAGGTAAATATTAAATTCGTTGCTTAGTTGTGATCTCTTTTATCCTGATTATTCTTTCCATTTCCAGTATAATTTGTCTTTCATTATTATCAACAGTCATCATGCAACAAATCATCATGTTGAATTCCTATTGGGGTGGATAAAAATATATTTCACACCCAATTATTTTGTGAATTGGAAATATTGCTCCCTTGAAATTTGTCAAGTTTGACAGTTGCACTGTTTTGTTTTCTTTTTTTCAGATTTAATAAGATATTTGATACAGTCGTAATGAATCCTCCTTTTGGTACAAAAAATAACAGCGGTGTTGATATGGAATTTTTAAAAATAGCCTCACAACTTTCTAGTTCTACAATATATTCTTTACATAAAACATCAACAAGGTAATTTTTCATTCAATAAACCTTTTAATCATTTATCTTGTAATTTTACATTTTATTTTGTTAAGCTGAATCAATCTTTAACCATTTAGTCTCCAGTCAACGAATTCTCAAAAAGGGGTGTAGAGTTCATGGATTTTTGACTTTTGTCCTTGGAGGTAAAAAATCCAAAAGTACCCGACCCTGAAAAGAGTGTTGAAGGAGGGGGACTCGGAAGGCCTTTAAATTTGAACTTTTTTCCTTATAACTCGAAAACTATAGGTTCTAGAGAAAAAAAAACTCCCAATCTATTGAAAAATGACAAAATTTACTATATTTTTTACTAAAACAAAAAATCATAAAGGTAGAATGCTGAAATTTTGTAAATATAGACAAATACAATATCTCAAACTATTTTTTTATGGAAAATTTCCAGGGGTTCTCAAACTTTTTTATTGGGAAAAATATCATTTTTTTAACAAATTTCTATATTATAAAATATTGAAAAACGCCCCAACTAGATCATTTAATTTTCTAAAAATATATACCTACATATTATAGCAGTGCTTCTCAAAATTCTTTCAACAATTTTTGTAAAAATTGAATTTAGTGTATAGCAAAATACAATATATCCAGGACTCTTATAGTTTGAGCTTTATACAAATATATGAGTATGAAAGTTTTGTAGAACTTAAATTTTCTATACTTTCAGAAATTTTGTGCTATATGCATCAAGCAAATAAAAAGTTATTAGGGGGAGGTGGGACACACTCCCACATAACTCAAGAATGGTTGGAGATAGAAACTTTTTGTATCAGTAAAAAGCAGAAAATTGTGTCATCTTTCAAATTGATTCTTCTTCTTCTCTATCCGCCACCATCCAGGAACAATTTGCCTATGTCTCTCCGGTCTACTCACGAATGTTGCTGAGCCATGACATCTGACATTCCTATTCCTCGGTGTCCCTCTAATTTGCCCTTCATAATCAGTTGGGGCAGCCTGTACTTTTGCCTTGCAGAATGTGATCCAAATATGATATCTTTCGTCGTCTCCTGAGTACCTCCACATTTGATACTTTATCGACCCAGGAAATTTTCAGCATGCGACGATGCAGCCACATTTCAAAGGCCTTCAAACGGTTAAGCATACCTTTATGGTCCATGTTTCAACTCCATTATGGACCATATGTAGCAGTTCACCAGGCGCTGCCTTACATTAAAGTTTAAGCTATTGTCACAAAACATTGTCTTCATTCTGAAAAACATAAGCTGTCTTCATGCGACACTTTATTTTTTTGTCAGGATCAAAATTATCAGAGAGAAGTTTTTGATTTTTTTCTTCTTATTCATAAATTCTTCCCCCCTCCATGCACTCTATAATTATTCGTTGACTGGACTAGGTATATCATGGTGTGTTCCTTATGACAGTGGTTCTTAAACTTTTAGCAGTTGCAGCCCCATTAAAATCTAAAAGTAAATATTATAAGCAAGCAAAAACAAAATTAATAAACATTTTTAATTATTTTTTGTCTCTTTGGGTCATATTTACCTATGTGATTAATGTTTAAAAATATTATGATGTCCTTCAATTCATCTGTCACTTACATATCGTCCCTCCTATGGCAAACTAGCGAATCTGCAAAAAAGAAATTTTACAGGAGAGCAAAAACAAACTTTGACACTCTATGTAAAATCCATTTTATAACGCAGTTAACTTTTTTCTAAGCTTTACGGAAGATGTTAGAGATTCAATAAATTGCCAGAGTGTAGCTATTGTGAAAACGATTAAAATGACACCAAAAACGCATTTTCGTCAAAAATGTTAGTTTCGCGAGTTTGCCATAGTAGGGACCAGAGATGTGCAAAATGGGTACCCAAAACCATTTAAAATGCAAAATGGAAATGGGTTGAAACTTTTCCATTTGAAAATGCAAAATGGTTTTTAAAAAGGCATTTCAAATGCAAAATACCTATTTTCAAAATGCTTTTTAAAATGCTAAATGGTTTCTCAGGTGAAATGAAAAAGTTGAAACAAACAAAGTTCTTTTAAAAAATCGTATAGCGTCGATTAATGATACAGAAGCACTCCAAGTACTTATGGTAATATTTCAGTGTTATGTTGCTCTATGAAACAATTCTTTTTTAGTCCTTGAGATAAAGTTGCCATGCTTTGACCACTGTGGACATTTGGTGACAATGTGGCAATCCATTCAATTCTGTAGAAACATTTACACCAAAGCATCGAACACAGTAAGCCGCTTTGTTGGCTCTGTTCAGCCACTTAAGGTAGCAAGGTAGAATTTTTGGTATCAGGGTACTTGTTATGTTGTTTAAAGATTAGAAGAAGATATTGTTCTTTAGTGATGATTAACTTATTGTATTCTTCAAATTATGCCACTCCTTGTTCTACAATATCATTCACAGCTCGCAATGTATGTATTTTTACCAGCACTGTAGTCTTCATCTTATTTCAAAAGTCAGATACGATTCCATTTCTGGAAAAATTTCTTCGTCAAAAAATGCAAGTGCGATAAAAGCTCTTTGGATTGAAAGGTACCACAAATGATCAAGGATATTTTTCAATACCTTTGTTTCCATAATTCTTGAGTTTTTTTAAGACCACAAATTGTTTCTTTCTAAAATGGGTAATCGGTACCTACACAGATTCATGTTTTGTGATTTTTTTCTGTTAGATCTCTATATCAATGAACAGTGAGAGGTATATTTTAATAGAATTTGGTTTTTCGAATTAGAATACATTTTTTCTTTGCTTCACGAGTTGACGACGAATGGTTGAAAAATTATTTTAAATTCATAAGGATCACATCCTACACTTTTCAATGCTGACATCAAAACAATAGGTCCTTACAATAATTTAAACACATTTTGGGGTCAACATTAAATATTTTAACTTGTTGCATATACGATAGTTATAGGTACAAAATTTCATATATTTTTCAAAATTTTGAAGCTCGTTTGCAACCCACAAAATTATTTTAAATGATAATAAAAAAATACGGTTATATTTTTTTTTGGTAATAGAAGCGAATAGGGGGGAAGCACCCTATTACTGACACTGTAAAAAATCTTGAAATCTCTCTGGCTCATGGAGATTGCAATAAGGAAAAAAATATAATTAAAAAAGAATTGTGTAATATCGGCTAAGTGTTGGTAAGAGTGAATAATAAGAATGACCAGTTACTTATTTTACATTTTCCTCCACACCCACGTCATGTATGGGATCAATTTTACAATTTCTTCTTTCACCAGTTAACCATATAAGTAAAATAAAACACGTGAATTTAATTAGTTCAAAAGGAGATCACAAGATTAATGTGGTCCCAAGATAAAATGAATCTATGAAAAAAATAGGTTTAGTAACAAAGAAGAGTAATGTTGGATAAAAATGCATTTGAAATGCAAAATGCATTGAGAAAAGCATTTAAAATGGAAATGGGTGAAATAAAAAAGCATTTAAAATGCAAAATGGAAAATACCTATTTTGCATTTTGCATTTCCATTTGAAATGGATTTATTTGAAATAAAGCACATCTCTGGTAGGGACGATATGTATCACATCAAAATGTGTAGCATATTTTTTATTTTAAAGATATATAGACTCAAAATATTCTAATAATATTTATCGCAGCCCCCTGGTTAAGAACCGCTACCTTATGGGATAGACAGTTCATACACATCATTCACTATGTTGTAACAAAGTAAACATTTGAACATTATTTATATTCATTAACATTACTCAAATCTAATTTACATAATGTTTTTATTGAATTTTTATACTTTCCCAGTGTATGGCACAAGCCAACTCAAAAAGTACATTTCCTGCTTTCACATTTCTTAATTCAAACCTCAACCAGTTCAACATGTTTTTAGATAGTTAATAATAATCATCATAATTCCATTTGTTACAGATCTTTTATTATGAAAAAAAGTAAAGAATTGGGACTTCAACCTAAAGTGGTAGCAGAACTGCACTATGATCTTCCATCTTCCTACAAATTTCATAAGAAATCATCTGTGGATATTGCAGTTGACTTTTGGCGGTTTCAAATTGATAATGAATCTACATGATTTTTTAAAATAAAATAATTCATATTTTTCAATAAAAATGTATTTAAAAAATATATTTCTTTTTTTACAATATATTTATCTATCTTTTTGTACATAATATAAACAAATATAATATACACTGGTGGGCTTATTGCCATTAGACAATTTCTTCCAACCAATATACATACCTATAAAAAATCGAGTACAAAAATACATGTCAAAAAATATAATTCATATCCTTAAAGCAAAAATATATACATACATAAATAATATATGTTTTAATAAATTCTCTGATTTATATCACATTTTTATGCACCTTTTGACATGTAAATATTGATGTTTAACTATTTTTTAAATACCATCATTAATATTGTTGCATAATATTGAAAAAAATAATAGAAAATCATACTACAGTTGAAAATGCATTTAATATGTCAACAGCATATAAATATTATATACTTTATATAAACAGCAAGAGTTTGGCTTATCTTTTTCTATGTCTAAAATACGCTTCAGAATTGCGGAACATTCCATCAAACACCAATTATATTATATTTAGTCAAGAAGTTCATATTATACCTAGGTACTGAAAAATAAAATTTAACCGTTAATACAAATACTCGATAATATAGGTTACTTGAGTTAAAAAAATATGAATACACATGATTCCAATCAAAAGTACTTAATTTCCTTTTTGTATGTATACAAAACATTACCATTTCTTATTTTTCCTTTTACTATAGTGCTTTAAATGTAATATATAAAATATTTATTATATTTTAAACATCTCATAAAAATTGTAAACACAGTGGAAAATATTTCCACGAAAAGGTGTGTTTTTGAAAAAGAACATCAATAACATGCAGTCATCTTATTCAAATTTAATTCCTTGTGCTAAAGGCAAATCCTTTGAATAATTGATTGTAATGGTGGACCGTCTCATATATTGCTTCCATGAGTCACTTCCAGATTCCCTTCCTCCACCTGTGTGCTTCTCACCGCCAAATGCTCCGCCAATTTCAGCTCCAGAAGTCGGTATATTTACATTAACTATCCCACAATCTGAACCCTTCGGGCCTATCCACTAGAAATGAACAAAATCATTTGAGAAAATTTCAATGCTGGCTCTTTAGCAAAACTTCGTAAATATCAAAAATAAATTATATATCATTTTTTGAAGTTACCTCAAATATGTTACTAAGATTTTGTGTGAATAAACTTGAAGACAATCCCTGATCCACTTCATTGTTCCAAGCAATTGCTGTTTTTAAATCTGGTGCTTCTAAACAATATACAATTGGAGCAAAACATTCACTCAATATAACTTCAGCATTGTGTTTGAGTCCTGTTACTATAGTTGGTTCTACGTAAAATCCAGGTCTATCAATAACCTAAAAAATAAACAATAAAAGATACATTTCAAACATACGCAATAGAAAAATATATTAAATATGTATAATTCAATAATTATGTCCTAGGTTCGATCCCCAGCAGAGGAGAAATATATTTATATTAATTTCTCACACAAATATTGCTTCTCTGGCCTGGAAACACTGGTTAGTTGGAAGAAATTTCCATAAACCAATAAGCTCACCACTTGCGCAAGGTGTAAAGAAGTGTTTATTATTATGATTAAAAACATAAATTATGTTCAAAAGCTTTTGGAGATAATTAATATTACTGGGAAAAGTTTATGATATTCAGCCAACAGTATCAAGATAATTTGACTTTGAAACTTGAAGGACAAGCCATAGACATTTAAATATCTTGAAAGTCTTCTCACTGATGATTAAGATCCTGACAAAGAACTAAGGTGCCGCACGGAGACAGCTCGCACGATGTTTTTCATAATGAAGACACTGTTTTACAACGATAGCTTAAACCTTAAAATAAAGCAGCGCCTGGTGAAGTGCTATATATGGTCCATACTTCTATATGGAGTTGAAACCTGGACCATGAAGGTCAATATCCTTAACCGTCTTTGGCCTTTGAAATTTGGCTGCACTGCCACATGCTGAAAAATTCATGGGTCGATAGAGTATCATTTGTAGAGGTACTCAGGAGAGCAAATTTTGAGCGCGAGCTGGATGACACCATTAAGCAACGAAAAACATATTTGGGTCACGTTCTGCGAGGTTAAAAGTACAAGCTGCTCCAAGTGATTATGAAGGGCAAAATAGAGGGACGCCGAGGTATAGGAAGACGTCAGATGTCATGGATCCGCAACATTCGTGAGTGGACCGGCATCAGAGACATTGGCGAAATTGTTCCAGACGGCGGTGGATACAGATGCCTTCTCAACAGTGATTCGTCAACGTCGGGGGGGACCTGATTTGGCATGAAGAAGAAAAAAATGGTTGAAAAAACTGCAATGACTGTGCATAAAATCCTTGTCGAATTATGCATAACTTACCTTCCCTCCAAACTCTATTTTACCTCCTAATTCAACGACCTTTTGAATTGTCTTCCTGTATTGCTCCACAGCCATTTGAGAATGTAAAGGAGCATAAAGTGTGTCAGCATCCAGGGGGTCTCCAATTCGATTTAAAACCTGAGAATAAGACTTCTTGAGCCTATCAACCACTGTACCATAAACCTACAACATAAAATGACACTAAATTTATTAAATGTTCTGAGTGCAAATAAGATACAACTAATGAACTTTTTTGTTTATAATTATTTATCACTGTTAATAGTTTCTCATAAATCTAAAGTAATGTTTACATTTTTTTGTATCCAATTCAATTTTGTGATTTATTATCAACAGTATGTAAACAATAAGATTAAATATAAAAAACAGGTTATCAAAAATTGAATTATCAGTCACCTTTACAAGAAACAACTTGTGTGTACAGGTGGTGTGTATCATATCAAATTAACATTAGCTGCATAATCCAGTAAAATAAATAAACAATATTACATACAAAGATCATATAATGTAAATTTGTTTTTAAATAATTAATTGAATTGTTAAGTCATGTTGTTCTTCAGAAAAACAAACCTTAGTATGAAGGATTAATCTTCTTGTTGTAGTACATCTCTGTCCAGCCGTTCCAACGCAAGCAAATACTGTTGCTCGAGCTACCATTTCTAGGTCAGCATCATCATTAACTATAATTGCATTATTTCCACCCAGTTCCAATAGATGTTTTCCAAAACGTTTTTGTACTTCAACTCCAACCTTGAATAAAGAATAATCATACACATTCTTTTACCTTCTTTACTATTGATGTAATAATTCAACTTTTCATTGTTCAATAAGAATTATAATGGAGTAGTAGAATCTTTTATCAGGGATTGTACTTTTCAAAATTTCCCGAAATTCACAAGGAATTAAATAATTATTCAATACGGGAATATTTAAATCTAAAGTGAAAATAACTTACATTTTGATATTTTGAGAAAACTTTTCTGTTCCATAAGCATTCGAACACACAACCGCTGCATTAGGCAATATCAAAACATAGTTTACACAATTGATTGAAAAAAAATCTAATTGATTCCTTTGAATTTCAGGAAATTTAGACAAGACGATTGTAGAGAGGTTTTTGCATTTGTTTTACTTTTCCTTTTGATGATTTCAGAATACATTGGTTACAAACAATTTATTAATACTTTTTCTTACTTAACATTATCCAATTATTTCAACTTATAAATATGTTCTCCCATTGCATGAAAACAAAAATTTATTATAACGAATATAATTATTTACATAAATATTTTAATAAACATTACCTGTTGACCTATGGCTGTGCTTCCAGTAAAAGATAAAAGTTTTATTCGGCTATCCTGTGACATTAATTTCCCAATATCTGCACCACCAACGCAAAGAGAAGCTACTGAACCGGGAGCTTCACAATTCTCCAAAACTTTAGAAATTATTTTAGTCACTGCCACAGCAGTAAGTGGTGTACTTAGAGCTGGTTTCCATACTAATGTATCACCACAAACCTAAAATGTAATCATTTTTATTCCTATTTTGTTCACTTCAATGTCAAACTAAGTAAAACTGTTTTTTTAAGACATCCAATATAAGTATATCTGCGCCAAAGTGATTTACTTGCTTTTAACTTAAATATTAAAGATATAATATATTATATTTATTTTATTTGTGTAAAAGTTTTATACTGAATTCAAAACACATCCAAAACAGAGTAAGAACTGTTGTCCATTAAATAACAAAAATATATCACATTACCATTGCAAGAGCACTATTCCAACCATAAACTGCAACAGGAAAATTGAAGGCTGAAATCACACCAACTGTACCCAAAGGATTCCATTTCTCCATTAGCACATGACCAGGTCTTTCCGATGGCAGTATTGATCCAGGTAGGGATCTTGAAAGGCCAACTGCATAGTCACAAATATCTACATATTCTTGGACTTCTCCGATTCCCTCTGCCAAAATTTTACCTACAAATCAAATATGTTCAATAACACTGTGCTTACAAATAAATATATATTTTTTATTTGTGTGACAATGACAGAGTTAAATTTATAGAACTCTGTTTTATTTTAGAGATAATATAATAAAAATACACACACATACAGTTCTACACTACACAAACAATTCGATGTTGTACCCAGCCACGCATTGCCGTGACTCAGTGTGGTTTAAGAGAAGAGAAATAATTGGTAATTTATATGATTTATAAAAATATGTATATTCAAATGCAATACCTATCATGTTAAAACTCCAAGATATTCGTGTTTTTGTAAGCAAAATAAAATACAGGCTGAATTTTTATATATAAGGATAGTGTATCTAGATAGTAAATGTATCTTTTCGGACCATGTTTTATTATTATTAACAAAAAGAAACACAATTAAAAAAGGGCAAATGAAAAACTTTGTTGCACAAGATGCGCAAACAATGTATACGAACTTCCATGCGTTGAACTTGCAAGTTCAAAATTGGTTGTCCTTGGGGGAATTTTGTATTCCTCCAGCACTGGGATGGAAACAGATCATACATGGATGGCCATCTGAGTTGCTGAAGTTCTATCTAAACTCCCAGACCCAAGTTACTTGAAACGATAGAATATAGCCAGAAACGACAGTCGCCGCCTCTGTGGGACATCTGCATGCACGGCTAGGCATATCTTGGCCGACTGCAGGGTAGCACTAAAGTAAGGAAGGTTCTCATACAGACACAATAAGGTGCTTGAAATTGTGAGAGAGGCTTCCAGCCTTGCAGTGGCAAGAGCAATCAAAGGATTAACCATATGGAAACAGTCAACATTTGTAAAACAGGGACAAAAAGTCAGACCTACAACAAAGAAATTAGTATCAATAACTAGGAAGTCAGATGACTAGAATATCCTAATGGATATGAGAACAGAGAGATATACCCTTCCAAAGGAGATCTACATCTAATCTCTTAGGCCTGACTTGATAATATACTCGCTTTCATTGAAAAGAGTTATTTATGTGGATCTGACTGTTCCATGGGACACAAATATTCCAAAGCATCACCAATACAAGCTTAACAAATACAACATAGATAAAACAGTTCAAAATGGCTTTAGCTTGATAATGTAGCTGTAGAGGTGGAGGCGAGAGGCCTGCCCGCAAAATATTTATATTCCTACTTTAAGGCATAATAAAAAAACTTTTGGATAGGGTGGTAAAAGCAGCATTATCCACGTCCTATTGTATTTGGTTGAGCAGGGGAGTGAAGTATCAGTCGGAGGTTGGTGAGTGAGTGATGAGCGTGACTTGTGTCATAAAGGGGCCCCTTAATCCTACATACATGGTCGCAAACCCATGTGGCTATCCTATTCAGGCTGACACTCTGATCGCCTGCGCTTGTGGGCCTGGATTCGTGAAACTAGTAAAACCACGATTGCCTTTCTCTTTTGTATCTATTATTTATAAAAGAAGAAATAAAACCATACCCATTTCCATAGACACAAGCTTCCCCAACGGGTCCAATTTATCTCTCAATGCATTTCCAATTTGTCTGACAATCTCACCCCTGCGTGGAGCCGGCAATTCCACCCACTGTTGCCAAGCAGACTCTGCTGCCTTCACACATTCTTCATAATCCTGAGGAGTGCCTTCCAAAACTTCAGCAATCACTTGACCATTTGCAGGACTCACTGATGTTATTGCCTATTTAGAAAAATAAAACAATGTAAAAAATTTACATACATAAATATAGATATCATAAAAATCATATAATGTCTATCCTGTTAAAATTTGATATAATTAAAGGCACAGCTCTATCTATAATTTTTTCAAGAGTGGGGACGGTTTGCACATCTACCAAATAAGCAAAAAGCCTAAAAATTTGTTCTGTGCAGGCATGTTTGCTGATAACTTTACAAATTAATATTGAATTTATGTATTGGAATTAAGTTTATATTAAGAATTGATAATGTCATTTGTTTCTAATCTAATATTTACTCTCCACACTATGGAATAGTGGAGAGTAAAAATTACAACAAATATACATAAAAATGCATTCAAGGATTGTCAAAATTCAAAGAAAATAATCTATGGTGTGCCATTATCAATGTGAAATAAATTTCATATTTGTATGAAAAATGTGTATAATAGAAGTAAAATAGTTTCTGTATGGGTCTGTAAAATTGAGTGATCAACTTCAAATTGATATGGTATGTGTCTCTATCAGGGCGGGATAAACGTGTTTTTGCGCCCGTAGCAATATATTTGAAACCGCCCCCCACCCTACATTTTTAAGAATTTTTAATGTAGAACAATTTTAAATTATTTAAAATAACATCGAGTCGAAAATAACAAACCATTGACAATTTTTTACATACACACCATTACACAAAGCTTCTTTCCGAGTAGGCAAAGAGAACTGAGCTCCATACCTGTGGATTTATTATTTATATAATTAAAATTTTAGGATTTTAAGTGCCTTTTTTCAGACAACCGCCCTGACTTCATGTTCCTGGTTGTTCTATGATTTATCCGGCCCTGGTCTCTATAGACAAGTGTATATTTTACTCTCCACTTCTATGTTCCTCAAGGGGTAGGCAGTGAGAACCGAACACCGCGTTCTTCTATCTTGACACATAAATCGCCTCATCAACATTGATACACTGTCTCATACATGCTCATCTTGCTAGTAATGCAATTTTACTTAAAATTTCTCATCAGGTATCATGTAGAAAATACATACTATGAGTTTCGTGACAATGTTTTTGTGTGTATGGTGTATTGTGAAAACTTTTGTCCTCTGGGAATTGTATATTTCAATCTAATAGAATTGTACTTAATTAAAATGCATTTTGAGATTGTCAACCTTTCAAGAAGAAAAAATGAACGCTTTCTATGGTGTGGAGAGTTTAGTGTAGGCCACAACCCACTCGTTTTTTAATTGTTTCCCAATGTATATTAAAAATATATAATAGTTTTTTTTATTTAAATTAAACCTTAGTGGTATTGTCAGTTACTATCATTGCAATATCGTTATATTTTTTTAATTAAAAATATGTACTGGTTTAATTGATAAAACAGAGACGATTTATTAGTTAGATTATTATTATTCTTTTCGGAGAAAACAAATTGTGAAGTTGAATTAAAAAATATAAATAATAGAATAATTGTGTAGATTTTTCAAACATGGAGGCATAGTAGAAAAATGTAGTAGTTAGTTATTTTGTAAAATATCATCGGTATAAACATTTTAGATAACATGAAAATATGTTTAAATATACAGATAAACGAGTAATATGATAAAAAAATATTTAAAATATGATGTGCTAATAATATATAAATAACAAGTAAGTACAATAGGTAATATTTTTAAAACATGTATAGGAATAAAAACAATTTTATTTTTAAATATGTATGTAGGTATGTAATTATGTATAGTGCATTAAAGGTTATTTTTACTTACTTTTCCAGAACCCATCCATTTTCCATTGTAAACTCCCAAATTAGTTCGTTCAATTCCAAGTTCTTTTAAAAATGAATACCTTGGATCGTCCACAAGATACGCTTGTGTGGAGTATGCCATGTTTTTCTGCATCTTTACAATGTGTACAATTCTAGTCAAAGCTAATCTTCTAACTAAAGATATATTCATTTCTGTAGATAACACACTCCTTATGTCACTGAGTCTTGGCAACAACTACTGATAACAATAAGTTCAGATCACTACAAGTGAATAATTGATGTGTGTTATGTCATATGAACTATATTATCTTCATCGTTTTATGACCATTTATTTTTTAATATTATCAATAACATTGGCTGCTATATTCTGAAAAAAAAAACATATTAAACAATACATATATGTAACTAAGTTGTGGTCAGGCCAAGTAGTATAGTTCAAATAATGACTTATTTTATATTTAATGACATTTGGAGGTGAAGTTGACCAATATTAAAGTTATTCAGAGACTTAAGGTTAGTATCGACATAAGCGCAGCAGACGGATTTTAGCATTCTATATAAGCAGAAATTCATGTGCGCACATCTGACATTGGATCATCGGCAATAACAAATTTGTTAATAGCTCAAAGTATCAGGCTTATAGTAAAAAAAATTGTGACCTTAAAATTGTGTTTTCATTTACTGCAGAAAAGACCATTAAAGAAGAATAAATGCTGTGAAAATGAGATTCTCGATGTGAATGTGTAATAACACAGCGAAAAATAATAATAAACATTTTGTTGCACCCTATGTCAGTGGGGAGTTTATTGCCAGATGGTAATTTCTTTCAACTAACCAGTGTTTCCAGTCCAGAGAAGCAATAATGGCATGCAAAATGAATTTAAATAAATTTGTCTTCTGCTGGGATCAAACCCAGGATGCTCGCAAGCTTATCTTACCAACTGTGCCACGATGATCGGCAAAATAAAAATTAGACATTAATTTAAAAACATAATAAGACATTTATGTAATATTAATTACTGATAATGAGTTTAATTCTGAAAAAACACATTAAAATTTTAATGAAATGTCGAATCTTATGTATTTTTTGCTAGATTTAATAAAATAAAGGAAATTAAATAAGATTAAAATGACAAAGAACATCACTAGTGTATTATAAAATGGATATAGTTTAAAGTGACCACTGGTGAGCACATTTTTATTTTTAATGTTCATTTAAATTTTAATTCCTCTTCGGAATTGAACCCAGTAATTAGATAATAAATATTAATGCAAGAACAAAATGGATATTATAAATAAAATTATTTGTCCATATTTAAAAAACAATTGTACAAGTGTTGATCTTGAGTGTCTCTCCACTGCGACCATTTATGACTTATTCCATTCTACCCCATATCTTACAAAAAAACAATAATAAGAAGAATGATTTTTTTTTTATAAGATTTTTCTATTCTTAATATTAAGAATATGTTCAACTGTTTTATAAATAAAATTTCAATTTCCAATGATACTAACCAAAAATAATAGGCAATTATAAAATAGTTTAGTATAAACATGTGGTTCTTTGATCTACCACAACAAAACTGAGTGAAAGTCTACAAATAGCAACCACCTCTAAACTGGTTTAAAATCTGGTTTATTATACCTATATAAGTATATATGTACACACCTATAAAACATATTTAAATATTCAACATCATACTAAACCACAAGGTTAAGGTCACTAGTAATGTTACTAATCTTTTTGAATACTAAGCAAAAATTAATTTTTGACCACCATGACATATAGTGGTAAACCATTAGAAGAAGTCCTGTGTTAGGAACCAACACCAGAATCCTGATTTTGGTTCCAAACACAGGAGAAATTAATAAAATTATTTTTTTATTTTTCATGCAAAAGTCTAAACTAGAAACACTGGTTGGTTGGAAGAAATTGCCTTTTGGCAGGAAAGATGTCACTTGTTCGAGGTATTAGGAAATACGTTCCATCTAATTTTTCTATAGTTTGTGCGGAACATAAATGCATCTGAACAGTGGCGTAATTTGGGTTGGTCCTTTGTTTCACCTTCGTGTGAACATTTTTGTGAGTAAAATGTAAACATGTGTACAGACATAATTTGGCAAGTGAAATTGGTTAGAAAGTTTGAAAAAATTAGTCCAGAAATGCAAGATTTACATAAGAAATTAATTTAAATAGATTTCTCCTCTGCTATGAATCAAACCCAAAACACCGGCACTCAAGCCAAACAGCTTACCACTATGCCACGGCAGTCATTTTTCTATGTAAATAACAAAATATCTATTAAATTAACAGTGATTCTCCCTGTATTCATTGGTCATAAAATTGTCAAGCCTTAAATGCTGATCTTTAATATATATTAAAAAAACCAATGATTGAAACATAATATACAACGCTCAAAATAAAATTAACAAACATCCCAATAACTTTATAGAAAAATTAATAAATATGTAAAGAAATGTTTTTTTTTCCTGCATACTAAACAAGTTGCAATTTTACTGCAACTTTATTCGAGATTTTACAAATTTATTAATTTAAATAATTTGCAAAGGTGGGATTTTTTTTTTTTTAACATGTCTACGTAGGGGACGCCAGCTATTAGGATTTGGGTCCATTTTACTCTTCCGAAGAAGCGCACTACGTAGCGTTGGGAGGAGTTTGCAATCTAGAAAAGAGTTTATTAATTCGGATTTTAAAAAGACCCGGGTTGTACGAAGATGGAAACACAGAATTCGGAAGATCGTTCCACAGTCGGGCTGCTGTATTAATAAAGGAGTTATTAGATTATTGCCATAAGGCAATCTCTTCCAAACAACCTGGGCGACATGATGTCTCAAAATTTGATTTAGTACAATGGTATTTAGTGCCTTAGAAAAAAAAACTAATCATAGCAATGAGGAAAGGAAAAAAGGAACCGAAATGCAGTAGGAATATTCAGGAACTATTTGACATATATATAGTTTTTTAGTTTTTCATTAAATATTTGTATGGATTGAGATGACGTAACTTCATCGCTTAAGCCATTTTATAGTCTAGCTGATTGTACTTGAAAAGAAGAGCTCAAAACATTTTTTAATTTATTTTATATATTAGGAAAACCCAACAGCTACAATAATATTACAAAAAATATACATCAATTTATCTAAATCACTTTGTAATTTTAAGCAATCGAGGATTGATGAAATTTGAATGTCATGTCATCTTAATTCACAATGAAGGATTTGATTCTTTTGCTTATGCTGATGACCGCTTGTTATTCAAATTTTGTAATCCTTTGTACAAATATCATCTAGAAGTAGATACTGTTGAGTGCATCAATAAAGTCTCAATGTGGATGTCTCATAACGAACTAAAATTAAACCCAACAAAAACAAAGTTGATGTGGGTAGCTTTACCACAGCTACAACACCTTATTGAAAGTTTTCCTATTAACATCAACAGAGAGACACTCGTGCCATCTGCCAGTATCAAATTCTTGGGTGTATACTTGGACAATAAGTTGTCATTTGATCTGCAAATCTCTAAAACGGTCAATTCATGTTTTTTTTTCAACTAAGACGACTGAAAATATTCGTCGAAGCTTGCCCAAGAGTGAAACAAAAACATTAATAAATGCATTTGTCATGTCTCAGCTTTATAACTGCAATGGCATTTATGATGGATTGCCTATGTATCAGCTTGATTGACTACAGATGGTATTTAAAGCAGCAGCAAGGCTCATTTATGATGCAGAAAAACAATCACATAATTCCACTACTAAACGAACTACACTGGTTGAAGTCTCCAGAGTGAGTTGACTACAAAATTTGTTTGACGGTGTTTAATGCTTTGAATAAACTGGCACCACAATACATGCAAGAGCTGTGTCAGAGAAAAGAGCTATCTGGGAGGCATCTCACAAAGCGATTTACTATGATCGATGCTTTAATGTGAGTGGTCCTATAAAGTAGAAGAGATTGCGTACAGATGTCTGCAGTGCACAAAGCAAGAGCAATTTCTCTAAATGACTGAAAACAGCCTTGTTTCGTAGAGCAACATAAGACATTAAAGCATCGTCACTTTATCATAGTGATACATAGAATGAGCATTAAAGTTTACTGTTTTGGCTGGATAATTTGAACAAAGAAAGATAAGCAATGTAGATGTGAGATGATCATATTAACAGTATTCCTAGGATTGAATTACATTATAAAAATATAATTTGGGAGGGTCTCTGAATATTCCAATCATTTATCGTCTTTATTCGGAAAAATGTAAGAATATATGAAAGAATTTTTAACTCGACTCTAAATTTAACTTCAAGTTTCATCGACCTAAAAAAGACTGTTACATGTACACATCATCATAGTCTTAATGAAACCAAAATGAATCCAATTTGAATCAAGGAAATATTTTTATCAAGGACGGAGAAGGAAGATCTTGT
This sequence comes from Molanna angustata, assembly GCA_963576475.1. Taxonomy (NCBI): domain Eukaryota; kingdom Metazoa; phylum Arthropoda; class Insecta; order Trichoptera; family Molannidae; genus Molanna; species Molanna angustata. Next base: position 14,136,230 of record OY754970.1, on the reverse strand, counting down.
AGATACACGTTTTACAAAATGTAAAAAACTGCTGTATAACCAAGAATCAAAGCTAAGTACAAGATGGAGAGCTGTTGTCAGTATTGTTGTACAGAGTGGAAGGTTGGACTTTTCGTCACTTTAGGTTGATGCAGGACCTAGATGAGTTTGTGGGATCAATTGAATGAAAGAACATAATATTCAGATGATTTAACCACATGAGAAAATGAATAAACTATTTTATTTATTATGATTCTCTTTGTTCAAATCACGATTATCTGAATTTTTAAGTAACCCTTGAGAAAGAAATGGTCGTTTTGAAACTGGTCATATAAAAACCTCATTTTTGGTTTAAAAAAAGTGACTTGAAATAAATTAAATTCTTTAAAATGTGCCACAACGTTAACTCTGATAATATGGATAAAGAATGCCTGAAAGCAATAAAAAAGCCATGATCATTTGAGAATACAATAATATCGCCTTAAAATGATATTCTGAGAAGGAAAAAAAACCTCAATAACAGACTAGCATGATTCATGCAAACATGAATGAATTTGAAAAAGCGATGGATGTTTGTTAAGATGCATGAAAGCAGAAGGATACCAAATACGGATTAAATTACACAATTGAAAAGAAACCATAACATACAAAGCTAACAGGAATAGAAAAAGGGGCCGGGATCGTCCAAGATAATAAAGTATGAGCATGTTAATAATAGAAAAAGGGTAATAAAATAAGTTTGAACAGATAAACATGTATGGAACGATGCATGAGGTGATGGATGCTTGTCAAGAAAGAAAAATATGGGGGCCAGTTCTTTTACCTACCCCGGGAAAGGCGATTTGTTCAAGAGAATTTATTTCTCTTAGCATATATGTTCTATACACAGATTTACTCAGAATTCGGAGTAGAACATTTATACTGTGTTTCTCGAACAAAGATTAAAGTAAAAGTATAGTAAAAATGCTTTGATTTAGTAAAATTGTGCAATACTTTTGGTTGTTTCATAGAAATCTAATGCCACCAAACGACACAATTTTGGACAATTTTATGAAATCATCCAACTGTCGATTCGTTCAAGAGAATGAAATTCTATTGAAGGAAGAAGCAGTTTAAATCCAAGATGCGTGTACGAAGGAACATTTTGCATGGCGTAGTAAGCTTTTTGCATGATAAAAACACCAACTTAGAGGCTACGCAGCATATATGTTCCCATACATGGATATACTCAGAATTTGATCCGCTCAATTTACAGAGTCCAAAATTTCAGAATATATAAACAGTTACACAGCCTACAAAACTTTTATACTCAGAATTGTGAATTTTTGTTTCAGTCAGGGGTTATCAATTTTCGAAATTTTGGTTTATTTTTCCATATATATCAGAAACCATAAAAGCTAGAACGCTGAAAATTGGTATAAACATAGACAAATACAAAATCTCACATTGGTTTTTTTCAAAAAAATTCCAGGGTTTCTCAAACATTTTTTATTAAAAACATTTTTTCCAACTGTCGATTTGTTCAAGAGAACTTTGTTCTCTTAACATATCGACAAAGTTTCAACCCAAGATTGTATGCAGGGTCTATATTTTTCATGGTTTTTCCAACTTTGAAGTCAAAAAACACCAACTTAGAGGCTTCGCAGCATATATGTTCCATATAGGGATTTACTCAGAATTTGGAGTAGAACATTTAGTGTGTCGGTCTGTCCGTGTAGGAAAGGTTTTCATATTCTGGGTAGGAAAAATGGACTGACTTCCATACTATCCTATCTTGACATACATACCTATGTGTTGTATAGAAAACAAAATATCTTAAAATATTTAATAATTTGAATTTATGGGTTTACAGTTTGGAACTTATTCTTCAACTATACATACTATCGCTATCGACAGTTGTATCTCATGTGTTACATGCAGCTAGTCTATAAAAAATATGAACATTGTAGTATTACATCTCATACATACATACATACCATCATGCCATGTCCCTCACGGGGTAGGCAGAGAGAACCGAACTCCACATTTTTCTATCTTGACACACATTCATTGCCTCATCAACATGCATAATAATTTTTTTAATTATCTCAATAGAGACGAAGTTGGAATATTTACTGTAGGAGAACCGGGAAATCAAGGCACCTCAGGGCTTACGACCTGTCATCGGCTGGTTTAGGTGATCACTTTATACGCTTGCGCAACGTTCACCAATTATGCTTAATATGCTATCTATCCTGTCAAATCTGCGCGAACTGCAAATTGCTGCAAATAAAAACCATAGATTTTCATAAATATACTAGATGTAGTACTCCCACCGTCTGGAAACTCAGTACATTGGAAAAAAGTATTAAATTACCCCTTCCCCCCTCTATCCCCTTCGGGGACTTTGTATAGATGGCAGTAGTGTCAATTATGGCAGGTTTACTATTCAGTTACCTACCAGTTTTTTTACTAACCGATTAAAATAAAAAAACGAGTAGGTAGGTTCCTACATTTGTTTATGGTACAAATATTATTTTGTCTATGCTTGTTTTAGTTATTCAACCAATTAGAAGCACCCATTTCAAATCTAAAAAGTGGTGTGAGGTCAACCAACAACCAACAGTTTTAATGGAAAGTTTGATAACATCAATGTTTTTATTTTAAAATTTACGAATTTTCAAATTTATCTGAAATCGATTGGTGCTAGTGTTCCAGTTTTGCACTTATATTATCGAAAATGCATATGAAGTATTTTGTAAACAAAGGCAATTATACACTGTGATACATTATGTTCCAACGGATATTTTTTTGTGTGAGTGAAAAAATACAAAATATGTAGTATATTTTGAGAAAGTCATCTATTATAGATGGAAATTAAGAAAAACAAAGAGGAATAAATAAGATGCATTCAATATTTGCCCCAGGTAAAATAATATTATTACCGTTTTTGTTTAGAGGTTATGTTGTATGTCACTTTGAAATTTATTCGATGTATCAATTTTAATGAAACAACTTATTTTATCGATAATCCAATATTTTTGTTAGTAACAAGTTGATCCGATATCTATAAATGATAGTACTAGAAATATTTTTAAAACAATTGCATGTAGTGGTGATATTTTACTCTGGTTAGAAATTTGGCAAAAACTTTATAAATATAGTTATTTTATCAATTCCAAGTTGACAACATTATTAATACTAGAAAACTAATAGTTCAATGCGCTTATGTATGTAATATAATGGTGTTTTGTTTTTCAGAATTGACTTTGAGCAGACTCGGCAGACTGAGCGATATTCCATGAAAATTTATACAGTTCAACCCATGAATCCACGAAGAAATTTATAAGTCCATAGTATTTTTGTCTACTACATAATATTAAGATTTAATTATATTGTTTAATGAATACAAACATTGTAGGTATGATATAGTTTACAATATATAATAACTTTGTTTTAAATATTCTTTTATTTTCATAACTCAATTAGAGAGAAAAAGAATACTTACCTATCTTTCTAACTTTCTAGAAAAACAATTTGCTATCTCTGCTGTTCAAGATTAAAACACTGATTCTTTGATTTTTTGGGAAAAATGTCTTTTTTTGCATTATCGTAAAAATATTTTTTTATAATTTTTCTTTATAAAAAGTGATTTATACCTAGAATTTTTTGGTAATGAAATTCTCCCAAAAAACAAAATTCAGTGTTTTAATCTTAAACACTGGGGAAGGTCAGTAATATTATTATTATTATTACTGGATTCCAGTAACACTTTCGGGGACCAAACAGAGATGGCGCTAAAAGCGCGGCATCAAAGAAAAAGCCGAAGTTTCCCTTCTACAAACAGAGATGGCGCTAAAAGCGCGGGATCAAAAAAAAGTCGAAGTTTCCCTTCTAAATAAGTTCTCTTTTCTATGAGTACTCCGTGCAAAAAGTGAGTCATGGAATATCGCATGGATGTAATGGATGGAACTTTCGAACCAATATGTAGACATTTGAGTCCAATAGGGGGTGTGGAGAAACCCCCTGGCGGCCATCTTGCTCGACCCAAATGTAGAACTGGTATCACAAGGATGTACACTAACTGGATAGATAGAGGCATTCGTAATATTTTTGAAGCCGCGCGTTATTCCAACCAGTCTGTCGTTTGGCGTCTAGCTGTCAGGGTGTCATTTGCATACCTAATTTATTATTTTTAAAATCATTTTTGTGTTGAAACAGTGTATTATTTGTTCTATGAAATATTAAATAAAAACAAATATGGTGATGTGTGCTGCTTTTGGTTGCAAAAGTCGATCGAGTAGATTTAAATCATCCCAAGAAAGAGGATTGTCACATTTTAGGTAAGTGGATTTGTGTTGCATTTAATATTAATGGTCTTTTAGATTTTTTAGCATTATTTTCACCGTTAATATGTTCTTTGAAGTTGTTGTTATATGTATGTATATACATTAGAAATTGGGCTGTAGGTATTCTACAGACAAAAATAATGTCCCTAAAGTAACTTGTGTTTTTTAACATTTGTCGGCCTTCATGGCCCAGTTGGTTCGGTATCTGAGCTAAAGGTCCCGGGTTCGATTCCCGGTGGGGACACATAAATATCACAAATCTCCAGAATGTGGCAACTTGTCATTAGGTGCGTGTTGAATTAATATTTGACATAGCACCTACCTGCAGGGTGATTTTGTATGAAACACCAAGAGTTGTCTTAACTCTTGTCTTAACTCCCGAGAAATCTCGGAATTTGGTATTTTGTATGGAGTTTTCAGGTGTTAACTCCGTGAGAAAACTGAAGGGGGCGTGACCTAAACATTAGTACAAATTTGCCATATTTAAATAAAATTTCTATGTCCAGTTTAATTTACATATGGCAATCTCGTACATTTACCCGCATTTATCAGATTTTGACAGCCAATCGTGTGTTTTTTGTTTATTTTATTAATATTTAGCAAGGTATATACTCTATTTTCATTCATTGTTTTGTATTTCATAGCTTATTTACTCGATGCTTTTTATAAATAACATGTTTTAAATAAAATTTTAAAATTGACACGCAAATATGTTTGTTTGGGTAATATCATGGGTTAACGTTTTTTTTTTATAAATAATTTCTTGTTAAGAATGGACAAAAAAAAGCATAATATTTTTTTCATGAAATTTTGAGTCTGCCTTTTATTATTTTTATAATTAAATATCATACATAGTAGTAAAATTGTTTTTTCTTTGTTGCAGATCTTCAGTATCAGCTCAACTCTGTCTGGCTCAACAATTCCTGCAGCAGTTTACCATATTATACTATACTGCAAAGCTATTACATAATATGGCTTCCAAACATGTGCGACATACTGATGATTGCAAGATTTCAATTACATATCTGTAAAAATAATAAACAAGGTTAATAAAATAATTTACTTTGACCACTATAATGATCATGGTTCAAAAATTTTCATGCTTGTGTTTTCTTTATATCCTATTTTTTCCAACAAAATATATAGTTTCAGAATTATCTGCTCTTAACATGTGAGTGAATTATTAAACACACTACATAAATACCATGCATATTAATATGAAGCAGTATAAAAAGGTAAAACTAGTACTTTTATGTGTATATGATGTTTAGTTATCTTCATATTATAGTACAATGTGCTTTTAAATACTATTTATTGATTTAAATACGGATGCGGAGTTTTAATTTGGTCGTACAGGACAGCAAACAATGAATGGTTAATTCTATAATGTGCGACAAATACATCTTTCGGCATGTCCAACGGACCATCGTCTTTTTATCGCTTTTCATCATCTTTCAAAACTCGCAAAAATAAGTATGACATGCTGCAAACAAACAAAACGTGATTAGTATCCTCATTTTATATTATTATACTCAAAGAAAAACGTCATGTTTCTTTGTTTGAAACGTCAAATTCATGATATATTAAGCCTCCAAAGTCGAAAAAATAACAACGAATGTATAAACAAGTCAAATATAAAAATAAAAAATAAATTTGGTTAGTAATATGCACGAATATTGTACAAGATAAATAATACACACCTTGTAAATGATTATGGATGAAATAATTCAAGTAATTACTGTAATAAGTCAATTTTACAATATCAAACTCGCGTGCATAGAAAATATAGAAGTAAATTCGTCGCGTGATTTGACAGGAGATAACTCTTATTCTACAAATAAATAAATAATTTTAACCCCGAGTATTTTATTGGGGTTAAGACAACTAAAGAAAATTCGCTTACAAAATACCAAAAACATACATACATTGGTGTTAACGAGCTAAATCCACAGATAAAATAGTACTTAACTCCTTTCTTCTCCTCTGGTGTTTATACAAAATCAGCCTGCTGTTGTACATTTGAAAGTTCCATATATCATTGCCACAGGTATAACAAGAATTTTTTATTATGGAATGGCAACATTACTAGTAGCGGCAGAGTGGGGGGTATGTGTTATATTTATCCACTCGTGGTTTCTCCACACCCCCTATTGGACTCAAATGTCTTAATACATATTGGTTCTAAAGCTACATCCATTACCTTATATACATCCATGTTAATTATGTATACCATAGATTACATACATATATTTTTCTATGAATTACATATTTGACATTTTGACATATGCGTTATTTTTTTTGTCATATTTGGATATTAAATTTTGCGAAATAATTTGCTTTCTACGTTCGCTTATTTGTACACAAATGTTTTATTAATTCCAGTGATGAATGTTTAGTTTATCATACTTATTCAAAATAAGACTTTACCCATGACTTCTATTGCTATTTCTCAAAATTCAAATATTTCTCAAATGCAAGTTCTATCCCCAACAAAGTATTATAAACAGAAGTTAAAAAAGAATAAAATAGGCGAATTCTGGAAAAAGTCTCGTTTAAAATCTGAACAGTGAGTATTTTTTATTATTTTATCTGCAATTAATTTGATGAGTTTTGCAATAGGTACCATTTGGATTACCGCAGAATTAAGATGAAACTCGGATAATTCGATTTTCCTTATGTTATGTCAACACTTAAATTAAATATTAATACCCTGGTTAACTAGAGATGACTGTTATTATTTGTCTTGAATATAGATACAAAGCTAGTGGTAATTTGAAAACTACACAAACTTTAATACCTTCTTACTTCCTTTTGTTAATATTGCTTTATTATATGTGTTCTGTTATAACAGCTGTCGGGGAACTTTTTTAACCATTACCCCAAAATATTTTTGCGTAAGTCGATATTACCCCTTTCCCCCATTTTGAAAAGAAGGCAATCAATGTATATTTGGTAATTATTCAGAATAGTATGTAAACGCCAATTTTGATGATTTTTTGTCTATAGGTAGATAAAAATATACAGATTACGGGAAAAATATTCATTTTCCCCGGAAACGCCCAGGAAAAATTAAAAAAATTAAATAAACTTACGGAAAAATGTATCGAGAATACCATACAATTTGGTGGTTTTGGGACATCTATCGGCGAATAAAAACGAATACAATAGTTTTGCCATACTTTGTTGACATCTATCGGCGAATAGAAACGAACACAATAGTTTTGCCATACTTTGTTTACAAAAACTATTTCTCATTTAAACACCGAATTTATATGAATAACTTTAATTAAAACACAAAGTTTGAATGTATGGAGTTATTGTAATATCATAAAAATAATAATATTACGTGCGAATATCATTTCAACTATTTTAATTTGGTAAGGTTGAGTTACAATCAATTTCCACTCAATGTATAATGCAACTTGCTCACGCGAGTCGCAATAATAACTAAATACAAACCTAACCAACCTATTATAAGCAAACTTTTGGTAAAAATTGGTTAGGTTAGGTTTGTATGTAGTTATTATTGCGACTCGCGTGAGCGAGTTGCATTACATACTGTCACTCAATGTATAATGCAACTCGCTCACGCGAGTCGCAATAATAACTAAATACAAACCTAACCAACCTATTATAAGCAAACTTTTGGTAAAAATTGGTTAGGTTAGGTTTGTATGTAGTTATTATTGCGACTCGCGTGAGCGAGTTGCATTACATACTGTCACTCAATGTATAATGCATTTTTCTCACGTGTAAAGCATACAATATTTCATTTTGATGACCTAAAATAATTTCGATATACTTAATCTCACCGGAATTCTCGTTTTCAATCAGTGTCAAAAAATTCAAATTTAAGTAGTATTTAACATTACTAATTACACTTTTTCATACATTTTTCGTAATTTTATATTATTTTTTTTTAATTTTTCTAGACGTTTCCCGGGAAAATGAATATTTTTCCCGTAATCTGTATATTTTTATCTACCTATAGACAAAAAATCAACAAAATTGGCGTTTACATACTATTCCGAATAATTATCGTATATTTAAATAAACTTTAATTATTGAATTAATTTACACGGAAAATAAAAAAAGTTACATGAAAATATTAAGTATGTAATAGACAAACAAAATAAAATTCTCAAATTGGTTCAAACAAAAATTCAGATTTTCAGGTTTCCCTTTCAGTTTTTGGAGAAATGATGTTGCTTCATGTTTGATGCGATTACTTCAAAATTGAGACTTTTTGATGTAAGTAGCACCTGAATTGATTAAGTTTGTAAAAATACTAACACGTTTATGAAATAGCAAACTAGAAAAATTTCCTTATTACCCCGGTCAGACAAAAAAACATTTTTACCCCATTTGGGGTAATTTACCCCGGTTCCCCGACCGCTGTGTTATAATAACGATTATATCGCATAGAACCAAGTTTACAATTATATATTCCCTAAAAGTAACAAATAAACTTCACTTGTAATTCAACTACAGTAGAATTTGGATAAAACGACCTTCAAGGGACCGGCGAAATTGTGTCGTACTAACCAGGCGACATATTACACAACCGGATAATTTAGCTTGTTTTTTTATTACATACTTACACACATATTAATATTACTGTAATTCTTATAAAATAATATAGTGTAAGTACAATAGATTAATTTCTATGAAAATAAAAGAAATTCTTACATATGTTAAACTTTAATGATAATTAAACATATATTTAAAACTTTAATAATGATTGATCTACTTGTTTTTGAGTGGATGCTCTCACACATTTAGGTTTCAAAACATTGCCATTAAACAGGGGTTCTATTTTATGTTTATTGTTTTATGGTGCATATTGTAGAATGAGGCACACCAAATTCCTTCGCAAGGGTTACATTAGATTTACCAGCTTCTAAACGGTGTATTATTGCACATTTTTCTTCAATGGAGAAACACTTCTGCTTCGTGGAACTCATTTTAGCACACGTTACGTGTCCACCTTATCGATAGTTTGAAATATACTAACTGACTGTGATACTGTGATTTATGCATGCCAATCCACGTGCATCGGAGAGAGGAGAAAGTCGGGAAGCGGGGCTGCGAGGCATTATTTGTGCGTGGTTAATGTAAACAAAACGATGTGCGTTATCGAATATTTTTATTATTGCATATGCGCAAACATTGGATTTTTTCCCTGTCGGGAGTCAAAGGTATTTTTTAACAGATTTTTAATTATCTCAATAGAGACGAAGTTGGAATATTTACTGTAGGTGCCTTGATTTCCCGGTTCTCCTACAGTAAATATTCCAACGATGTGCGTTGTTCTAACCGGACAATTTATTATAAAATTAGGTCGCTAAAAGCAGTGGTTGCATAAACCGGAGTCGTATTATACGGATATGTTTTCATAGTGTGTCTGTACGAAACCTACCTAGTTACGCCATTTACGTCACTAAAAACGGTTGGTCATTATAAACGAAGTCGTAATAAACGGATTCTACTGTATATATATTTTGCTGTATATTATGAATGACTATTATTTTACAATGTTAAACTAAGAATTATTGTCATGAGCCAATTGACTTTTTTAATAATTAATGTAAAAAAAAAATTTTTTTTTTACAGCATCCAAATAAATGATCTTCCTGAATTACCAGATTGTGGCCATTCAGATAAAGGGTTTCATTGCAAACAATTGACAGTTGAAGATGTTCATCGTTTTCAAAAGCGATTTTATGATGTTAATAAAGTTAAACAGGATATTTTCATACTTCGACATTGTTCTGTTTCAGCCCCTAAAAGGTAAAATTTATAACATTGCTAGATTTGACAGTGACATTATAATAGTCCATGTATACTTATAATTAAGTTTTGAATACTTCAAAATTACATTTCAATATAGATAGGTGAATTGTTTAAACTTAACTGCACTTAAAATTCATCTGTCAATGGTAATACGATTTTATGTCTAGTTATTGTCATGAAGGTATTAAAATGAGTTTATGTCATATATTTCATCAATAAAAAACTACCTAAGTTATTATTGCTGGGTTTATATATCACCCATTGGCAACACAAAAATATCACAACACAAAAAATATGAAACTGACTTATGTGTGCCTAAAGATTGGCTTTCTTAAACCTAATCTGCAACAAAACCATCATAATTATGATGCAGTTCCTTGTCAAGATATGGCGCAAAATAATATTTTTTGCAAAGCCAGTTGTATAACATCTGCAGCACCTATAATGTCATATCAACGTTAGTACAGAGGGGACGTGCGCTTGATGTGTGTAGTAGTATCATAACTTGTTGCAGTAATTAAAATTCATGTTTTTACTTCAATTTCTGCAAAAACAGACGCATTTTGTGATATGACAATATTTTTGAGTAACTCTTTTGAAATATCATAAAGATAGCGAACAAAATGGTCACAACCTATAAATGGTCACAACCTATAAATGGTCACAACCTATAAAATGACACTTCTTGCTTTAGTATTGGTTGATACTGTACTATTTTTATTTTATTTTATGTAGCTTCTCGAACAACTAACAGGTACCTACTATGTCAAATAATTATTTAACACGCACCCAATAACAAGTTGTCACATTCTGGAGACTCACAAATCCAGACTGAAAACACAGTTTTACTGAAAACACTGTGTCTCCACCGGGACCCTTGGATCAGCAGTCAGATACCTAACCAACTGAGCCACGAAGGCCGACAATCACTATTATAAGTGATATTACATTTAGATGGGTCGATGGCAGAGCGGTTATAGCGCGCTGGGCTAGTAATCCAGTGGTCGCGTGTTTGAATCCTGCCTCGATCAATTTCGTTCACCTTTCGTGCACAAGCATTTATGTTTTTTTTTAGGGAACGTAGGATGATGTATATGTACTTTGATTAACAAGGACATATTCATTTTTATAAAAAAAAATATATATATAAAAAAATATTAAAATGCGATTTCACAAAAACTACATTTTTTTTTATTGTGATACTCTCGTTGCCGATATGTGATATATATATACAAGATTGGTAATTAAATTTTGCATTAGGTGATTCACATATTTTTTATTTAATTTACTTAATTTCTTATTTTTTTTTTAAATATAACTTATTGCCATACTTTTTTTTTATCAACGTATACATTTTCTCAATATGTATCAATATGCAGTTGTTTTATTTGTTACAATCAACAGAGATTATTGTGCAAACAATAATAATATATTTACTAATTTCATGGTTGTGTTTAATATATTATATTTATCTATAATATATGTCACTAAACGTTCTTAACAAAGGATTAGTATTAACAGATTTAACTGATCAGTATTAACAGATTTGACTGAATTACAACATATTAAATTTACTTTATTCAGATGCAGGTCTAAGGATGGAATACAGCGGAAATCTATGATAATTCACTATTTTGTATCCAATTTATTTGGAGCTCTTGTATGCGTTTGTAATAAAACTTTCACAAAATTGTTGGGGGTAAAAAATGGAAGAATTAAAGGTGTAATTAACAGGTATGAACATATTTTTATTTTATTATATATTACCTTTAATGTCCCACCGTTGGCCAAGAATGTAAATTAGTGAAGGAATAAGCAATCGTTTTTATAACATTCTCACACAAAATTTTTGCAAAATTGGACTATGAAAAGTGGTTTGAAATTTCATTGAGTTTCATTGTAAAATTCATGATAAATTTTATTGTAAATTCCATTGTAAAATGTTCAAATGATGGTCACAACCCATTCGTTTTTATATATTTTTATATATTTTATATATTTCGATTTGTTCAATAGAATTTATTTCTTTTAACATATCGACAAAGTTTCAAGCCAAGATACGCGAGATTTGTATGCCAGGTCTATTCTTCACGGTTTTTCCAACTTTGAATTCAAAAAATGCATGGATGTAAAGAAAGCTAAGAATGTATGCAAAAATAGAGGAGTGTGGCGCTCGGTTCTCTCTGCTTACGCCGTAAGGGATATGGCGTGATGGTATGTATGTATGTATGTAATTCAAAAAACACCAACTTAGAGGCTTCGCAGCATATATGTTCTATATATAAGTGGATTTACTCAGAATTTGGGATAGAACATGTACAGCCTTATTTTCTGTTTTCAACAAACCCCTGGTTCAACCTAAGATATCGTAAATACATGCTAAGCGCTTATTTTTGGTTTTTGTCACACGGTACTTACTAAATTTTAAATGTGGCGGCTTAAGTGACTTATTATTATTATTAGAGGGTGTTCTTATGCACTGCGACCCTTAGGATCTTTTGCGCTCCCCCCTACTTGCTTACCGGGTTTCCTGTTACAGCATCCCCTCGAGTCCTAGCCCTCTTAGGAAGTTTAGGATCCGCATGGGATTCAATGAGGGTATGGATCCAATGTCCATTTGGGGCCTGCCCAAGGTCCTTATTCTAATTTGTGTCACAAGCAACACACTGCATGAGGAGGTGGTGTGGCGTTTCCGCCCCCTCCCTACAGAATCTGCATGTTCCGTCTTCTTCTAGTCCTATTTTCCGCAGATGTTCCCCAAGTCTACAATGGCCTGTGAGGAACCCTGTCAGACTTTAGGGCTTTCCTGCCGAGGCTCAAACATGTTCTGGACCTTTTTCGGTCATAATTACCGAGCAGGTCCTTAGCCTGCCTGAGCCCCGGGAGTTCAATCCAGTAGCTAGATCTCACTTTCTCCGTAATTCTCTTTACTTCTGCCTGAAAATATGAATTTCCTAGGCCGCAGAATGGCTCTGGTCCTATCAGATGCTCTCTCGCACCCTTCCTGGCGAGTCTATCAGCTCGCTCATTTCCTTCGACGCCCATATGCCCTGGTACCCAGAGCAGGGAGACCTTATTATTCTTGCCTAGTTCATTGAGTTTTGTTAGGCATTCCCAAACCATTTTTTAGTCAATGTTTGGGGAATTCACTGCCATGATGGCTGCTTGACTATCAGATAGAATAGCAATATCCTGCCTGTTGTATCTTCTGTCGAGGTTGAACTGAGCGCATCTCTCAATTGCGTGAACTTCCGCTTGAAAGACACTAGGGAGTTTGCCCATTGCTTCAGAATATTCTGTCCTTGGTCCATATACTCCTGCTCCAGTTCCCTCTTCTGTTTTGGATCCATCGGTATACCATTTAATAGTATTTTCCCTGAGTGATTGGATGGTGTGGTTGTTCCAATCATTTTTCGTGTTCAGCTTGATATCAAAGTTCTTTTCGAGACTGAACTTCTTGACCATTTTGTCTCCTGGTAGGTCGATTAGGTGTGTGCAATTAGGCAAAGGTAGCTCAGCATCCCCACCCTTTATTGACCTTTCTTTGTACAATCTGAGGTAGGCCTTTGTTGCGACTTCCTCCACTACTATGTGGAGTGGAGTGAGGTCTAGGATGACCTCCATTGCCGCACTCGGACATGTCCTCATACCGCCTGTTATACATAAGCAGGCTAGCCTTTGCAACTTCCCGAGTGATTTCCTCGTTGTTTCAAGCTTGGTTCTGCTTGACCATACTATTGCACCATAGGTGATGATAGGTCTTACTATTGCAGTGTACATCCATAGTAGGATCTTTGGGTGACATCCCCATATTTTTCCTGCAATTCTTCTACATATCATTATAGCTGATTTCGCTTCGCTGATTTTTTCTTCAACATACTTGTTCCACAGCAACTTTTTATCTAGTATCACTCCTAGATATTTTGTGTGGTTTCTCCATTCAATATCTTCTCATATAGTAAATGGTATTAGTGTGGTTTTTCCTGAATTTAGATTCAGGCCCACAGATAAACACCATTCTTTGGTGATTTTGAGGGCATCCTGCATTAGGAGACACAGTGTTTCCTCAAATTTACCTCTGATTAGGATGACGATGTCGTCGGCATAACCGTTTACGTGATATCCACGCTCGGTCAGCCGCCTCAACAGCTTGTCAACGACCAGACTCCAGATCAGTGGTGACAGTACTCCTCCCTGTGGACATCCCTTTGTGGTGCTAACCTGGATGGTTTTTCCACTAGTGTTTGCCGCCACTGTTCTTGTTGTTAGCATATTGTTAATCCACCTGGACAGTGTGCTGTCCACTTCTTTTCTAGCTAGAGCGTCCTCAACTGCCTTGTGTGAGGTGTTGTCGAAGGCGCCCTCTATATCCAGAAAGGAGCATAGAGCTATCTCTTTTTCATCAAGTGATTTCTGTATTACCTCTGTCAGCTCAAATAGAGCGGTGTCGGTTGATTTCCCCGCTCTATAGGCATGTTGGTTCTTATGCAGAGGTGCCTTGTCCAGAATTTCACTACGTATATAGTTGTCCACCATCTTTTCTAAGGTTTTTAGTAAGAACGATGTGAGGCAGATGGGTCTGTACGACTTCGGTAGGGTCGTGTCCTTCAACTCATGTGACTTGCAACTCATCCCAATTTTCAACCGGCAACAGCACATTTTAGTTGCAGTATGTTGGTACACCGTTGTGTAAACTTGTATAAAAGTACTTCGCGTGTCATTCAAATTTATTTATTCGCTGCCCGCTGTTTGTTAGTTTCTTTTAAAATGAGTGTAATTAAAAAAAAACAATCAGAAAATTGAGAGAAGGACGAAAAGGTTAGTTATTGGTGATTTATATAATTGGTGATTTATCATTTGACATATTTTCATGTATTTTCAAAAACATTACAGTAATAGCGTTTTGCGTTATCTAAGCTTTGGTTATGCTCCATTTAATCTGACTTTATACATATTTCTTTTTACTTTCTTTAAATGTATTTATGACTATTGTTATAGCTTTTACTATCTATGATTGTTTGATGTTCATTATGACTTAATTTGCATCTTGTTTTACTTTCCAAAAACATGCTATAAAGGATTTAAATTAAAAAAAATCTTACATATTAAAAAGATCTTATTGTTACCAATTGTGTTGTACTTTCTCTTTGAGTCCATTCTTTTTATCTTATTGTAAATGCAAATTATTTTTGTCTAGTTAATTAAAGTATCAACAATTATTGTACATGTCATATGTTATACATGTTTCTTTTGATCATCATCCACGTGGAATTATCAAAGCTGTCCAATGTGATGCTCTGTTCCTGCAGTAATTATATGTTTATTTACGAGAAGTGTCGAGTAATAAAGGTGACACAAATGGTAGCACCAGTATAACACAAATTTGAAATTTTGTATTTGTCTATATTCATACCAATTTTCAGCATTCTAGCTTTTATGGTTTCTGAGATATATGGAAAAATAAAGTAAAAATTCAAAAGTTGATAACCCCTGACTGAAACAAAAATTCCAAATTCTGAGTATAAAAGTTTTGTAGGCTTATAACTATTTATATATTCTGAAATTTTGGGCTTTGTAAATTGAGCGGATCAAAAGTTATGCAGGGGGGGAGGGGGACACACAGACAGACACACGAAATGTTCTACTCCGAATTCTGAGTATATCTGTTTTTAGAACATATATGCTGCGAAGCCTCTAAGTTGGTGTTTTTTGACTTCAAAGTTGGAAAAACCGTGAAAAATATAGACCCTGCATACAAATCTTGGGTTGAAACTTTGTCGATAGGTTAAGAGAATAAAATTCTCTTGAACAAATCGACAGTTGGATTAAGCAATATTGGATGATCGAAATGGTTAAGATTTGATTAAAAAAAAATATTGAAAAGATTCTAGGATTAGTCACATCCCATTCGTTTTTATGTATTTTCATCATGTGTGCATATAGAACCCATTCATTTTAAGTATTAACAATTAATTATTCATATAATATTTATCAGTATATTTTTAGATACATTGAATCAAAAAAGATACCGACAGAGAATAGAGGAGGGGACCGATTGTCAAAGAAATTTCATAGAAAATTTCAGGCTGTTCGCAATTATCTTTCAAATCTTCAAGGTACCATGTCATTCTGTACCAACTGTGGAGCCAAAAAGATAACACTTCCCGCTGAACAAGATATGAGAAAGCTTTGGCATTTTTACAATACTAAATCTCCATATGAATTAAGGTTGTATTAATTTATATTTCAAACTTTCATAACAAAAATAACACATCTTTAGTGTAAAAGCACAAAGATGCGAGTCCTTTAATTATGAACTATATTACTTATATAACAAAATTTAAAATGTATATAAATTATAATTAACGGGGTGTTCGATTTTTGAGTTTTATCACTAAATAAAAACTAAATCATATAATTATTTCAAATACCAGAAAAAAAAAATGATATTCAGACCTAGTATGCCTTTTAAAGATTTTCTAAAATTTCAATTCCTATGTGTATTTTAGGGTAATGGAATCTTACTTTCGAAACATTTTCATAAAAAATTTCAACATATCATTTGGATCATCAAAGGAAAAAGACAAAGATTATTGTAACAAGTAAGTTGGAAAATCAATATTTTTCATCTTGTCCCAATGGGCTCTTTTCACGTTTGGGGTATTTAATTAAAAATATACCTAGTTTATAAAGAATAATTTATACATAGCATTTTTTTTTTTTCAAATTCAAAATAAATATGTAACACATATAAAAATGAAAATTAATGGAATATTAAGGAGTGCTTCAAATTGTTTTGAGTTTCTTTTTGAATTTGTCATAATTTGTTTCTGTTCTGATATTCATTGGTACGTTGTTAAATAATTTTATGGCTTTATATATATAATGATGCTATTGTGTTGTGAGTCCTCCTATGGTGTTATTTCTAGTACTAGTATTTGTGTTAGTGTATATATTGCTGTTATTCCTATGTATTTGTAGTAATGACATTTGGTTGTATATTCTTGAGAGTGGCGCGACTGGAAAAATTTTGAAGACATTATTTGTTTGGAAGTTGTATGGTTTTTTTTAGTATAATTTTTATTAAAATTCTCTGTACCGTTTCGAGTGGCAACAAGGATGATTTATATGAACCCCCCCCCCCATCCAATAATTCCGTATTAAAATACTGTATGAGCTAATGCATAGTAAATGTTTTTTTAACAAGTTCAGTTATACTGTGTTCGTTAGTGTATAGGTTAATAAATTAATCAGTTATTTTGTGTTGGTGTATTGAAAATTATCATACATCATAATTTTTACCATGAGTGATCAAGGACATGTGTAAAAGGACAGTCTGGTAACCTGTTAAAAGTCGATGCCATGATGTAGCATCTTTCTTACTTATCAGCTATGTTGGATCCACTGCTGGATAAAGGCCTCTTCTAAACTTTTTCACTTATTTCTGTTTTGAGTTGTTTGCTGCCATCCACGACCTGCATGTTGGACAATATCATCTGTCTACCTTTTAAGTGGCCTTCCTACTGCTCTTTTGTTGGTTCAGGGCCTCCACTTCAGGATCAAACTAGATCAGACACTGTCTTGCCTCGCCACGTGTCCTGCCCACTGCCATTTCAGTCTTGCTGCTCTCTTTGCTGTGTTGGCAACCTTTGTTCGACGTCTAAACTCCTTGTTTCTGATTCAATCTTGGAGAAGAACACCCAACATTTGCCTTTCCGTTGCTCGCTGAATGTATTTTGTTTTGTGTAAACTTTTGGCTGTGAGCATAAAACTTAATTTTATATTGATTACAGATGTTTTCCGAAACCCAGAAAACCTTTAAAAAAAGAACATATGGCTGAAGACAAAGAAGATTTAGAATTAAAGGTATTTTTTTACATTACTTTATATTAAATTGAATAATTTTTAATTGAATAATTAAATTTTTCATAAACAAGTTTTTTTTCATAAAATGTTCTAGATCCTTGAAATGTCATATCCACCCGGTGAGCATTTTTTATTTGCTCCAGTCCCACCAAAAAGGGATCCAATCACTTTGAAGGTATGGAGAAATGGGGATACTTTGGACGCCAATGAAAATAAATCCGATGACGATTCGAAAAATAACCAAAATCCCCAACAACAAAATTTATGCTATGATCCGTCCAAAAATTTTTACAATAATCAGCATCCACAAAAAGTTGATGTTTATAATCAGGTTTGTATTTTTATTTATCGAGTTGTAGTTTGTCTTTTTTTTGTAAATTTTTATTCTTTATCAGTGTCTGTTCTTAATGCGGTATGTTCCCTCTCATATCTTAGACTTGCTACCAAAATGTGTCCATCAACAAATTATCTGATTTTTTTTATAATTTAATAATAAATAGTATTTTTTAAAAGATCAAGTAGAAATAGCATAATATGTCCAATTCTGATTCGTTTCACGGTACGAAAACGTCTATAACCAACGGGTGACTTGTGTAAAAGGATTATATCCGCGCGGTGTGACGTAATGAGTCCCGTATAAATACAGTCAACTTTTTGACATTTCTCATGTACTAAAATTCCGTATAAAATTTTTAGTCGAATCTGAATAGGGCCTTATGTAGTATATAAACAAAAACATTTGCAATGTTTATGATTCTGTCACCAAATATTTACAAAATTAACTTGAATTGATACAAAATCTATATTTATTATATCCGATAGTTGTCATAAATATTGCTTAAATCCTAAAATTTCTACATAATGCAGTATTTGATTTTTTAATCAAAATACATCGCTATGTATAAGATATCTGCTTCATTAGAAAAAAATCGTTCTGAAGCAGCTACTTGTAAATTTTGTATAAATTTATAATTTTTTTTTTTTTTAAAATCCTTCTAGAGGCTTCTTCACGTCAGCTCGATATGTAGCTCATTGTGAATGATTGGCTTCTAGAGGTCTTCCCATAGTCCAATCTCTCGAATGAATCTTAAGATCTTCAGTGGGCTGGCTTCTCTGATTTGTGTTTCATCAGCGATGTGAGAGCCAAATATTCTGGCTCTTGTTTGCATCAGTGGTTCACAGTCCTTGAGCAGGTGTAGCGGAGTTTCATGTTCGTCTAGGCAAAATCTGCATAGATGCATGTCTGCTAAGTTCATTGTGCATAGGTGTTTATTCAATCTACAATGTCCAGTCAGTGTTCTGATTAGAATTCTTATATTTTCTCTGTTAAGAGTAAGAATTTGTTTAGATCTTTTAGCTGAGAAGCCTGAGATCATTGATTTTGCATGCTTTTGTCCTGATAGGTTAAGCCAGTTTTGTTTAGCTTTTTCTAGCATGTTGTTGTATAATATTGTTTTGATGACACTATTGGTTAAGAAGCAGTAAGGTTCTGGTCCATAGGTAACTGAGTCAGCCCCCATATTTGCAAGTTTGTCTGCCTCTTCATTGCCTTTGTAGCTTGAGTGTCCCGGCACCCATCGTAGAACCACCTTGTTGTTGTGTTCTATTGTTAGTTTGTTTAATGCTAAATTACAGTCTTGGACTGTAGATGAATTTATTTTACATGAGTTTAGAGCTTTGAGAGCTGCTTGACTGTCGGAGTAAATATAAATAGTTTTGTGTCTATAGTTTCTTATGAGATTTTCATAGGCACAAATTGTTATGGCGCATAATTCTGCCTGGAAAATTGTTGTGTGTCCCAGGTGTTTGTATATTTTCACTTTCGGTGTGAGTCCATACACTCCTGAGCCCACTCCTTTTTCTTTTTTGGAACCATCAGTGTACCAGATAAGGGCACCATTTGATTCCTGATACCAGATTTCAGATATTTCATTTCTGGTTTGAATTTCGATTTTGTAAGGTTTATCGAAATTGTAGACTGTCTTGATTTTGTCTTTTGGTAAGCTAATTAGGTTTACTTCATCAAGTTCCTTTATTAGGTTAGATTTGCTTGAAAAACTGTGTCTTTTGTTTGCATCAATTAATCTTATTATACCTTCCTTCGCTACTTTCTGTAGATGAAGGTAGAGTGGTGGAAGATTAAGGAAAGCTTCTAAGGAAGCTGTGGGAGTTGTATGTAGTGCTCCCGTTATCAGCAGGCAGGCCATTCTTTGTAGCTTTGAGAGCTTGTCTCTGCAGCCTTTCTGTTCTAGTTTGTTGCTCCAAACTGGTATTGCATATGAGATTGTGGGCCTTACTATGGATTTATACATCCACAGTGTTTGCGAGGGTTTTAAACCCCAGTTCTTGCCCACTAGTCTTCGGCATGACCACAGAGCTTTTGTTGCTTTCTGCGTTATATTGTCTACATGTTTGTTCCATGTGAGTTTGTTATCTAGTGTTATTCCAAGATATTTAGTTTCTTTTGAGATAGTTAGTTTTCTCCCAAAAAGAATGGGTGCAAAGAGTTTGTCAAGTTTCCTCTTATTTGTAAATGGAATAAGTGTAGTTTTGTTTGCGTTGACTTTTAGTCCATTTTTTATGCACCAATTTTCTACATTTTTAAGTGCATTTTGCATCAGTTCGGAAATAATGTCACATTCTTTCCCTCTGATTATAATTACTATGTCATCAGCATAGCTTTGTGCATTATAGCCATTGTCATTGAGTAGGCATATTAAGCTATCTACTGTAAGTGTCCATAGTAGAGGAGAAAGAACTCCTCCCTGAGGACATCCTTTGCAGGTTTTAGCTGTTAAGTTCTCTCCCAGCAAATTTGTTGTAATAAATCTGTTTGACAGCATGTCTTCGATCCATTTTATGATGGTGGCGTTAACCTTTTTGCGCCTTAATCCATTTAGCAGGACATTAGTTGGAGCACCATCAAAGGCTCCTTCTATGTCTAAGAAAACGCAGAGTGCTATTTCTCCGTTGTTTAGTGAGTTTTGGATAGTATTCACTAGTTCAATGAGGGCAGTCTCTGTAGATTTCCCTTCTTGATATGCGTGTTGTTTGGCATGTATTGTGTGTTTGCTTAATGTTGTTTCAATTAAGTGTCTATGTATAATTTTCTCCATAGTTTTAAGCAGAAAGGATGTTAGACTTATTGGTCTATATGCTTTAGGTGTATTGTAACATTCTTTGTTAGGTTTGGGTATGAATGTTACTTTTACAGTTTTCCACTTCCTTGGAATATAACCCCATGCCAAACTGGCTCTGTAGATCTTTAGCAGGAGAGGCATTGTTACCTCAATGCTATTTTGAATAAGGGCAGGGAAGATATTATCCTCTCCGCTACTTTTGTAGGGTTTGAAGGTGTTTATAGCCCATTTAATTTTAGAAGGTTTGAAGATTTCTGACGCTAATCTCCAGTCTTCTAGATTTGGCCTGCAGATAACTTGTTGAGGAATGTGGTTGTTGGTGACAACCTGACATCCCGGAAAGTGAGTATCTGCAAGTAGGGTGAGTGTTTCTTTTCCTGTTGCAGCATAGCTGCCGTCTTGCCTCATGAGAAGGCCAATATCTGGTGTTCTCTGTTTAGCGAGTACTTTGTTTATTCTTGCTGTTTCTGTTGTGTCATTTATTGAATTACAGAAGTTTTTCCAGGATGTAGCTTTAGCTTTCCTGATTTCTTTATGGTATTCCGTGAGTGCTTTCCTATAGCTATCCCACGTTCCATGCGATTTTGCCTTGTTGAAAAGCTTTCTTATGTTTGCCCTAAGTTTTGCCAGGTGAGAGTTCCACCATGGTACTTCTCTGGCTTGACTTTTAATTTTCTTAGGGCAGCTTTGTTCGTAGGCTGAGTTAAGGCTTTCTGATAGAAAGTCTGTTGCAAGATCTATGCTTTTCCAATCTTTGATTGATCTGTAGGAGGTCCCCAAAGTATTTTTGGTAATCTCCTCAAGCATAGCCCAGTTGGTTAGTCTTTTGTTCCTGTACTCTGCAGTTTTTATTTCAATATTTTTTATATTGAAAGTTATTTGTTTATGATCAGAGGCAGATTCCTCTGATACTACTTTCCAGTCTGTTAAATCGTCACTGGCATTTTCAGTACATAGAGTAAGATCGAGAACTTCAGATCTCACCTTATTCATGAAAGTAGGTTTATTGCCTTTGTTTGCAATGTACAAATTATGTGTTCGAATAAATTCCAAAAGTAACTCACCTCTTTGGTTGCAGTCAGTACTTCCCCAAATTTTGTGATGTGAGTTTGCATCGCAACCTATGATCAGCTGCGCATTGTTTTTCTTGGCATACCTGATCAGGTCTTCGAGGAGTGTCAAGGGTAATGGTTCATCTCCTGCGAAATAAGCTGAGCAGAGTATTAATCCTCTGCCATTAGAGTTACAAGGGATAGTTATTGCTACAAGGTCCTCTTTACAAAACTCTAAAATATTTAAGTAACGTATGGATTTGTTTAATACGATACCTGCTCTGGGTTTACCTCCGTTGTTACAGGAAATGACTGTTCCTACCGAGTTGAACCCACAAATGTTATTGTCATATATCCAAGGTTCCTGTACTAGTATTGCAGTTATGTTTTCCTTGGCTAGTGTTCTCCCTGCCAGGGCAGTGGCTGCCCTGGCGTGGTGAAGGTTTATTTGGAGAATTTTATGTTTCTCCATTGTCAGGACACAGTATCTCTACTTCTCTACTGACTAGGAGATTATTTAGGGGTGGGTTTTAGCCAGTGTGACACCCCTTTGGGTTCACCCTTACTCCTGCGTAGACCCTTTCCACGGACTGGTCTACTGGCTGATGTGAAGGATGAAGTTCCCGGAGTGGGTTTGGCTTTCTCCGGCAACCTCGCCCGCACCGCAGACTCAACGGGTCTATGAAGCACCGTCGTGGTCTCAGTGCCAGTCGAAGTCCCCGGAACAGGCATAACTTCCACTCTCATCGGCAGTCTCACCGGCGCCACAATCTCCTCAGGCCCAAGAGGCACTGCTGAGGTTCTAGCGCCAGATGAAGTCCCCGGAACAGGCACAACTTCCATTCTCATCGGCAACCTCACCGGCGCCACAATCCCCTCAGGCCCAAGAGGCACTGATGAGGTTCTAGCGCCAGATGAAGTCCCCGGAACAGGCTCCGAATCCTCAGGCAACCTCGCCAGCGCCGCAACCCCATCAGGCCTAGACAGCACTGCTGGGGTCCCAGCACCAGACGAAGCTTCCGAAACGGGTTCAGAACCTTCAGGCATCCTCGTCGACACCGCAACCTCGACAGGCTTAGACAGCACTTTCGAGGTCCCAGCGCCAGACGAGGCCCCCGAATTGAGTTTGGAAGCTGTAGTTGAGGTCCCCCCCACCTGCGCCTGCTTCTGGCCTTTGAGCTTGAAGGTTATCCTGCAGATGCCCATGTAGGGTCTGAAATTACAGGCCTCTAATGCTTTGACGGAATCTTCGTCTATCGAAAACGTCATGATTTGCCCATTCGGCATTTGTTTGGTGTTTAATGCCTTCCACATTTTAACATTCAAACCTTTGTTGGAGATGCCTAAGATATGCATCACATCTTTTGGTAGCCATTTCAATTCACTGGGAATCCAGGCTACTGCAATAATATTTTTAGGTATCTCATGACCTTGCACGACCCTCAAATCCGCTCCTTTGAAAGGTTTCAAGGTCGGAATCAATGGCCATGCCCAGTCATGAGTCCCTTGATCGGTGCATGTGAGTGCCAGGATGCCTTTTTTCCTGGTAAACGTTTCGAACCGAGGTTGGAATCCTTTGCCAATAGATTCTACCACAGCTTTTACCAGTGCGCTTTCAATTTGCAGCAACTGATTGTCTGTTAGAATGGCGTTATCTTCTTTGTTACATACGCCAATTCTGATTCCAACAGCAGCATCGCGGAAAGTTCTCTTTTCCGATCTTTCCCTTTTGGCTGGGTTGGAAATTTCACTGCTGTCGTTTGCTCTTGGCCTTTTCAAGGCCGCATCTGACTGGAGTGGAATGAGGCACTGATTACGTGCCTCTTCATAGGGCATACCTTGTTTTAGAAGGTTGCTAAGCCTTTTCTTGGCTGCCCCACCAAGCCTCTTCGGCTTACTTGTCTCAGTTTCCAGTTGAGGCTTATCAGTCTCATCCTGGAGCTGAGGTGAAGGAGGTTTTTCTGCCTCTTCTTCATATACAGTTGGTGAATTAGCCACCAACTGTTCCACCTCCATGGAATCAAAAGGCTCTGAAGAACCTTCCGAAGCCATGTCGGCCTCCTCCATTTCGTCTAAAAAATTATTTTGGTGTTCTTCCATAGAGTTCCCACGAGTAGTGAGGAAAAAATGTCACTGCACACAGAGCCTCATGTGTGCAGAAGGCTAATTACCGGGGGGTTTCGCCTGGTTCCCCCAGGGGATCGTTAACGGCACTGAATATTTACTGCCCTCAGTGTCATTCAGTCCTCGGCACTATTCCTTCCACCTTGACTTAGGGCAGCGGGAGTGTGGAAATGTAGGATGGGAGGTTGTGTAGGAAATCTGGTAAAGGAGAGCATTGTTTATTGATTTAGATGGGGAAAAAACAATCGCCCAGCTCAGGTACCCCGGGTTCGCCATACCCGTAACTTACCGGAATGGTAAGTCCCTGGGGGGATAAATTTATAATACTTACTTTACTTTTCGAATGGCTAGGCTCTTCTTCGCCCAGAAAAGGCTGCGTCCATGGAGCTTGTTAGAGCCTTAAATTCAAACCCTGCAGCCAGTCCAACGCTTCTTGCTTTGCCCCGTGGATGTCCCCCAGCTCTCCCGGATACCTGTGCAGCGGGCACTCTTCAACAATGTGGCGGATCGTTTGGAGCTCTGCGCCACAGTCACACCCCAGCGATTCTCTCTTTCCCCATTTCCATAAAAGATGGTTGCAACACCCCATGCCTGTTCTTATTCTGTTGAGCTGCACCCAGGATCTGCGAGGGAGGTCGAAACCAGGGACACGGATGGTGGGGTCCCGGACCAAATTATTGTTGCTCACTTCTGAGTCCGTCCATAGAGCCCTCCACTCATTCTCAGTGTTATAGCTTTCCTCCTCCACTCCCCAAATTGGTCTTCGGGACTTGAGTCTCACTCTTGGTGGATGTGTGATATAAGTGTGTACTGGGAGTGCTGGATTGTTTTTTATCTTTTTGATTTCCTTTACAGTAGCCTGATTTCTCCTGATGGGGGGTGGGGCGATATTCGATAATACGTGAAGCCACGGTACCGGGGTAGATTTTACCATACCCGTTATGGTTCTCATTGATTGGTTCAGCTCGGCATCTAGACGTCTACAGTGCGAGCTCCTCGCCCACACACAGGGGAACAATATTCTGCCGTGCTGTAGACCAGGGCCATTACTGATGTCCTCAATGTTTCAGCACTGCTACCCCATGTTGTACCAGCCAGTTTGGAAATTGTTATTTCGAGATTTAATCTTATTCTTTACTTGTTCTATGTGCTGCTTGTAAGTGAGTGATCTGTCTAGCTTCACCCCCAAATATTTAGGAAATTTTTCGTTAGGAATCCTCTCGTACCGAGACGTCAAATCTGACAGGTGATGATTGCGTCGGATGCCCCCGGTGTTAGCCCGCGGAACCTTCGGACGCCAACACGAGGACCGAGGGGTCGGGGTACAAGCCCCTCCGACTTGAAACGGAGTGTACTTAGCGGCCGATTTCGAGACCAATCGGAGGCCCTGACGTGTGTGGTTGGATTCCGGGGGCAGTGGTTGAACCCGATGGATGGTGGATATTTTGTGTTTGTCCGATGTTGCGGCTGCGTCCGGTGGTGAACAGGGCCAATGAGCTCTATAGCGTCGCCGGCGTGGAAGTGGATCGCGATCTCCCTCGATGATGTCCTCAATGTTTCAGCACTGCTACCCCATGTTGTACCAGCCAGTTTGGAAATTGTTATTTCGAGATTTAATCTTATTCTTTACTTGTTCTATGTGCTGCTTGTAAGTGAGTGATCTGTCTAGCTTCACCCCCAAATATTTAGGAAATTTTTCGTTAGGAATCCTCTCCGTGCCAATGTGTATATTCAGTTCCTTTTCTGCCTCTTGGTTGTTTAGATGGAGGGCCAACGCAACAGTCTTTTTAGGATTTAGTTGGAGGTGCCAATCTTGGTAATGTTTATGAAGTATCTCCAAGTCCGCATTCAAGGTAAATTCTAGCTCCTCAAAGGTTTTGGCTTGTATGATTACTGCCATATCATCAGCATAGGTGAATTTAGTTGACGAGGTATTTGGCACGTCCACCGTGTACACATTAAATAATATCGGGGGACAATACTGAACCCTGAGGAAGTCCGTTCTGCAGAAACCTGGGGCTGCTGACTTCGCCGTTGTGATGAACCCTAATCTTTCTGTTGGAAAGCATGTTGTTTAGCAGTTTGACTATTTTATGAGAATTTAGAATATTGGCAACCTTATATAACAGACCTCTCTTCCACACGGTATCATAGGCCGCTGTTAAGTCCAGGAGCACCAAGCCCGATTTTTCCCCTTCCTGGAATCCATTTTCCACATATGTGGTCAGTGCCAGAACCTGTTTGCATGTACTTCTGCCTTGTCGGAAACCAGCCTGTTCCGGAGGTAGGGCCAACTCAAAGATGGGTGTGTGTCTCGTTGACAAGATTCTCTCAAACAACTTGTATACGACTGAGAGCAAGGAGATTGGGCGGTAGCTCTTGGGGTCTTGTGATGGTTTGCCCGGCTTCAAGATGGCGATTACCTTTGCTTCCAGCCATTGCTTGGGTATTTGTCCCTCATCGACGACAGCAGAAAGTATCTTGCCAGCCACAACTTGGCTCTCACTCCTAAAAATTTAAGGAATTCGGGGAGGATGTTATCTGCTCCAGCTGCCTTGCCTTTTTTTACCTGCTCCAGAGCGATCTCCACCTCCTCCAACCCCACTTCTCTTGTGAGATTGTGCTGGTCCACATCGTTGGTTAAGCTGGATTTGGTAAACTCTTTAATTTGGCGTTTCTGTTGTCTAGATGGTTTGATGTTGGAGGTTTGGAATATGGAACTTACAAGTTGATTGACGCCAAAGTTATGTTCCTTTTTGGACGGAGGAGCAGTTCCCAGTTTGCGAAGTAATGACCAGCTCTTTCTGCTGGAGTGGGTGAAGTCCAACTGTTCCATTTGTTCTGTCCATCTCCTGCATCTCTCCTCATTTAATAGATCAACAAGGTGATGTGCTGTTTCCTCATTTCCCGTTTTTTCATACTCCTTTAGGACTTCTTCACATTCGGCATTCCATCCTGGGGTGTAGTTTTGGCGACAACCCCGTGGTATTGCCTTTTTCGCAGCTGCCTTCAGTAGTCCAATAAAACGGTCATAATTTGGAGCTTCCGGTTTAATTCTGTGTACATTTGTCTCTATATATGATGTGTACATGTTCCAATTTGCCCTTTTTAGATTCCATCTTGGTATTTGTGGTTGGTGTAAAACCGGTACCTATGTGTAATTTATAATATTAAAAAAAAAAAGTGAAAATACCAAATTTTAATAATAAACAAATTTCTTTTTACTGTGACATTTTTTTACAATCAAATAAAGGTTTATCTTTTGATAAAAATAATCCAAATGTCGATTCATTCAAAGAATTTATTTCTCTTAAATGAATTGACAGTTTTAGCCAAGATACGCGAGATTTGTATGGCCAGGTTTATTTTTTTCATGATTTTTTCAACTTTGAAGTCAAAAAACACCTTAGAAGCTGCGCAGCATATATGTTACATGCATGGATTTTCTCAGAATTTGGAGTAGAACAGG
This sequence comes from Molanna angustata, assembly GCA_963576475.1. Lineage (NCBI taxonomy): Eukaryota > Metazoa > Arthropoda > Insecta > Trichoptera > Molannidae > Molanna > Molanna angustata. Next base: position 14,108,479 of record OY754970.1, on the reverse strand, counting down.
TAGTGTGTCTGTGTGTGTGTGTCCCTTATAATTTTGATGCGCTTGATTCACAGAGCCTTAAACTTCAGAAAGTATAGAAAATATTAAGCCTACATAACTTTTTCACTAAGAATTTCGATTTTTTTTCAGTCAGGGGTTATCAACTTTTAAATTCTCTCTTTATTTTCCCATATATCTCAAAAACTATATAAGCTACATAGAATGCTGAAAATTGGTATAAATATAGACATATACAGAATCTCAAATTGTTTTTTTATAAAAAAATCTCTAGTTTCTCACAATTTTTTGTTAAGAAAAACATTTTTTTAATGATAAATTTGTGTTTGACTGGCTATATTTACATTTTAATGATAAATTTGTGTTTGACTGGCTATATTTACATTTTAATGATAAATTTGTGTTTGACAGGCTATATTTACATTTTTTTGCAGAATATCGAAAAAAGCCGAAACACCCCAACTAGATAATTTAATTTTCTTTAACTATTTGCATGTAACACATGAGATCCAACTGTCGATAGAGATAGTATGCATAATTGAAGAATATGTACCAAACTATAAACACTTATACACAAATTAATAAATATTTTAATATATTTTGTTTTCTATATAAAACATGTAGCTATATATTTCAGGATAGGATAGTATGGAGGTCAGTCTGTGTTTCCTACCCAGAATATTCTGGATAGGAAAAACAGCATGATGTATGTAGGTATGTAGATTAAGTAGGTATCAAACTATTGAGTGAGATATTGTGTAGTGTTTACTGCCTTACAAATTGTATGAAACAATGTCATCACTTAATTCAATTTTTGTAAAAATTGTTAAAAAAAGTTTGAGATGTACTACTACATACAATGTTAATATGTTTTATAGGCCCGCTTGCACCAAAGTAGTACACTATTCGTCTTAATCCTCGAATAGTTAACTTGGTAACCGTGGGTTTAAAATAACTTCTTGCACCAACAGAATTTAACCGTCGGTTAGCTATTCGGGGGATGCCAGGTAGATGACTACTCATTTGGACATTTTTCGTCGCAATTGTTTTTTTTTATATAATACACGATACGTACGCCGCTTCTGCGATGTTTCAGTAGTTAACTGTCATGTTATATTATTGTTATTCATTCTCGTCGTCTGTCAACCACTATCCGTAGGTTATATTCTCTTTGTCAACCACTGGCAACAAACTTTTAAGTTTACGTAAAGTATTATATTTTCATTTTAAAATTATATTATAAGTATGGATGCTAAATCTGCGATGAAGAGATTCACAGCGTGGGAAGACGAACCATCACGGGACGCGATACAACAGCGAATTAAATCGTCAAACAACGCGCAGTCAGTAGGAATGGCATGTCTTAATACAGTTAAGAAATTAATTAGTGAGTTAATGACGTATGACAAATACAACAATCAGTCTTTGGCAATCGGCAGTCAATTTTCAAAATATATAACCTATGTAATGATAATAACAACGAAATGTCAATTGACAGATAGCTGGTTAACATGAATAGTTAAACTTAATCCGACCCATCCGTTGGGTTAAGTTTATTCGGCTTAATCTTCGAATAAAAGTTTGGCGAAAGACGCTATTCGCAATAACCGAGGTTTATTCGGAGTTTAGCCGGTTTAAGACGAATAAATATGTTTGGTGCAAGCGGGCGATAGTAAATTAAATGATCTAGTTGGGGTGTTTCGACTTTTTTCAATATTTTTAAAAACTTTGGAAATATAGGCATTTAAACACAACAATTTATCATAAAAAGTGTTTTTCTAAATAAAAAATATTTAAGAAAATCTGAATTTTTTGAAAAATATTAATTTAAGATTTTGTATTTGTCTATATTTATACCAATTTACAGGGTTCTAGTGTATATGGTTTTTGAGATATATGGAAAAATAAAGTAAAAATTCAAAAATTGATAACCCCTGACTAAAAAAAATCAAAATTCTGAGTATAAAAGTTTTGTTGGCCTGTAACTATCTATATATTTCGGGCTCTGTGAATTGAGCGGATCAAAAGTTATAAGAGTGGGACGGACACATACACACAAAATGTTCTACTTCAAATTCTGAATTCATCCTTATATATAGAACATATATGCTACAAAGCCTCTAAGTTGGTGTTTTTGGCATGCAAAAGTCCACTATAACAATAAAAGGTTCCTTCATACACATGTCTTGGCTTAAAACTGTCGATTCATTCAGAGAATTAAATTCTCTTGAACGAATCGAGAGTTGGAAAAATATAAACATTGTAGCTGTCAATCTCTAACGTTTTGTAACAATTTTATAGAAATTGAATTTAGTTTCGACGTTGTTTCATGCAATTTGTATAAAGGGGACTCTCAATAGTTTTATACTTAATCTCCAAACATACATACATACCATCATGCTGTTTTCATATTCTGGGTAGGAAAAAAGGACTGACCTCCATACTATCTTATCCTTGCATACATACCTACGTGTTTTATATAGAAAATAAAATATCTTAGTGACACCAGCTCTCTCTCTGCGGTCGCAGAGAGGGCCGTCAGTCCTCCGGACGCAGGGCGTCCTAGTTAATGTAAAGCGACCAGCTTCGGTCTTGGATCGAGAGAGAATTGAAGGCACTCACCCCAAGAACGCGGTCCTTTCCTCTTCGACCGTCTGCTGAGGGAGACGCTCAGCAGATCACCCCGTCGTAGACCAGCAGGAAGCTACAGGTGGGTGACGTACTCAGGTATAGGTCCTCGATCCAGAACAAAAGAAAACAGAGAAGCGATTGCAGAAAGGAAATTCTGGGTCAAGGGCGCGACAGACTGCGGTGATCCTCCCCTCCACACGGTTACAAAAGGGGGGGCCCTGGCTTGCGCTAGGGCAGACACCTCCCAGGCCGTCGGCGCCTCGAGTCAGTAATAAGATAAAGTCAGGTGTTAAAATAAAAAATTGCAAGTTACGAAGCGCACTACGGCCTGAGAAGCTGCTTCTATCCTTCGGCTGCAGTCTGAAGAGGCCTCTACAGTTACAAAGTGCTGCCAAAAGATTTACAAAAAATTTACCGCGTGGCGGAGGTACCTTAAGTGTTCAATTTTGGGGCAGTTGCACCTCTGTTGTGTCAGGACCGATAGATCTCAACCTGTTGGGATTCTCTGGCGGAATCCCAAGGGTTCTTTCAGTTATCAAGTTGGTTTTTTTGTGCCGGAGAGTGTCCGGCCGTCTTTTGATTAAAAAGTCAGCTGATCAGCTGTTGGTAGCTGTCAGACTCTCGTTTGAAAAAAGTCAAAATCATTGTGCAAAAAAAATTGCCATATAATAAAAAAATAAAAATAAATTTCCCCAGAATCCCGCTGACGGTCGGGGTAGGTTCCGCGGAGAAATTTAGCCACAACCTACTCGAATAGGACGGTGGATCTCTCTCTCGCGGACATGGGGCCGAGGCGGGCCGGTATCATTAGAATATTTAATAATTTGGATTTATGGGTTTATAGTTTGGTACATATTTTTAAACTATACATACTATCGCTATCAACAGTTGGATCACATGTGTTACATGCAACTAGTAACATAATCATTGTGATGCATATTCATTCAGGATAATAATGTATATTTCTTTTAAATTTCAGGCTTCAATTCTACAAAATTTATTGTTACGAGAGCCACCAATAGAACTACAGTCTGAAATCAATTCAAGAACAAATAATTTTCATAATCATCAAACTCATAATGTTTTATCGATCAATCAAAATGGTCAATATTCCATTACTCATCATAATAGTCACATTCATTCTATACAAAATCCAAGTGATCTACAAATGCATAATAATACTGTTAGTTTCCATATGCAAAATGACATTTTATTGCAACAAAATTCTTCAGTTCTCCGAAATGGAAACATTTTCAATAACAATATGGTAAATCATGATGATAATTTTGTCAAAAATATTGTTGGCAGTTCACAGACAGTATTAGATTTAAATGATAAAATGTGTAAAGACATGCAATGTAATATAATCCATTTGGGTAATAATAAAACTCTTCAAGATATAAGCAATATGACTGGACAACGGAATACAAACGAGTTAACTCATCATTCTTCCAATCTTTCTTTGAAACAAGAATACAGTTCCACAAGGTAATATTATACATTTATTTTTTTTAATATAATACTTTTATATATTTTGCAGTGAGGCATAGCTCAGAATAGTGGTTACACTCTTTTCTATATCATATTCGGGTGTCCCATAAAAACCAGGTAACTGAATATACAAGAGGCAAAATAATATTTTATGTAGTTTAGCAAGAAGGTTCATCACACATTCTGAATCTTGTCTTTTTAAATGAGACTAAACTGGTGTATGGGGATATAAAAGTATGTATCCCCACACATCAGTGTCATGCTTCCTTTTATAAGGTAATGCACAACTGCCTCCACATTGCGGGAGTAACTAGCTGTGATGGTATGAAAGAAACCAAGAAATATTCTGTAGAAAATATGTATTAAAATTATAACATAAAACAGAAATATATGAACCAAATTAAATAATGAACGACTGCTTATCAAAATTAAATTATTTCTCACTCGACAGTTCACAAAGTGGATGTTTGCAAAATGAAGAATCTTACATGGACGATAAACATTCACACAGCATATTGTATTTTCCCAATCAAAGTGAATGTATTCCAAAACCTGCCAAGGAAAAACGTCTATTCAAGTGTGTTCCTTGCAAACTCACATTTAGTTCTCAAACTACTCATCAAGATCATATCAAACGTCATTTGGATAAAAAGTAAGAATTGACAATTTATCACTACTATCTTTATAAAGTGTAAATCAAAAAGAATGTCTGGTGAAGAAGAAGGGACAGTTTTAAGACACATAAAAGGTATGCCTCAGGATTATTTCTTTGCTAGAGAGAGCAAGACAAAATGTAGACTATTGACTAGACCAGTGCGTGTTAATCAGTGTCTCCGCCATAATTACTTTAAAATTTTATATATTTTTTTCTGTTTTTGAGCCATGTGAGGCACCCTGTATCTGTAAAACAATATTTTGCGTCGAAAGTATATACGTATCTATGAATGTCCGTCCTGGGAGTCACAGTTTGTGTCGCTGTGTATCCGAGTTACTGTCACTACTTCTATCTGTATTTGACAGCCGATGTATGATTTTTTACTATGCTCAGGTGAATAACTATTGTGGCCCAATTGTGATAACTTATACATTTTTTGACATAAAACTTATACATTTTTCGACACATAGAACCTATTCATTTATGAAGTTTATTATTTTATTAGAATGTCATTATGAATTTCCAACGAATGGGTTCATCAAGTACGATAATATTATGTACGCGCATCAAGAGGGTAGGATTGAATGCACCTCGTTGAGTAGATGCACTAAATTAAATAAGTATCTGTTTTCAACCAATAACAGTGAACCTTTCGGTGAGTTTACTCCACTTAATATGACAGTCTTTATACGACTTGTGTATCGATGTATCGACTATTTATGTACCTATGTGTCGACTAAATATTGTGATTATGATGTATATTCAGTGTGTTTTGTCTATATAATTATCACCTTTAGCCAAGTTTTCTTTACTACTTATAATAGGAGCACTGTGATAAATCGATTTAATCAAAGAAATCTGATTTCCATTATACACATTGCGTTGAACTGTTATCCTTCTGCGGGAGTATCTCTCCTTTCTTACTATCTAACTTATAATGTCAAAAAATATTTATTTCAAATGCCAAAATGTTAGATGATGACCTGTTATGGGATATTGATAGAAGTTTTAATGTAAAGGAGATCAAATGTAATACGATCAACGATTGTAATCATGAATTTAAATTAGAAAGTAACACGAATGGCGCACTCATAGTTTTACAACAGAATATAAGAAGTATGAGAAGGAATTTTGATCAATTTTTGGTACATTTAAACTTTCTGCTCGTTAAACCTGATGTTATAATATTGACTGAGGCTCACTTACGAAATGATAACTGTACATATAATATACCGAATTACCACTATTATTGCACAGAACATATAATAAACAAATGCAGTGGTGTAGTAGTATTTGTGACAAACAAATTTTCAGTTAATACTTTAGAATTGACTAATGTAAATGGAACGAATTGTCTGCTTATACAATTTGATATAGGTCAAAATAACTTCAATATATATGCCATATACCGGACACATGAATCAAACACATCAATTTTCTGTGAAAACCTTCATGATATTTTGTCGCAAAATAAGTGTAAAAATGTCTTAGTGGCGGGAGATATTAATATTAACGTATCTCTAAACAATAAACATAGGGAAAGAGATGAATATATTGATACTCTTAGTTCTCTAAATTATAAACTTTGTACCACATTATATACGAGGGAGGTGGAAGGACAGACTTCCTCTTGTTTAGACCATTTCTGGACTAACACCTCTCTCAGTAAACTTTCTAACGTAAAAACATTAATATGGGAAAATAGTATTACTGACCACCACGCTACTATATATATACAAAGCCACTGTTCAAAATATACAAACGACAGAAACAATATGCCAGTCATCAAGAAACGTATAGATTTTAATGTACTCAGGTCCACTCTTGCAAATGAAACCTGGAATACAGTCTATAACTCATGGAACGCCGACGAATGTGCACGAAATTTTCATGAAACACTCGACTCACACATCTCCCAAGCAAATTGTTTGGAGGGGGTAACTTCTAAGAAGTCCAAATATAGAATCATTAAACCTTGGATTACATCCGGCATGATTGTCTCGATAAGACACAAAGAAAAATTATATAAACTTATGAAAAGATTCCCTTATGACCATAGACTTAAACATAAATTTAATGGATATAAAAATTTTCTTACGGTACTAATAAAAAAATCAAAAAATTTGTATTACTCAAAAAAAATAACTCAATACAATAGTATGAATAACACCAAAAAGGTATGGTGTACTATAAATGAATTTATAAATAAAAAACGTAGACGACTTGATATCCACGAAATTCTACAAAATGACATAATAAGGAACGCCCAGGAGTCTCCTGTGGAAGTTGCTAATATTTTTAACAATTATTTTGCGAAAGTAGGAGAGAAATTGGCGAATACAATCAGCTCACAACAGGTGAGTGTAACCAATGAAAATCAATTATTAGTAGAAACTAAACTTAGTAACTTTCAATGTATAAATGAGGAAGCAATAGTCAAAATCATTGGTGGTATGAAGGGTGGATCCTCTCCTGGTTTTGATTGTGTTACAGTGGAAATTCTCAAACAAAACTTAGAAAGTATAAAGTCACCATTAACCCATATAATCAACGTTAGCTTAAATAATGGTGTCTTTCCGGATATTTACAAAAATACTCATGTAGTTCCAATATTTAAATCAGGTGATCCAAGACAAGTAGGTAACTACAGACCCATCTCCCTGACCTCTAACATTGCAAAAATATATGAGAAAGTTGTAAAGATACAATTGACAAGTTTTCTAAATTCAAACAATATAATCCATAGTGGGCAATTTGGCTTTAGAGAGCATATGGGCACAGAAGACGCTCTGGCTAGAGTGTCTTCTGATATTTATAAAATATTGGACTCGGGTAAGAAATGTCTGGGTATATTTGTGGATTTACGTAAGGCATTTGACAGTCTGAGCCACGCTAAGTTAGTAGAAAAAATTAAAGTCGTTGGGATACACGGAGCAGCGAAAAAATGGATCGAAAGCTATCTCCTGAATAGACGTCAGCGTGTAAAGATAGGGAACCACCTCAGCAACTGTGAAACCCCCACTTACGGAGTACCTCAGGGTACGGTTCTGGGACCAATACTTTTTATCCTATACGTAAACCAATTATTTGAGATTGGTCTTAAATCAGAGATACTTGCGTACGCTGATGACACCGTCCTACTTGTGGAAGGCAACACCTGGTCTCAAGTGTCTGAAATAGCTAGCTCGGATATTTCTCTGTTAAAAAAGTGGTTTGATTATAATTTACTATCCCTTAATGTGGACAAGACCGTCTTTGTCCCATTTGCCCATCAATATAAATCAATACCATCAGATATTAAAATAATTATACATAGCGACCAATGTTCGATCTGCTCAGCTGGTTCGTCTGACTTGTGTGGCGACTGTAGGATCCTCTCTAGAGCTGATCAAGTAAAATACCTGGGAGTGATTGTGGATTGTCTTGTTAAGTGGAGGGAACACGTAAGCTGTGTCACTGACCGTGTCAGAAAAATGTACTATATTTTCTATAATCTTCGTGACATATTAGATAAAAAAACAATAACTTCTGTTTAATACGCGTTGGTGCACTCAATCCTACGTTACGGAATTGTAGCATGGGGAGGAGCTTATGTAACCACCTTAAACCAATTGTATGTGGTCCAGAGGAGCATCTTGAAGATAATCCTCAGTAGACCACGCGACTATAGCACTAACCTGTTGTACAATGAACTGCCTGTTCCTCCGGTGCAGAGTATATACAGGAAGGTTGCTGTCTGTCAGATGGTCAAAGAACTAATCGCTAATATAGATAACGAACGATATATAACTCCAAGGCTACAAATCGAGGGTTGCTTAAGACTCCCGATGAGACGTACAAAGTTGGGTCAGAGCCACTATTCATTCCTAGGCGTAAAATGGTACAATGAGCTAGAGAGGAAACAAAAATTGAAACCTTCTGACTCACTGTTAGCTTTCAAGAAAAGGTTTAGATAGCTTTTCGCCTCATTGTGCCATATTAAATATTCTTGAATGATTGAGTGCATTGTATAGGCATGGTTGTGTATCGTTAACTGTACTATTTTTGTATGTGTACATATGTGTGTGTATATGTATATATGTATGTGTGTGTGTGTATGTATGTGTGTGTATATATATGTGTGTGTATGTATGTGTGTGTATGTATGTGTATGTATGTATGTGTGTGTGTATATATGTATATGTGTGTATATGTATATGTGTGTGTATATGCATGTATATATGTATGTGTGTATTTTTTTTTTTTTTTTTTCTTTCTCTCTTCATATCAAATATATATATGTTTTTTTTTTTTTCTTTTTTGTTGTTTTTGTGATTTTTGTGGTGTTATCTTCTGTACTCCTCCCCGAAGCACAAGGTTTTCTTATTTTCGGGGAGAATTCCTAATTGATGTTATTGTTTTTTTTTGTTTATACTGTTATTATTGTATTTGTTGTTTGTGTTTTTATTTTTAATAAAAATATTATTATTATTATTATTATTTCATTCAGCTTATTTATTTATTTATTTAATATTGCTTCTCGGGCAACTAACAGGTACAATGTCAAATATTAATTTAACATGCACCCAATAACATGTTGACACATTCTGGAGACTTATGATATTTATCGTGTCACAGATCCAGACTGAAAACAATTAAAAACTGTGTCTCTACCGGGAATCGAACCCGGGACCTTTTAACTCAGCAATCAGATATCTTACCTACTGATTTTTTATTGGAGACTTCTGGATTCAAATAGTATTGATACATCCTTTCTATGTTGTACACCTTAAAAATAATAAATGCTCAAAATATTTTTTATGAATATTTGTGATTTTGCATACTGAATAATGATATATACTCCCTCTTCCTGAGCGCAAAAATCAATTTTTCGATGCACTTGTAAAATTTTGTTTCACCAAACAATCTTACCTCCGTCACCATTTATTTACTTATTTTAAATAAAATATTACCACCGTCACTCAATCCGGCATCAACTCTTAACCCTTAGTATGTTACTGGTAAAAGTATTTGATATTGGTGAATGCGGCCGATATTTTCTTAATACCTTCATGTATATTCTCATAAATTCCCAGCAAAAAACAAAAAAAATTATGCTCCAATAAAATTATTGAATTGGTTGTAAATCTAGCATACAAGTCATAGTATCAATGAATTTTGAAGAAAAAAATTGTAGTAAGTAAATAAGTTTTTTTTTTAATTTCAGAACATTAAATTGTGAAATATGCAACAGAAAATTTATTCGCAGTGATAGCTTCAAGCAACATGTCATTTCTCACTCAAATATAAAACCACACGCATGCCCTGAATGTAAAATGTCCTTTGCTCATCTTATAAATCTTCAGATTCACATGGAAAGACATTGTAACAAGGACATACCCGAGAGACAAGATAAGCATATTTGAATAATAAATCTAATTTTGAGTTTTACAAAACAAAACTAGTCATTATATATAACTGTAAATATTCATTTTTATAACTTTTGTTGAACTATATACTTACTAGTAGGCATAAATACAAAATGTACTTAATTTATTATAATTTAAATGTATAATTCAATATTGTAACTATATAAATTAATAAAATTTATATCCATTTAAATTTTACTTTAATACTAGTGAACCATTTATACTAAGGAATGATATTCATTAAAATATCTTAGGTTTGTAATGTATGTTATATTAAATATTATAAATAATCAATAAAACTTCACTACAAAGATAATTAAAATAATAAATTATTGAAGATTTAACCATTATAACAGTAAGTGCTCTTGCAGTATATAGAGTAATATATTCCACGGTGTATGGCAATATAGATTAAAAACAAAATAACAAACTTAACTATCATTTATAACAATGATTTAATTTTTACTTCCTGGTCATGTAAAGTTCTAATAATTTTTGTTACCTTTAAAGTTCAGGCAGTAATTCATTGTATATATGTACCTACCTGCCTATGCTACAAAGTTTGTAAAAATTATTATACACAGAAGTGATCATTTTTAGCCACATAAGTATCCCAAAGTTTTACTTGTAATCAATTTGTTTAAATCCAAGATAGACATGGTTCTCGCCTAAAGTCATGAAGCATACTAGAACAGGCAGGGAGTTGTTGTCAAAAATTTAAGTCTGCAAAGATAATCATTCCTGGGTCATTGCTGTGCGAGAAGAAATATCAATTTTTGCAATTAATTTTGAAAGGGGAAATTGAAGGATACCAAGGGCCCGACAGAAGGCGTATGTTTAACTAAGCATTGTGAGGATGTGGACCGGCATCCGGAATGTGGAGGAGGTGCTCTCAAAGGTGCAGGACCGAGACAGATTCGCTGAAGTGATCGCTAGCATTGGCGAAATCGAACAGGACACACGAAGAAGAAAAATATGTTTGTAAGATGTTACTGGTTTATAAAAATATTTTATGTTCAACCTTACTGCCTCCAGATGTTCGCAGTGATCAAGCAAGAGCACTTTCACTGAAGGACTGAAAAAACTTTGTTTCATAGAGCAGCACAAAACTAAACTATCAGCACCCCTGGAATGATCTTGAATTGAATATGTCGTCCTCCCATCTCAGTCTTGATCTCCCCATCTTCCGTTTACCTCCCGGGTGACCAACTATGATTTTTTTGGGTAGTCGCGTGTTTGGCATTCTCTGTACATGGCCACGATGAAGTTCGCGATCTACTTCTACGCCGAACTACGCTGTACATGGCCAGCCCATCTCAACCTAAGCAGTCTTATATGGGTTGAGATCTTGGGGCTTTATAAATTTTATACAGTTCTTCATTTTTCTTTATGCGCCATTCATCTCCTACCTTCACAGGACCACATAATCGGTGAAGGACTGTCCTTTCGAAAACATCTAATGCTTTCTCTATTTTATTATTCAAAGAATATATTACTGTGTTTTTATAAAAGTATAGTAGTATACATTTTGAATGCTCATTGTAATTTAGTAATTGAGATTGAAAAATAAGGTATTTATTATATGACACTAAATGAACACAATTTTTTTATAAATTTATTATCTTTTTGTTCATCCGTACTTATATTGTCATATATTCCCTAAGTAAATTGAAAATAAATAAGTGCTAAAAATTACAAGATTGTACAAGATGCAGATCCATCTTTATTAACTAAATAAGATACTTTTTCCCCTTTCATTTCTCGACATTTTATATCTAAATATGTGTTTGCTAATCTCTCTTGCATCCAATCTGGAAGTGGTTTGTTCCAATCCTTGGGCGGTTCATCTCTTTTTGTCCATACATCATTATTATAATGCGCCTTTAGCCTTTGTTCACGTTTCAAGTTTTCACTTTTTATTAGGTTTTCCTAAAATAAATACATATGTAAGAAAGTACCTTATTATTTGATTGACAAATAAATATAAATCCAAATAAAAGTAAATCACAAATCTGAAAAAGAAAAATCCCTGTTAACAATCAAAGCTGAGGGGTAGTATTTTATTTACTTTTGTATTGCTTCTTGGGCAACTAACGGTATAAATATCTTGAATCACGCTTCCGGATGCACAGAGCGCAAAATTCTGTCTTTTTGCTTGGTATGTATACATGCAATTCGCCCCCTTGGGTAAAATGGCTATACTATGTAAAATATTAATCAAACATGCACCCAATAACATTTATTGTGTTTTAAAGAACTATGATATTTATTGTCTCACAAATTCAGTCTGAAAACACAATTAAAAACCGTCTCCAATGGAAATCGTACTTGGGACATTTCGCTCAGGAGTCAGATATTTTAATATTATTTGACTGAACCACAAAGGCCAATATTTAATGCATTTATTTTTAACAACTAATTAATAAGTACTAAAACATATTATTAGAATAAATATCCTCTGTGTGGTTTAAATTTATTTAGAAATATGGTGTTTTATTTAGAAATATTATTATGTTGGTAGAACGAATTGGATATTTGAGGTTTTTAGTAGTGACCAGCCAACATTAACAATAATCGTTGGCCGTACAGAACACATATTTTGGCTTTTTGATCGGTTCTCAGATGCACAAGCTTTCAACAACTATGCCAAAAAATTATCAAGATATTTGCTGATTCCTATAGTTCTGATGTAAGTAGTATATTTAGTAAAATGTTGTTTATGTTTGAGTAATTATTATTGTAAGCAGTTTGTACTCTAGCAACTTAATGCAATATACATTACTCATTAAAATAACAAATCAAAATAACATACTCTTGCCTTAAAATCATTATCTTTCATCCACTTTCTACAATTTTCATAATCTTTTTTCCATGGTATGCAGTCTTGAAATTCGCCAAATACAAAGTACTGATTAAACCTGGCTTTGAAGCTTTTACAGTCATTATATTCTTCTTCGTATACTAAACAAGGACGTATCTAAAACATAAAATAGGAATGTTATTTTATTTAAAACTTAATATCTGTAATAAATACATTAAGCATATGACACGGTATTTATCTCATCGAATTCACGATAAATAAATATAATATATATCTTAAACAAATAGAGATATTTTCAAATATATATAAATAATATATGATTAACGTTCGGAAGAATGTATAGGAGATTAAGGTTATAATGTGTACTTATTATATAAGGAAGCTCGAATTTTACACACCTTCCATTCATCTTGTGGCACGCCATCGGCAATGTTCTCATCATTTTTTTCCATACCGATTAAAGGTCAAAATGAATAATCTATAACATATAAATGTGCCTATATTGTTATTAAACTTGACGAAATTTTGACAACTAATTTAGAAAATGACAAACAGCAACAACATATATCACTGACACATGTTCATAATGCTACCAGTTTATAAAAACCTGTATTCCCTTTTAAAATACTTCCTTACTATGATTATCGAAATTGTTATTTCTCAATACAGATTATTTTTTTTATATGGCAACACAGCAAATGCTTACAAAAGTGTCTATTTATCAACATAAATTTTCGTTTTGAGTTTTGACAGCTATCAGCTGGTTTTCGTGTTGGTTCATTCAAATGGTCGTGCCATCCCTTTCTGGGACTCTTGCTATTCAATCCATCTCTTACACCCATATATATCTTTTTAGTCAGTCGTTCATCGTTCATTTTTTTAATGAATATGTCCTTGTAAAATAAGTACATATACATCTTCCTACGTTCCCTCAAATAAGCAAATAAATGCTTGTGCTTAGGTGAACGAAATCGATCGAGAACAGGATTCGAACTTGCGACCACTGGATCACTAGCCCAGCGCGCTAACCGCTCTGCCACCGACCCATCTTTCATCTCATTCTTTCAATATATCCAAACCACATCAAGGCATTCATTTTTATTTTACTTATTATATCCTTCTTTATCGTGCATTCTCTCCTTTTGTCCTCATTTTTTATTCTATCATATGTCGTTCTATTACACACTCTTCTTAGTGATCTCATTTCTACTGCATTTATTCTATTTACATACGACTTTTTCTAGGTCCATGTTTCACTGGCATACGTCAAAGTAGGCACTACAATTGCACTATATAGAAATTGTCAATAAATTCAATTCGTTGTCTGACTATACATAATACACAAACATCTGACGACACGATTATGTTACAATATAATATAATTAAAAATTAGTCTTTGATAATAAAACTTTTACGACACAAATTGAAATCAATATAATGTAAATCTTAAACGTCATAAATAAATAGGTATCTAATATTTTAAAATTACGTAAAAACACAGCCAAAACAATATAAAACACATTCAAAAATCATCCCCACAACACGCGATGACATAATAATACACATACTCTATTGAGATATTAATCATCTGTCATAACATACTACACCATCTCTTTTATTGAATTATGGCTCCTTAATTTTAATTTTATTTTATGTATTTTTGTTTTTTTTTTTCTCTTTTTTATCATTATGTTAATGTATAACTCTTGTTTCTCTATTTCTCGCCTCAATATTTATTTCTCGCCTCAATACTTATTTCTGTATAATTATTTTCTTATCTATTTCATTTCGTTTATGTTAATTTAAATTGATTTTTTTTTTTTCTTCTTTACTTGTTTTGTCTTTTATTATTATTGTATTACTTTGCAAATTTTCACTTTCATATGTTTATATTGTGAATACTGTAAGGTTGCAGATAAATTTTGAATTCTATGTTACTATTAGTTATATGCATATTTTCTGTAACTGTTTGTATTCCTAAATGAATAAATAAATAAATAAATAAATATCACCAATAAACAATTTCAAATTGTCACAAGTATTTTTAATGTCGTTTTCTTGCGCACACACAATATTTTCTACAATTCGAGGCCATAAACGTGCTGATGAACCTTCAATGCCGAAATGGACCGCAGTCGATGGGTGAAGGGGACAAGCTATCGACGAAAGCATCTTCGGATCCCAGACACCGGCAAATGCCGGTTGAGTGGCTGCTTCAGGAGAGAAACGGCGGCGAGACTAGTCTCAAGGAGATACAGGTCGGTGCTCCAAGGTCCAGCGCGACTCAACAGCGTTTGGAGCACTTTTCAAATTCAGCATCCGCCACGATTCAGGAAGGTGGCTCTTCCGCCGAATGGTGCTTTGTCGATCCATTTCTGCACTCCAGATGTCACGTCCACAGCTGCCGACATGAAGCGAACCTGACCATTATCTCCTGATATGGTTTGAAGCTATCCTGGGCACGAAGAATGTGGATATCCATCCCTCGGCCGTGATTCATTCATCCATGGTTTCATGGGTAGTAATAACTTGGGATTTTAGCTGTAATTTCTGTACTTTCTATCAAATGTTTTTCTAAGATTTGGTGACACAATCTCTGACGTTTGTAGATTGACAATTTTATTTATAGTCAGACCACGATTCCATTAATAAATTTTTTTAGGATTATTTTAATTTGTGACGGAAAATATTTTACTCACATTTTACGATTTTTTTCACTTTTAAGTAAGCTTGTCCTCCGATATTTTTGGGATGAGGGTATCACTACTACTCTCAACGACGGTTAAGAAGGGGGTTAATGACTAAATAAGAAAAATAAACTCGCAGCATCACATGTAGGTTTGATCTTGATGATCACTCAGTACATTCTATATATGTTAGCGGGGAGGACATGTTACAAATTCAAAGATAAAACACACTGTGATGGTGTTTGCTGTGTAATTACTTTTTTTTCAGGGTGATGCCACATCGTGAAAGAACGTGTCACGGCAGACGCAAGACGCTGACCACCGCTCACGAGAAAAGGAAAGACCGTTGACATATCATGCAATTATGCTGTCCATATGGAAAAAGTAATCTTCATTGTCGAAGAATACATAATCATACTAGCAGTTCACCTGAGAACCTTACCAATCTGCTGAAGGAGTTAAAGCGCCACCATGTAAAATACGGAAGAATATTTTTTTCCAATACGATGCTGTTGTATTATAGATCTCCTGGTTTTTCAGTGTTTAATTTTTCTCCCGCACCGTTACGTTTGTTATTTCATTTTGCTTCTGTTTTCACTGTTATGTCACTATATAAAAACTAATTTGTTATTTATTCCCCTTCACTCGATTTAGATTATGGGCTTTTGGGAGGTTTATTATGTCAGAGTTCAAAATTATAGAACAAAAAAAAAACAATTTTTCCTCTCCGGATATGATATTAAATTTATTATATTTCCTTTCGAAGTATGGCAACATTCTAAATGTCAAAATTTACTTTATCTATAGTGTATTGCTCAACCTGCATTAAATTAATTCATTCGGGAAACACTTCATAGTGATTAGAAGAGGAGTGGTGTGGAGTGTTTGTTGACAAATCTTATTTGCTTTGAAATTTGAATTACTTTATCCCTTTTATTTAATTTAAGATATTTCTTATTGTGAATGCGTAGTCAAATATAATTAAGTTTTAGTTAGTATCGGTAAATCTTTTATTCAGCAATATATTCAGTATTGTTTCGTGATCGTGATTAATTGTATTTTTTATCTGTGATTTGTGGTTATTTAGTGGCAAGTCTACCTAAATGAAATTCTAATGATGCAAATTTGTTAAAGTTTTTAACAGTCATAAGCTAGTGTTTATTTACAGAGTTTTGTGTACTATACCAACAGTTCGCGTGACTATACAATAATATCGGTTCTTTTTGAAGTAGGTATTACACAGTGATAGACTCTGACTTTTTGAAGTTTTTCTGTTAGTATCAACGGTATCAACAGAATCTTTTCTGTGATCGCCCCTTATATTTTTGTTGCTGTGTATAGTGCACTTGTTTATAAATAAATTCTTAAAAGTTTTAAATAATGGCTATGAAAGATGATTGTTTTGCCATGGACACCAGTGATAATGTTAAGTCAGATCAGTCAAACAGTGAAGATTATCTGACCGAGTATAGAAAATTTTTCGAAAAGTTTGCTGATGTCAGTGGATCCGGTGACCAGTTACCCGTAAAAGTTGTTGGTTGTTTATCAGTTACTGAAGATGAAATACCTGGAGAGATTCTAAGCTATACACTTCAATATTTAGATGCTATGTAAGTATACATCAATTTATTATATTTCATCAGACACTTAATAAGAAATAATTTTAATGTTTTCTTTGCCCATATTAAATAATGTATTAATCTTATTCACTCATGTTTTTCACCAGAAACTTTACATTCATAATGCAAAATTTATCTTATATTATTTTGATTTTTATTTCTCGCACCTGATATTTATTTTATGGTTTCACAACTCTATTTCTATTAATTTGATGTGGTCTAATATATATTATTGCATGTATGTAGAATTATTCCAGTTATTGATATATTGATGATACATATAATCTGTTTGACATGATAGTAATATTAGATCTACTCTGTGTATCTTTTAACATTTTAACAAATCATTTATGTGGATAATAAATAAATAATTTTTTTTTTTATTTAATTAACAACATATAAAATAAAACACTTTTATATTATTCATTCATTCATTTCCGTGTCCAAGGTCATCCGCCTACACTGTGTCCCTCCAGTACTATTATATTATTAGGTACTGTACATACTTAAATATATTTTTTATATTAAAAATTTATTTTAGAATTTTGGTCAGAAAAATACAAATGAGAGGTTTTTGAAATAGTACTTAACATATTACTGATTTTCATTGGTTAGTTTGTAAACAAATCTCTTTAAGATAGGTATTTTTTTAATTTCTTTCTGAATTATAATTATATTTATCATGTCTTTTTCATCTACCTACAATTATTATTTTTAAATGATGTCAATAAACAATATCACTATAGCTGCTGTCATGACAGATGCTATATATAATATTCATTCATTCATTCATATTATCTCAACATACTTATCCCAGTGTGATATCGTGATATATGTCCATTACCTTTTATAAGAAATTATGATATGTGCATGTATCCATCCCCAACAAATGCCAGTCTTTTCTCACCTTAATAGGTACTATATTCAGAATGGGTGGAGAAACTCATTGCTGAACAATGTGATATAATGGCTTAGGGAACTAGCAATATATATATATATATATATATATATATATATATATATATATATATATATATATATATATATATATATATATATATATATATATATATATATATATATATATATATATATATATATATATATATATATATATATATATATATATATATATATATATATATATATATATATATATATATATATATATATATATATATATATATATATATATATATATATATTTTAGATTACCTGGCTTATATGGGACACCCGAAAATGATGATAATAAAAAATATAATATAACTTATTTCATATAAAAAATATACCTTCTTTGTCATATATATATATATATATATATATATATATTCGTATGGTGAGTGAGTCAGGCGCTCACAAGATTACACTAAGTTCCCTAAGCCATATTCTGGCTTCGGTCGTCAAGTTATTTATATCCTCCATCACTCCATCGAATCGGTGAGATGGACACATCGTTACAATGTGATCTTTGTCATAAAAATTAGTAACGAGAACTAATACTGCAGTTCAATGCTTCAGGATTATCATAAGACTTTGATAGATCAATTATTTCTTGTCCTGGTAAACAAAATGAAAAGTAAAATTCTGTACAAAAGGCACATAAACTTTGAGTTGATACACCAAAAACTGATACATATCGTCCCCTTAGTAACACAAAAACATATCTCAATTATTTACCCTTACTGACATAGTCAAATAGTCAAACGATAGCTTTAAATCTTTAAATGTTATATTTCTGAATGTTATTAATTTTATTCTCATATATGTATTGTGTCATGAGGTTTTATTTGTTTCATTTCTTTGATCATGATCTAGGTTTGTTATTGTATTACTCAGGGGGACAATTTGTAATATTTTAAAATGGCTGGTTCTCTCTGAACACAACAACTTAAGTACGAGCGGTTTACTAAGATAACATTTTTGCTGTCATAGTTATAGAATATATTATGGTTCCAGGCTATTCAAAACATTTAATATCATCTGATAATGGAATGTATTTGTGGGGTTCTCCTCGTAACAAACTAGTCTAGCAATACGGTACACTGTATCCGGTTTCAATATTGTTTTGACCGATTTTGCTCATATGTGGCACAGATACTGCTTATTTTTGGAAATATAAGGATATATTGCAAAAAAAAGAAAATGTATTTACATGTTTATGTAACACTCCTTGCATCCTGTAAAAATGGCAAAAATGCTTATTTCTTCCAATAGGCCAGTGTTTCCAGCAAAGAAGTTATTTGAGTGAAAATATACTAAAAATAATTTTCTCCTTTGCTGGGAATTGTACCCAGGATGCTGGCATAAAAGTCAAATATATTTTAAATATTGACATATGGAGTTTACAGAAGATAAGTATATCACATATTTATTAGTTATTGGATTTTCAAAATCAAACCATACCTACAAAAAAAATAATGAATATGAAAAATCCAAAAATCTATTTTTTGACCAACGCATGAAACAGCATTTAATAAGATTTAGATGTTTGATGATAATTGATACATGAAATGGATCATGGCGGCAAATCCGATCTAACGGTGGAATCAAAACCATCAATGTTTACCTATATCACGGATATATAATTATCTAATGGAGTTGGATAAAATCTTCACAATATTATACAACTCCATAAGATAATTGTATGCATGATATGGGTATACATTGATGACTTGCCCCTCTGGTATATATGTCATAAGTCATAACAAATAATGACTCAGTTGAGGCAGACATATTTTATTTATTTTGATTTTATTAATAATTTTACCGTCTATTTCACTCTGTATACCATTACAAAAAATACTTTGATGTATACTGGAGGTAGAGGTATACTCCTATTTATACCAACGATAATAAGAAAATATTTGTTTTATGATAGTGAGAAGTGTAAATATTACCCACCTGTTAAAAGTATATACCTATGTATGTATACATAGGTATACATATGATATTATACTTAACTCATATTAAGTGTGCATGCATTGCATTCTATTTGTACTCACACAATATAAAGTATTGATAATTATGATCAATCTGAGGCAAAAGTTACATCAATCGTAATTATTATAAACATGTGTACATTATTATTCGATTTACAGTATGATACAGTGTGTCATTGTTTATGAGGCGATGGATATGTGTCAAGATAGAAGAATGAGGTGTTCGGTTCTCACTGCCTACCCCTTGAGGAAGATAGAACTGGAGAGTAAAAAATACACTTGTCTATACTATAGAGACACATACAATATCAATATGAAGTTGATCACTTAATTTTCCCATCTTCTTCTTTTGGTGTCATGTCAGGTCCCCCCAACGTTGACTATCACCCTAGAGAAAGCGTCCTTGTCCTGGGCAGCCCGAAACAGCTCTCCAACACTTGTTATGCCCGTCCAGTCGCGTATATTGTGGAGCCAGGAAATTTGTCTCCTTCCAACACCCCTTCGACCCTCTATCTTGCCCATAAGGATCAGGTGGAGCAATTCATATTTTTCTCCTCTAAGCACATGACCCAAATACGATACCTTTCTGATTTTGATATTGGTCAGAAGCTCTCTATTCACTCTAGCTCTTTGAAGAACTATTGTGTTGCCGACCATATCCGTCCAGGGTATCCGGAATTTTCCCATACACAAGCTATTTTACTTTTATATACATTTTTCATACAAATATGAAATTTATTTCACATTGATATAGCAGACCATATATTTTTTTCTTTAAAATTTGACAATCCTTGAATACATCTTTGAAGAGTGTATTTTTATTGTATGAAAGTTCGAAAAATAACTCGATTTGCCAGACCGTGAGAGCATTTTCAAAATTTGCACAGGTGAAATCATAGAGAAGAAATTAACGGATATCTATGGAAAACTAATCAGCTCTAAGTTTATGGACTTTACATATATGATATCAATATGAAGTCAATTGAACTTATAGTTTGGGTCGTAGAGAGGACACAAACAAAAATAACGTATATGATAAAATCATAGAGAAGAAATTAAAAGTTGTCTATAGAATACTAATCAGGGGGCAATTCTGGTTCGACCGGCGAAATCAAAACCCTAGTGATTACCCATATCATGGATATAATTATCGTATGGAGTTTTATGACATCTAAAGATATTATATAACTCCATATAATAATTATATCAATGATATGGGTAATCACGAGGGTTTTGATTTTCGCCGATTGAACCAGACTTGCCCCCCAGCTGTAGGTCTATGCACTTTACACATATGATGTAAATATGAAGTTGATCGGAATTATAGTTAGGGCTGTAGAGAGGACACAAAAAGGATAATCCGTACGTCGTACGCCATACATACAAACACATCATGACGATACTCATCGTGTGCACTCTATACATGATACCCGTTGAGAAATTGATGTAAAAAATATGCTTAAAAATTGCGAAATCATGACTCTCCACTTTTCCATAAGGTGGAGAGTAAAAATGCTGTAAAAAAACGATATTTTTTAGGAAGAATAGAAACGGCGATTTAGCGTAATATTCCCTCATAAGTAAATTCGCTGCAATAGTATCTAATATGTTTCAATACAAAAAAAATACTACAAAACAGATTGATTTGATTGTTCACAATGAAAATAATATTGTTCAAATCCGATTCAACATTACAAAACATAGTGATTGACTTGAGGTTTGCATATTACTACCAGGTAATTATTGATAGTTATATCGATACTGTGTTTATTGATTATGTAATTTAAAGAAGATATTCTGATGATTTTGCAACTGTTACGGCCATTGACTTATCTCAGCCATATACGTGTGACTATAAAGTCAACATGTGTGTGGGCAGTGCGATTTGTATTACAATAAAAATCATTCTTTTTGTTTTCTTTAACGCCGTTATATGATGCGATGGGCTGAAGTTTCTTCATTAATAATAATATTATTTTATTATCATTCATAATTGATCATATTCCTTCAAATTTTCTCCGCAAATTAATATCGTCACGGTATGACCCGCGATTATACGGCTCCGTTGTCTCTTATACATTTATGTAAATTGATCGCTTAATTAACTACTTCTTACAAATTATCGTTTTAAAATAGTTTCTCTACTAACGGACATTGGTGTTATTCAGTGAATGTCATTTTATGCGATTATCGTAACATCAAATTAGCAGGCCCTTGTGTAGGTACTCACTACTCATTTATTTATTTAGAGGACAACATACAGCGTATAATAAATTATCCAACTGTCGATTTGTTCAGGAGAACTTTGTTCTCTTAACATATCAACAATGTTTCAAGCCAGGATACGCGAGAATTGTATGCAGAGATCTACTTTTTTCACGGCTTTTCCAACTTTGAAGTCAAAAAACACCAACTTAGAGGCTTCGCAGCATATATGTTCCATATACGGATTTACTCAGAATTCGGAGTAGAACATTTCGTGTGTGTGTGTGTGCGTGTGCGTGCGTGCGTGCGTGCGTGCGCGCGTGTGCGTGTGTGTGAGGGTGTGTCTGTATGTGTCTGTGTCCCCCCCCTTTTAACTTTTGATCCGCTCAATTTGCAGAGCCCAAAATTTCAGAATATATAAGCAGTTATAGTCCTACAAAACTTTTATACTCGGAATTGTGAACTTTTGTTTCAGTCAGGGGTTATCAACTTTTAAAATTTTGGTTCATTTTTCATATATCTCAGAAACCATAAAAGCTAGAACGCTGAAAATTGGTATAAATATAAACAAATACAAAACACCCCAACTAGATAATTTAATTTTCTATAAAAAATATTAACATTGTATTAGCACATCTCAATTTTTTTTAACAATTTTTATAAAAATTGAATTTAGTGACGACATTGCTTCATACAATTTGTATGGCAGTCGCCTATACACAATATCTAAGATGACTTAATTGTTTGATACTAATCTCCAAACATACATACATACCATCATGCTGTTTTCATATTCTGGGTAGGATTAAAGGACTGACCTCCATTCTATCCTATCTTGACATACATACCTAGGTACATGTGTTGTATAGAAAACCAAATATCTTAAAATATTAAATAATTTGTATTTATGGGTTTATAGTTTGGTACTTATTCTTCAACTATACATACTATCGCTATCGACAGTTGGATCTCATGTGTTACATGCAACTAGTTCATTTATAAAAACAATATCTTCTTCTTTAGCCTGTTCTTTTCCATTCTTGGGCATAGGCCTCCCCCTTGATCCTCCACAACTCCCTGTCTTGGGCACACTGCATCCATCTCCCTCCGGCACATTTCTTGATCTCATCAGACCACCTTGCCTGGGGTCTGCTGACGCCTCGTCGGCTTGTTCTCGGTCGTCATTTTACGATCTTTTTGGTCCATCGTGAATCCTGGCATCTGGCAATATGCCCAGCCCAGCTCCACTTAAGACCAGCGACCCTTTCCGCTACATCGGCTACTTTGGTTCTTTCTCTTATCATGACATTCTGAATTCTGTCCCTTATTGAATACCCAGCAACTTTCTCTCCATAGCTTTCTGTGTCACTAACAGCTTGTGCATTATTCGTTTTGTTAGTACCGATGTTTCCATTCCATAAGTAAGCATTGGGAGAATACATGCATCGAATAGCTTCTTTTTCAAATAATGGGAGTATTTACGGGATTTCAGAATGTATGACAATTTCCCAAAAGCTGCCCAGGCAAGGCCACGTCTTTTCTCTATTTCTGCCTCTTGATTTTCTTTGGCAAGCATCACGGTATGGCCTAGATATATGTATCTGTTGTTTACTCTTTCAATTTGCACTAAATCTATTATGACGAGGAAGAAATCTTCTGCGTTTCTCATCATTTTGGTCTTGGAAATGTTCATCTTCAATCAGATGTTTACACAGGCTGAATTGATTTCTGTCAGCATAGTATTCAATTCCTCTTCATCCTTGGCAAATATAACAATATCATCTGCGAACCTTAGGTTGCTGAGATACTCGCCGTTTATATTTATACTTTTCTTAGACCAATCATGAGTTTTGAAGACATCTTCGAGGGTCAATGTAAAAAGTTTGGGAGAAATAGTGTCACCCTGTCGGACACCTCTTCTAATGTAAAACTATTCAAGAAAAATATACTTAAACAATTTTTTTAAAATGTAGTATTATTCCGCTTCCGATTATAAAACGTATAGGAAGCATTTGTACTTTCTATAGACACCGCTATCAGCTTATATCAAAAGTAAAAATGAATTTTGATTTCATTTTATCAGGCCTTTGATCTATGATCTTGGACTTGGACGATCCACACCAATACATTATACCTTCTAATGTAGGAAACACGAACAAATATTCTATATCACCAAATCTGTGACAATATTTTTTCGTGAAAAAAAAACGTAAAATTTAGAGTTTTTTTCATAGCGAGAAAAGTAATTCACGTAAAGTAAACATTCAATTGGTTTTCATATTCTCTTTCGTTTCTACTCTGTATTGTTTAGTTGTTTACAATATACAATTAAAAAGGGTTTTATTAAAACTATTCCATAGAATAAAGTTCTAAAATCTAAATAACTGTTTTTTACTCCTCACTAACCCAAGGGGATATAGTGGAGATATATGATTTCGCAATTTTTAAGGGTATTTTTTTATTGCAGATTATCAACTAGTATCATGCTGAGATTGTATTCTGAAAGTTCGTGCGTGCGTGCGTGCGTGCGTGCGTGCGTGTGTGTGTGTGTGCTATGTACCGCGTGTTTATTTTACTTTATCGATTTAAGACCAAAGTACTCATTCGATTCTATTTAAATTTTGTAAATATGTGTATCTAATACTCACTTATACCCCATTAGATTTTGAAGGATATCTGAATAGTGCTTCTCAATTTTTTTAACTGTCAAATATTTCAAAGTGACCCCAAGCTCAGGAAAAATTAAAATTTAAAATTTTTATTTTCAAATTGGTAAAAAGGCACGTTACTTTCATAAAATGGCATTGAAGAGTTATCAAGTTTTCGTATTAAAATATTAAAAAAACAAATAATTTCACAAACACATTTCATGAAAATGCTGTAGGTATATTTTCCATACAAAATTTGAATACTTTATAGAATGACTTGTTTGTGAGGAGCGTTGGCCACAACACACTCGTTTTATTTCAAAGACGTATCTTTTGAGGATATCTTCGAAATTTATTATTAGGTTTACTATATACATTCAATGTTGGATGAAATGTCTTTAAATGAAGGAAAAAAAGGTTTACTATAGACTCGTCTCAATTCACCGACGATGTTTATTTACTCGTTATTTTAATTCAATGTCGTTAATAATTCACCACTCGATAAACGCTGAGAACCAAATAGAAAAATATTAGGTATGTATAGTATTATGTCTATTTCCGAAATATGTTGTTTTTTCCGTGTCGTAAAACATGCATATAAAATAAATTATTGGTGTCCTGTTTATTTATTACTTACAATAACTTATACGCACTTGTCTTGCGACACCATTATTTTCATCTCTACTTTCGCTTTTTGTTGTTTTATCTCTTTTTCATATCCCCGTTCCCGTAATGATACACGATAGTATTTTAAACGGAAACGCGTTGTTTTATTAGATTATCATAAGAGTTCTATGAAGAGGGCGTGGGTGTACACAATTCATTAATAATTTATTATTTTAAATTATGTACGTTTTTATATAATAACATGGTATTATACCTTAATCGTGTTTTTCGTCATTTTTTGTTGTATAATCTTATTAGTTTAGCCATGCTAACGAATAACGTATATTATATAAATTATTTATATTCCTTTATCCATTTAGGAATATATAATGTACTATACAATCGACACTTTTCCCAAATTTTTATCGAGCGCGGATAACTTATCTAGGGAGACGTATTGATGTTGAATTTATCTCTTAAATTTTTAATTTTAACATTATTTTGTGCATTTTAATTTTAACAAGAATAATTTAAAAAAATGTTTTTTTTTTACTGTTTGCTTGTTCCTTTTACTTTTGCTATTAAAATTTCAAATTTTAGCCAGAGTAATATTTCCTTTTCTCCTCGTGTTTCGAATGTATCCGCCCAATGATAATGAAAGAAAAAAGAAACAATGAATTTTATTTTATTTTATTTGGAAAACATACAGCATACACAATAATAATAAAAACAAAAATGATACATACAATTTCATGTTTAAATTTCATGTTTAAAAGTAATAATACATAAACATTTTTTTTATTTATTTTATTTATTCATTATTTCTTTTTTTATTTCATTATCATTCGGCGGGTACATTCGAAACACGAGGAGAAAAGAAATATCAAATATTACTCTGGTTAAATATTTGAAATTTTATTTTTATGGGTTTAACTGCTTATATTTCCAAAGTTTTATGTGTTTAACTGCTTATATTTCCAAAGTTTTATGTGTTTAATTGCCTATATTTCCAAAGTTTTATGTGTTTAACTGCCTATATTTCCAAAGTTTTATGTGTTTAACTGCCTATATTTCCAAAGTTTTATGTGTTTAACTGCCTATATTTCCAAAGTTTTAAAAATATCGAAAAAAGCCGTAACACTCCAACTATATAATTTATTTTTCTTTAAAAAATATTAACAGTGTAGTAGTATCCCAATTTTTTTTTAACAATTCTTATAAATATTTATTGGCAGTGGCCTATACATTATATCTAAGAAGACTTAAGTTTGATATTTAATCTCCAAACATACATACCATCATGCTGTTTTCATATTCTGGGTAGGAAAAACAGACTGACCTCCATACTGTCCTATCCTGACTTACATACCTACATGTTTTATATAGAAAAAAACATTGAATTATATGTACGTAGTACATATACATCAATGAGAAAAACAAATATCTTAAAATATTTACTAATTAGTGTTTATGTGTTAATAGTTTGGTACGTATTCTTCAATTATACATACTTACTATCGTCATCGACAGTTGAATTACATGTGTTACATGCAAATAGTATCATCTAATGTAATTAAAAAATAATGGTGTCTATGTATATTTTCAGTTGTATATCCATAGACAAGCTGTGCCTTGTGGGATTTTTGCCTTGTGGGATACGGTTGTTTTGTTATGTTTGATATTATGTTTATGTGTATTGTGTATAAACCGTACACTAAATCTTAAATAAATTAATATAAATAAAAAAAAATTGTATACACGTACTTACGTGTTTAATGTTTATTTTTGTTACATTGACAATAAATTAGTATGTACACGATACAATCTGTTTATTTGCCCCAACAACCACGTGATATATCTCGAATGTCCATAGATATTCGTAGTTTTGCATTTCATTATCCCAGTTTGTATCGATCGGTGTTTTATATGCCACATCATCTCCGATCCTAACCAACCTTATCCGTTACCCATTTAGTATGCATCTTGAATATTTCACTAGCATACCTACATACTTACTAGAGTAGATTCATAAATAATATACGCATTCAAATGCGGATCATTTTGCTTACAGTTGATTTTGTACGCAGAATATTTATTCAATTTTTAAATCACAACAACGCCCTTTTCCCATTTACCAATCTTAAGAAATCATAGTATGTGTCTTAAGATGAAAATTATTTATAATTAATCAAGCAACGCAGAAGAAACATGATAACTATTTTGATTAAAAATCCTTATGTATCATAATTAAACGATTCTATGTTAATTTACTGTGACATAAGTTGTGCTTAAGATAGTGTAGTGTACGAACATCAATGTTCTTTTCAACAGTCTTCAATATGTCGATTGAGATGGCTTTCAATTTGTAGAATTCCATAATTTGAAAAAATATGAACACATATTAAGTATATTCCACGATGTTTTTTTTTATTTAGTCTCCCGACGACCGTTTCGGCTTATATCATCAGCAATGACGCTGCAGCCCGGTGTGGGCTGTGGGCCTTGGCCTCCTCAAAAAACTGCCTCCATCCCGCCCTGTCGACAGCAAGTCTCCTCCAATTTGTCTGTCCGATCGCTCTTATATCTCCCTCGATGTCGTCCAGCCATCTCATCCAAGGTATCCCTCTGCTTCTTCTTCCTTCAGGACAGGTGTCCAATACTTTCTTTGGGACCCGGCTATCCTCCATTCTACAAACGTGTCTGAGCCAACGTAGACGTTGTATTGTTTCGGCTTATAAGGCCATAATAAACTGGTCTTTATCAACCAGTTGATAGGAAGCTAAATCAAAAAACATTGTGGAATATAATGTATTCATATTTGTTCAAAAAATGTTGTTTTGTTACGTATTTTTTTAATTATTTTTGCTAATTAAATTGTATAATAATTGATAATGTACGCATTGAAAATATATACTTCTCTTTTTCTTCTTCTTCCTTGCCTTTCCTCCACTGCTGGATGTAGGCCTCCTCCATCTGTCTCAATTTTTCTCTATCCTGTGCCGCTTCAATCAATTTCTTTCCGGCGACTCCAACAATATCGTCGGCCCATCTCTTCTGTGGCCTACCGACACCCCTTTTGTTTTCCCATGGCCTCCACTTTAAGACTTTGGGAGTCCATCTTGAGTTTGGCTGCCTAGCCACGTGTCCTGCTCATTGCCATTTCAATTTTGCGATACGATCCATGATATCGGCGACTTTTGTTCGGCGTCTTATTTCTGTATTTGTAATTCGTTCACTCAGACTTATGCCCAACATTTGCCGCTCATGGATCGTTATATATTATATATACATATACTAACGAGCTTTATTGTTCTATGAACACAATAATGACACAAATAATTACTTCATTATATGACTTGCCTGATTAATTAAAAAAAAAATACATAGTAAAAGTGACTATTAAGCTGGGTTGTTTCAACAAAAGTATTAGTAATAATATAGATATAATACTTTAATTTCATAAAATTGTTTAAAATTGCGTTGTTAGACGGTTTTAGATTTCAATGAAACAATCAAAAGTATTGAATAATTTTATGAAAACGAAGTACTTATTTTAACTTTAATATTTGTTTGACCGTTTAGTAAAGGACTTTTTGTTGATTATCACGAAAACACGTGTTAGGATATGTATAAACCATTCTCAGTGTTTAAGTCAATACTTAGGACATTGAAAAGTATGTAATTTGTCATTTGTTTGTTAGTAAGTTTTATAAAATCGGGCCTTAGTCTTGGTAATGAGTATGTACGTGTCTCCAGATGATTCTGACATACTTTATCACTTTTTATTTAAGCTACGACTATTTACACGACTCAACCATAGACGAATACCAAAAATAACCACAGAAAACGCAGATAAATCAAGTTATAAAAATATTTACCTTTGTTTATACTTTGTTATAATAGTAGATCTCGATGAAGAAAATGATTTATAAAATTAAATAAATGTAAAAAGATGCCAATGTTATTTATTTTTTCTTCAAGTTGGTTTCCATGATGCATTTATGACCATTGAAAAAATGACAAAGGTAAATATTTTTGTATTTTGATTTATCTGCGCTTTCTATGGTTATAAATGACCTAAAAACATAGACGACGTCAGAAAATTTGTCGTGTAAATAGACACATTTTGGCGGGAAAACGCTTTTCCCGCCAATTCCGGTCGTAAAAATAGTGGCACCGTTTTATTTATTATCAGAAAACTGCAACATGCAATCAACATTTACATTTTTAATTTTATTTAGATATACACACATTAAGGTCAAGTTTGTGGGTTTATTTGGTATATGTAATACATGTATATTTGTGTATTTAATTGTATGTATGTATATGCATTTTTTTGTAACTATGTATAACATAATCTGTGACAAAAAATGTTAAATAAATAAAACTTAATCACCTGGTCCGGCTTTATATTAATATTCTTTTTTTTTAATTTCCAGAGAATGTCCTCCAGGTTTAATAACGCCAATATGTCGAGAAGTTCTGGAAGACACGAGGAAGACATTGGAGATGGACCCGCATGCCTTCGGAAAGATCACCGGAAGCAGTAAGCAAACTGATTTATTTATTAAATTTTCTTTCATCTATAACATGAAATACAAAGATGAAACTCATAAATAGCACATCGCGATCGTGCATTGTATATGATCACATCACATCAATGTGTCATTCTGTGCGATATTGGTGATCTCTTTATGATGAGATGATCTAAAACGCCATTTTTCAAAGTATAAATGAATAGTGTAGCTTCTCAGGGACTAAATATGTGACTTCCGGACTAATATAGTAATTTATTTTTAATTTATATATTACATTGCGGCAGATCTTAATTCTAGAGCGTTTATAATTTTGGCACAATTTGAACAATAGGTAGATAATATGCTTTAATCTCCGTATTAAGAGGCTATAGTAGGCTATACATTATATTTTGAAAATAATTTCCCTAATACCCTCAAAAGATACGTCTTTGAAATAAGGAACAGTTTGTATGTACATCTTTAATCTATTGCATGATTTTTTTGAATTTTGAATTTGTTTAATACTTTTCTTGTAAAATTAGTTTTAGTAAAACCCTTTTTTATTTTTTTACTGTAAGTAACTAAAAAACTACAAGGCCTATGAAGTATATTTTTACTTTATTCGATAGAGAATATGAAAATCTACCGGCTGAATTTTTTATTATTATAAAATTTCAATGACTCTTCTTGCTATTTAAAAAAAACCTCTAAATTTTACCATTTTCGCACGATAAAATGTTGTATATCACATATCAGGTGATATACAATATTTTCTCGTGTTTCATACATTAGAAGCTAATTTAGTGTGCATTTTTGCGTATATCCGTATATCCAGGGTATAGTAGGGCCTTAAGAGGGTGACTGCTGCCAACGTACCTATTTTTTCAATTTGATATACCATCATTATTACTAAACGAATCATTTTGAAAAAAAATAACCTAGTTAGTTTGGATATTAATAAAGAGAAATATACCTTAACTTTTTGATTATGTTCTGTATATATTCTTGTAGGAAAATAATAAGCATACCTCGATTTTAGACATTTATCTTAAATTTCTAAAAAAATATAAGGTATAGAGCAATATTTTTTTTTATCAATTAAAGAAGAACAAAATACCTGGAAAAATATGATATGACGTTGCATTAACGCATCAGGTTAAGTAAATAAACCAAAAAAACTTTTACTACGCAATGGCGCTGAATGGAAAATAAATGTTTTTTAGGTTTATTTACTAAACCTGAAGCATTAATGCAACGTCACATCATATTTTTCTAGATATTTTTGTCTTCTTTAATTTAAAAAAAATATATTACTCTACGCCTTATAGTTTATTAAAAATATATGATAAACGTTGAAAATCGGGGTAAGCCATTATTTTTCTACAAGAATTTATACAGAACATTATCAAAAAGTTAAGGTATATTTTTGTTTATGAATACCCAAACTATCTAAATTATTTTTTTCAAAACGATTTGATAAGAAATAATGATGGTATATCAAATTGAAAAATAGGTACGTTGGCAGCAGTCCCCCCTTTAATTATTTTGTTTTCGATTTCTCGTATTGTGTAAGTAGTAAGGTCTTTGAGAAATAAATTTCCTAAGGGCTACGAAACATTTTATCTATTTATAATCGTGAATGATTAGCTTCCACTCTTTATTATCATCGTTTTCAGGGATCCTGTAAGAGCCGGTGAATCGAAAATACATACATACCTACATACCGTCACGCTGTTTCCCTATTTGGGGTAGGCAGAGAGAACCGAACGCCAGACTCTTGTATCTTGGCATACATGTTTTGCCTCATTTACATTCATACATCGCGTCATACATGCTCTCCTATTATTCTGATTTCGTATATTCCCCTCTTTCAAAATCCCATTTATATGATCATGCCAGCTCTTTCTCGGTCGACCCTTACATCTCATTCCACTCTTTTCAGCTTTGTATACTTTCTTTGTCAGTCGTTCATCGTTCATTCTCTCTACATGTCCGAACCATCGCAAAGCATTTATCTTCATTCTACTCAAAATATCTCTTTCAATCTTACATTCTCTTCAGATATCCACATTCCTTATCCTATAATAAATTAATATATCAGAAGAGAATGTAAGATTGAAAGAGATATTTTGAGTAGAATTATGATAAATGCTTTGCGATGGTTCGGATATGTAGAAAGAATGAACATACAACAGGCAACAATAGCCCGTATTCAGTAACTATTGTAACTAAATTAGGAACGTTCTAAAATTGTAGATTTACGGTCTTATTTCAGCGTTATAAAATATCAACTTGAACTAAATGGATTAGGAACGTACCTATTATGGCCGGAACGTTCTTAAAAAGTTACTGAATCAGACGTATTATGCATAATTATGAAAATGGTGAAATTTAGTCTAAGTTGATATTTTATAACGCTGAAATAAGACTGTAAATCTAAAATATACAATTTTAGTATGTTCCTATTTTAGATACAATAGTTACTGAATACAGGGTAATAACATCTCACAAAGTTCAGCAATGAGGTTCACTGCCCATTCTGAATGTTGCTTTTATAGGCGAGATGAGACTAGTGCGTGGGCATATACGCATGTGTAGTGCTTTCTTTTATAAGGTGATGGACACCTATCGTGGGTTAACCCACATTGTGGGTTATGCCGTGACTAGATAACTAACAACTACGTGTTAAATTTCTTTTAAATTTGATTTAATCTGGTTTATTACATTTAACGGGGAAAAAAATCAGAATAATTGATAATAAATCTCTAAGATGGGTCTTTTCAGTGCCATCAATATTGATAAAATGAAAACAACTTTGTTTTTTGATTTATCAACAA
Source organism: Molanna angustata (assembly GCA_963576475.1). NCBI lineage: Eukaryota > Metazoa > Arthropoda > Insecta > Trichoptera > Molannidae > Molanna > Molanna angustata. The sequence continues at coordinate 14,075,418 of OY754970.1, read as the reverse complement.
GTTATCCAACTGTCGATTCGTTCATGAGAATTCAATTCTCTGAATGAATCGACATTATTATGCCAAGATGCGTGTACGAAGGAACATTTTGTATGGCGTAGTGGACTTTATGCATGCTAATAACACCAACTAGAGGCCTCGCAGCATATATGTTCCCTTACATGGATTTACTCAGAATTCGTAGTAGAATATTTTATGTGAGTTTTGTGTGTGTGTCTGTCTGTCCCCCCCCCTTATAACTTTTGATCCGCTCAATTTACAGAGCCCAAAATTTCAAAATATATAAACAGTTATACAAAACAAAACTTTTATACTCGGAATTGTGAATTTTTGTTTCAGTCAGGGGTTATCAACTTTTGAATTTTTGGTTTATTTTTCCATATATCTCAGAAACCATAAAAGCTAGAACGCTGAAAATTGGTATAAACATAGACAAATACAAAATCTCAAATTATTTTTTTTTTAAAAATTCCAGGGTTTCTTAAACATTTTTTATTAAGAAAAATATTTCCATAGTTTTTAAAAATATCGAAAAAAGCCGAAACACCCCAACTAGATAATTTTCTATAAAAAATATAAATATTGTAGATGTACCTACATCTCAAATTTTTTTTAACAATTTTTATAAAAATTGAATGTAGTGACGACATCGCCTTCATACAATTTTTATGGCAGTCGCCTGTACACAATATGTAAGACTTAATAGTTTGATACTTAATCTCGAAACATACATACAGAACCATCTTGCTGTTTTCATATTCCGGGTAGGAAAAGAATACTGACCTCCATACTGTCCTATCTTGACATACATACCAACATGTGTTAAAATTTTCAATAATTTGGATTTATGGGTTTATAGCTTGATTCTTATTCTTCAACTGTAGGTATATACTATCGCTATCGACAGTTGGATCTCATGTGTTACATGCAACTAGTTGTATGATGTATATAAAAGTAGAGACGTTAATAGGAAATTAGAGGTGTTATTTAAGGATTCGCAAAGTAAATATTGTGTATTAAAAATTTTACGTGATGTTTTGTCACCGCCGACAAAAATAATAATTGTTTCCCTGTTTTTTTTTATTTCGTGCAAATCACACATGTCATGTAGCATTATTATTATCTGCGATGTTTTAATGATGCCGGGCAAACACACTCAAGTCAACCTTGGACGCTTAGTCATCAAACAAATTTTATTATCATAATGAGTTCATTGGAAAATGTACACAACTGATTTTCTGTCGTGCGAATCGCGATCGGATAAATAGATGTATGAAATTGATAATTCCGGTAAATCGATAAAAATATGTAAGTTTTTTTTAAACACTAGTTGCATGAAATTAAATCTTAAAGTTTGTTATTTTGTTTTTAATCTATATTGCCATACACCGTGGAATAGATTACTCTATATACTGCAAGAGCACTTACTGTTATAATGGTTAAATCTTCAATAATTTATTATTTTAATTATCTTTGTAGTGAAGTTTTATTGATTATTTATACCTACTAGTTGCATGTAACACATGAGATACAACTGTCGATGGCGATATGCATAATTAAAGAATACGTAACAAACTATTAACACATAAACACAAATTAATAAATATTTTAAGATATTTTGTTTTCTATACAAAACATGTTGGTATGTATGACAAGATAGAACAGTATGGAGGTCGGTCTTTTTTCTGCCTAGAATATGAAAACAGCATGATGGTAGGTATGTATTATGTAGGTATGTCTGGAGATTAAGTATCAAACTATTAAGTCTTCTTAGATAGTGTGTATAGGACACTACCATACAAAATGTATGAAGCGATGTCGCCAGTAAATTCAATTTTTATAAAAAATGTTTAAAACAATTGAGATGTACTACTATAATGTTTATATTTTTTATAGAAAATTAAATTATCTAGTTGGGGTGTTTCGGCTCTTTTCGATATTTTTAAAAACTTTAGAAATATAGGCATTTAAACACATAAATTTATCATTAAAAAAATATTTTTCTTAATAAAAAATGTTTGAGAAACTTTGGAATTTATTTGAAAAAATTAATTTGAGATTTCGTATTTGTCTATTTTCATACTAATTTTCATATTACGGCAATTCGATCTATTATACAACACTTAAAATCGATAAGACATTTAGTAAAACTTCGAGTTTTTTTTTTTCATTTATTTACCTTGTGTGAATTTTAATATGAATTTGCATAAAATCTGTAATTACTTATGTTAATGAAATATGTTACTAACGACAATTTCTAGATATAAAAAATAACATTAAAATACGCGACGCTGTAGGATGCGACATTGCTTATTTAAGAAAAGTGTCAAATGGAATCTATTAAGAAATAATGATTAGGAAAGGTCGTATCTTATTCCTTCTTGATTTCACGGCTGGGGACGATGACTACGTTCGAAAACGGTCCGCCTCCGTGGGACGGTTTTGGGAACATCGATTCGGCTTCGTTGATTGAAGAACTTGTAACAAACTTGACAAGGTCACTCCATAGGGTATCTATCTTTCACGCTTCTCATTATGACAAGGTTATCTGGGTCCTTTGTGGCAATATGTCAAAAATACTGCTGAAATAGTCAGATGTGCTGTAGGCAGATTGACGATAGGCGATCATTTGTCTGTAGTTCATTTAATACGGACACATTGATTATTCTAGCAGTCCACAGTATTTTCAATATTCTCCGTTAACTCCACATCTCGAAGGCTTCAATACTTTTTCTCTCTGATCTGTGTCCAATGATTATCATTATAATAAGCTTGACAGCCCTGGATGGGCTTTAGCTGAATCTACAAAACTCTTCCATTGTTTATATTGCTTTTGTCTTATAGTTTGGATGTATCTGCGCTGATAGTCCATCCGTGTTCGTCTTTGTGTTGTGTACACTGAAAATCCAGAATATTTAAAAGACAAACCACAGGGGGTGGCCCCGACGAGAGTATTTGGCCCAGGTGTGCGAGGACATGAAATGCGCCACATATGTTGAGCTGAAAAGGAATGCAGAGGATAGAGAGAAGTGGAAAGCGAAATGTAGCTTCTGAAAACCAATCCGCAGGATTAAGACTTTTGATGATGATTTTAAAGAGTGTTTATAAATATAATTGATGAAGTAGGAATTGTGTTTGCGTGTAAATTTGTTCGCCAAAAGAAACTTATTTTATGCGCATTGAGTTATTATAAATTTACCGCAAGATCACCGAGGCACACAGTGTTACGGTCCGCTCATTTGTACCTCTGAAAAAGTGGACGGGACTCTGTTTGCTGTTAAAAGTAAAAAAATTCATTCTTATCGTTCGTATGTTATCTTATTAACTTCGTGATGTATGAGTAATCCTATTTAATTTTATGTGGGTGCATCATGGAAGGAACCTTCTTGGAAGACATGATGAATGGTTGTCATAGAAAACATATTACGGGCTGTTTCTTCCAGATAGGTATGTCAATTTCGATATTTGTTCGGTGAATTTTGATGTCTGTAGAAATGTTCTTATTTGCATCTTTCCACAATTCATCTGGGGTCTGCTCTTCTGGTACGCAAATTCTTTTTGGTTTTGAGTAATCTCCGCTGGTCCTCCCTCAATTCATTTTGTATATTTGTGCACCACGACCATCATCTATCATCATATAAGATGAATTTATCCACAGATTTTTTCAGCTTGTCGTTGTAAGTTCATTCGGCAGGACTTATACACTCAAGTTTGGATATAGCGTCGTGTAACGAACTTGCTCTGTTTATGAAAAGCTAAAAATTACGAAATTTTCTTAGGTTTTCTATTCTCGCAACAAACTCTTGTTTGATATTATTATATTAAAAGTATTGGTTAACATGTTGCGTTTTTCACCTGTTACCAGCATACCGTGTATGCATAGTTGAATTGTTTTCGGTAATTTATGTATCGGAACGATTAACGATTATGCGAGAACGTTTAGTGTCCGTAATCTAAGTCTAGTCATGCGATAAATTATATATAGACTACCTGTTGCCTGTTTAGTCATTGGATGGTTTTATTATACCTACTAACTGGAAATCCGATCCACATACACATCACTTCTCAAATTTTTAGCCTTTGTCTTCTCTATCGTATATAAATTATCTTTTCCTGCCTTCATCTGTTATATATTTGTTCAGAAAGATTAAGTGAATATACAGCCCTTCACGCTTTTTATATGTAGTTATTATGTCGTGATTTTAATTAAATTAATATAGTTTTTTTTCTTTTTTGATGCTATTTTTAATGGTAATAAGCCCGATAGTGTAAAATATATTTGTTTATACAGTTGCATACACACAAACACACAGACACACACACAAAACTCACATAAATTGTTCTACTCCGAATTATGAGTAAATCCATGTATGGGAACATATATGCTGCGAAGGCTCTAAGTTGGTGTTTTCAGCATGCAAAAAGTCCACTACGCCATACAAAATGTTCCTTCGTACACGCATCTTGGATTTAAACTGCCTCTTCCTTCAATAGAATTTCATTCTCTTGAACGAATCGACAGTTGGATTATTATGTACAGAAAGATAAATAAATAATTTTATTACAGAAGAAATTTACAACAAATTTATAAAAAATAGGGAATATTCGATGTTATATGTTCATAGAATAAATATATGTTCTCCTTTCTAGTGCATTTTATTATAACTAATGCATTTATTGTAGGCGTGGTGTTCAAAAGGAATTTTAATATATTTTTGTAAATTGCAGGATAAAATTTTCATACTAAAACAAACTGCAAATAAAAATTATGAAATAAAATATAAAACATAGAAATGTCATTATTAATAATGTATGTAATATTAAAAATTAACAGATGTGATTTTCACCTATGAAAGTCACATCTGTGATTTTTTTCATACTGTGCTATGCATTTTTACTAAGTTATAATATGTTAATATTTTTATATTTTCACTATGAGTATGCTAAGATTGGAAACCACTGAATTGAATCATTCTTTGTGCAAATTAGGTAAATGTTACGTTTAATATAATCGTATGATTATTTTATGAATGTACCATTACATACTTCGTATGATATTTCATTTTACACTTCTTCTTTGGAATAGGTACATACATATCCATACATCTTCATATACATAACCATGATTATATCATCTATAGTATTTTGTGCTCTTTATGGATGAAATAGTTCAAATATATTTACGCACTAATCGATTTGCCACCGAACCATATTTATTGTATTATTTGTTTATTTTTTTAGATTTTTTTCTTACACTTAGTAAAAATTAAACTCTTCTTATATCTAGTAAAAAAACAAATGAACATCATATAACTATTAAAAAACAAAGGGAATGACAAGTAAAATATACAACATGTTAAAAGAACAATAGTATTTCAGATTTTTTTTATAATAGGTATATATTTGTTATTATAACTCGTTTATAATGAAAATAAATCATTTCATTTATTTTCTTTAACATGTTCTGTATTTGAATTTATCTTTATTTGTTATATAAAACAACTGTGTTTGATAATGTGTGTTTGACTTTGGCAGTATGAAAGTAAACAATTTTTATTTCATTTAATGTATTTGTATCATATTTCTAAGGGGTCCGAATTTTTTGCTTCTCGTTTTAAAATATATGTAGATTGTAAAAGGCTTCTTGCCGTATATACAAATAAATATATAAATTTGAGTATGTAATGGAGAGGTTTGCGTTAGTCACAATGCTCTCGTATTATTGTAGTTTTACATCCAACATAAGACAATGCGCGTACGTATGAACAGGTCTGTAATTGAGTTTAAAATTTCTTAGTTGTTCCTAGGATTATTTGAAAGCACATTCTCTGTTCTTACGACAAACTGGAATCACAAAATACAATAAATTTTCGGTTTCTTCTTTCGCTTCCCCCAATTTTCTCTCGTTCGGTAGTGGCTGCACGTAGTTCTAAACTTCTTACACACAAGGAAGAGGCACATGACGCGAGGGTAGCTGCTACGGATTGGATCAATAACCCGAACTTACGCACTGCCTACGATTTCGTACTATGTTTGAAAAGGGTCCAAACAGTGTCAAATATTCCGTTGGCAGTTTTTTGTTATCATTTTTTGCGCGGAAAACCAACGAGATGGGATTCCAAACGTAGACAACACACACAAATAGTTTATCTCCGTTTGTAAGTTTTTTTAATTCCCTTTTTATTCACGGAAATAATTCTGTTGATTTCGATAAATGCTGTTATCTTCATCTAAAGAATTATATATTATTCAAAATTAGTTGATTGTTTTTTTTTTAAACAGAGTGATGTTACTATAATATACACATTCTGCTTGAATAATTTCTTAATATATCAAATTCTTCGAGCTATTCGTCACAATACATTTATTTGTCGACCGTCGTGCCTTAGTCGTAAGCCGTTTAGCTTTGGTGCCGGCGTCCTGGGTTCGACTCAGCAGAGGAGAAAGTCGCGTTAGCGACTGCTATATACCTAATATTTTTTTATTTAATTAAACAGTTATCCAGTTCTATTAATAAGTGACAGTTTCAAACATTGCAAAAATTATTCCTCACCAAAGTCTTGCTTCTCTGGGCGGGAACACTGATTTGTTGGAAGAGATTTCCATTAGGCAATAAAGTCGTTACTTTCACAGGGTGTAAATAAATGTTAATAAATCGAATATTTTTTATAATTGCATATACGCAAACATTAGATTTTTCCCTGTCGGGAGTCAATGGTATTTTTTATTAAAAAAATTAATTGATATTAAAATAAAATTGTCATAAAATTTTTATAAAATAAAATTAATTTATATAGCTCTGTCTTATACATTATTTTTCTTTGCCTTTCCCCATTTTGAAAAAGGTTGGTTCTACTCTTTTTTCGCTGCCAAGATAATCTATTTAGTTCAGTAGTTATCCTGCGACGCATATATGGTCCAGTTTGTGAGAACGGTGTCTGGAGGAGAAGACACAATGCCGAACTCTATTATCAGCTGTATGGTGATATAAGTGCAGTACGTGTTGTCAAGATCAAACGACTTGGATAGCTCGGTCACGTACAGCGATCGGTGAATGGGAGACGGGGAGCCGGCAAAGAAAGTTATGACTGTTAATCCAGTGGGAAGAAGACGGATGGGAAGGCCGAAACTTCGCGAGCTGGATGGAGTCACAGCTGATTGCAGAGTGCTCGGTGTGAACTGGAGGACTGCCGCTCTGGTGGCGACTGATCTTGGAGGCAGCTAAGACCCGTCAAGGGTTGTAAGGCTATAGAGTAGTAGTAGTTAAGCTTTCTTCATGACTGTGTCATTTTAATCTTGTTATGTTCAGTGGGCGTTCTTTTTCTCTCGCAATCGCAAGATCTCGCATGATTATGTTTGCATCACATTATCTTCTTGCATTATCAACACATAATGTCCCCCTATCTGAGTTGACTCCTGTTTTCTGGTATGGGGCAACTCCAAAGCTTCCTCTTCTAAGCATATTTCGGATTTAACGAGCTATGTCACCCCTACTGCCCAACTCGGAATTTTTATTTCATTGACGTCTGTTTTTTGGTAATGTGTTTCTTTTGCTGTTCAGCTCTTTGCACTGTATATCATTGCAGGTCTCATATGGCTAATTTTAAATTAAAATCGTCAACGAATCCTTAGGTCATCAGCAAACATCACGTAATCATTAAACTGAGCAATCGCGAATGCATTGTATACTCTTGGACATAAGAACACCATAAATTAATGTTAATTTACTAATGCATTGATGTTTTTTTGCTAATTGGTAATTTATTCTTCCAAACAATAATTGATAGATTTTTATTTATTTGTTTTTCATGGAAACATATATTTGTGTAAATATGTTGTAATGGTTTTAAAAAATCAAATAAACTAGCAAAGTTTCCATAAATGATTAACAATATCTTACTTAATAACAAAAAAATAATTATAACAAAATGAATTATAAACAAGAGTTCAAGATGAGTCGATGGCAGAGCGGTTAGCGCGCTGGGCTAGTAATCCAGTGGTCGCGAGTTCGAATCCTGCCTCGACCGATTTCGTTCACCTATAGCACAAGTATTTATTTGCTTATTTTAGGGAACGTAGGAACGTATGAACGTATATGTACTTGTTAAACAAGGACTTATTCATTTTTTATATAAAAAAAGAGTGAAATAAAACAGAAAAAATAGCAATAATAAAAAAAAATCACAACACAAAAAGTTTTCTTTTAAAATCTGCAAGATTATTATTTAGAATATCGATTTCAGATTTATCGATCAAAATATACAATTTACAACTACGTCTGACAAAATAGTTTTGCGCATTATTAGTTTTATACAAAGGAATTTTCATCCGATCTATGTAGTACTGCGTAAAAGGCAACGAATGAAAATTTTCTCCAACAGATAATATAATTGATTGATACAAAAGCAAACTGTTTGTACCTATTTGATAAAACAAACAACTCTTTGAGATTTTAAAAATATATACGATACTCGTGTTTCAAAAGTTTCAATACGTATTGTTTTAATACTAGTTGCATGTAACACATGAGATCCAACTGTCGATGGCGATAGTATGTATGTATAATTGAAGAATACGTGCCAAACTATAATTACTTGAACACAAAATTATAGATATTTTGTTTTCTATATAAATCATGTAGGTATGTACGTCAGCATAGGATAGTATGGAGATCAGTCTGTTTTTCCTACCCATAATATGAAAAAATCATGATGGTATGTATGTATGTATGTTTGGAGATTAAGCATCTATCAAAATATTTAGTGAGATATTGTGAGTGTATACAGTCTTACTAAATTAAATGTCGTCACTAAATTAAAGCAATGCGTAGCCATGATACTATTTGTCAGGTTCCCCTGGTCAAAGCGTACCCCGATAGAAACGGGTCAAAAGTGCTAAAGGGGGGGGGGGGGAAGAAAGATGTCGTCACTAAATTTGAGATGTACTACTACAATGTTAATATTTTTTAATTAAATTATCTAATTGAGGTGTTTCGGCTTTTGTTCGATATTTTTAAAAACTTTGGAAATATAGGCAGTTAAACACATAAATTTATTATAAAAAAATGATTTCTTAGTAAAAAATGTCTGAGAAACTCAGGAACTTTTAAAAAAAAACAATTTGGGATTTTGTATTTATCTATAGGTATTTATATCAATTTTCAGCGTTCTAGTTTTTATGGTTTTTGAGATATATGAAAAAATATAGTAAAAATTCAAAAGTTGATAAACCCTGACTGAAACAAAAATTCAAAATCCTGTTTTGTAGGCCTATAACTTTCTATATGTACAATGTACATATATATTCTGAAATTTTAGGTTCTGTGCATTGAGCGGATCAAAAGTTATAAGGGGACATACACACACACAGACATACTAAATGTTCTACTCCGAATTCTGAGTAAATCCACGTATGAAATATAAATATATGCTGCGAAGCCTCTAAAATGTTTTTTTTTAAGTACTTCATATTTGAAAAAAATCGTGAAAACTATAGACCCTGCATACAAATCTCGCGTATCTTGGCTTGAACTTTAAGATAAATAAATTCTCTTGAACAAATCGTTAGTTGGATTAGCTTATGGGGTTATATATTTTTTTTTATTATAATGTATTTTTCTTGATTTTAATAGTTTATTAATAATATTCTTTGATCAATAACAGTGTTGTATGGATTTACAGGCCACACACTCGTCAGCAGTTAAACCATTTTTTTCTTTCGTCTTAAATTTATATAGTAGGTATACTTTGTTTAAAGCGCTTTTCGTGTATTAAATAGTGCTATTTCCTTTGGTTGCAATGAAAAAATAAAATCAATTATAGTAAGCGGAAAACATTGTATATATGAAAAGTTTGTATGAATACTTGTACTATTTATCCTAAACAAGTATTTAGAAACGTTTGGTTGAGGCAGCGGATTATAAATAAGTGATTAATCCTTATTAATAACAATCTCTCTTCTGGGTCACAATCCTGGGATTGGTCTGCACCAAACACTCGATATTTCCACTTAACTCTATCGTCCGCCAGTCTCTTCATCTCTTTGTAACTGCTACAGCGCACGTCACCGATTATCTGGTCTATATAGTTGTTTCTGGGGCGACCTCTACAGTTACCCCCATCAATCATTCCTTCAACTGTGGTAAAAAGCAGGCCTGGGTGCCGGATGTTGTGGCCTATCTAAGTTGTTCTCTGTTGGGCAATTCTTTTCATAATTTGCCTTGTCTCTCCAACCCTAATTAGTACCTCGTCGTTGCCGATGTGTTCTGACCAGTGAACTTTAGCCATGCGTCTGTAGCACCACATCTCAAACGCAGACAGACGTCCCGTTTCGCGTTGGCTGATGGTCCATGTTTCACAGCCATATAGCAATACACTGCAGACAAGAGTCTTGATCAAATTTTTCCTAATTTTGATGGAAATGTTAGGGGATTCAAAAATTGTCGATCTTTTGTTGAAGGCGACTCTTGCTTGGTGGATTCTGCTTTTGATGTCTGCTGTTGAACGTCCATCTTGAGATATAATAACAATAATGTTAAACATTTCATTTGGGTAATATACGTGATATGTTGTGTGTATAATTTATATGAAATAATCAGCCATTCATTTCGTTAGAAATTGATTTAACTTTCGTGTTATAAATTATTATAATAATCTTTGTATATCACGCGACGGAGTTTTTAAATTTTATTTTCATGAAGGTTTTTTTTATTTTTGGTGGTTGATTTTCGTGAATGTGCCAACATAAATGAAATTTTATCACGATTTTAGTTCTTACAGTTTTTAAAAGCGAGTATAGAAAAACGAGTGGATTGTTAAAAACTCTCTACTTGGCAGTAGGTGGATACCCTTTCTTAAAAGGTTGGCTATCCCTGAATGGTGAGAGGATTTTGAAACATTTGAAAGAAAATTATACGTACTAGTATTGAAATTCGGTAAAAAAAGTAAGGCACACAACTCATTTAATTCTTAATTCTTACCGCACTCTAGTTACACGCAAGGTGTTGTAGTCTTCGGACGTATTGTTGTAGTCAAAATGCCTTCTTATGTGATGAAAACATGTAAAAATTACACTAGAACAGTGAACGACCAGATATATCATTTCATGCGGCATATTTATTCTATAACTTATGGATTTGTCTAAGTTATTTTTATTTTGAGTAAACAGTTGTCAAGTCATATTCGCTTATAGCTATGCAGAAGTATTCTTTTGCATTCGCTTTTTCACACAGCTATAACTTGATATAAGTTCGTCTCTTTCTCAGTCAATATTTGGTGTGAGAGATTATTATAATGTGATTGCACTGGAGTAAAAGAGAAAATATGTATTTTATTGTATTATATCTTTCTCACTTAATGCATTCTATCGTGTTTGCTCTTTCTTGGTGATATTGTAAATATTCGTTAAACTGTACTCTTGGCGACTTGGCTCCACACTACATTCAAGAAATGTGCCAAATGAATGTTCCACCAGGAAAAAAACAGCTTACACTGAGATCATCTGGATCACAGAGTACCAACTCTTTAAAACAATTGGACAGAGTTAATAAGGCGGCTTACTATGATCGCGGTTTTAGTGTGAACGGGCTTTCAAAATGGAATAAATTGCCTCTTGACATACGTGGAGCTCAGAGCATCGACACCTTCGGTAGATTTCTTAAGACTGCCTTGTTTCGTAGATCCAAGAAATAAGGTACAGCGCCCTTGGAGTGATCTTGTATCACTAAACGGCGCTTTATAAATTTTATTTATTATAATTATTTTGTAGAGCGATTTATTCTCATATAATGTTTCTAATATGTCATTGGTTGAAATGGACAACGGAAAATTAATCTGCTCCAAGTCAATACACTTTTTTACATATGAATCTAACGTAAAATTGGGCTGTGAAGAGGGCACATATTTAATTCTTCTTCATAGTTTCAATCCTAAGATTGGTTTGCCTCAAGCACTCTTCTTTCCACATAATATATCTGTTGTCTGCCAGCCTCTTCATCTCTTGGTAGCTGCCACAGCGAATATCACTGATTATCTTGTCCATATAGCAGTCTCTAGGGCGACTTCTATAGTTTCTATCCTCCGTCATTCTTTCGGCGATAGTAACAAGCAGACTCGGATGCCTGATGTTAATAATACGCCTTAAGGCCTCACAGGCACTCAAATGTGATTAGTTGCATTAGCGTTTCTTCATTTACTCAGACAATACTGTCATTACCGTTTTGAAAGTAATGACTAGAATATATTATAGTATTTGCTACAGCTTGACAGCTTGTCATTTGACTTGAGAATCATATCATTTGAATATTCTCTCAATAAAAAATATTCCGAAAGTACCCCTGACATTTTATTTTATTTTTAATTTATTATTTCTCGGTCAACTAACATGAACTATGTCAAATATTAATTTAACACGCACCCAATAACAAGTTGGCACAATTTTTTTTATATAAAAAAATGAATATGTCCTTGTTAAACAAGTACATATACATCTTCCTACGTTCCCTAAAATAAGCAAATAAATGCTTGTGCTATAGGTGAACGAAATCGGTCGAGGCAGGATTCGAACATGCGATCACTGGATTACTAGCCCAGCGCGCTAACCGCTCTGCCATCGACCCATCTATAATAAACCTATAATTTAGCAAAAATATTGTTGAATATAATGCAAACACTTTGACTTGTAAGATTTTTGTAATTGTGTCTTGATTTTTTTAAAAAAAGGTATAATACATATTGTCTCTAACGTCGTTCCTGTATCGCGCTAGTCAAGTCGTAAAAATGTATGACGGGAAAAATGTCAGCGCATGTGCGGCCTTAAATACAATTTTTTTTAAGCAGCGTCATTTTCACATTTTGAAAGGAAATAAAACATTTCTGCTGAGTATTCAAATTTATTCTGGGTAAAAAATCTGAATGTTTATACAACAAAATGAAAGGATTCTTGGAATAGTTCCTTGTATCATTAATTATATTTAGTACATATAATTGGGTACCTATTCACTATTAATCGAACAATGAACATACATTCTTGTTTTAACTTTTATGTATCTCGTAGTATTAGTACTATCGAACTATGAATTTATTGGAAACTTGCCAAATTACACTTGGTCTGTATTTAATGTTGAATCACTATTCAAATTTATTTTATAGAACATTTCTTGTGGATACTTAATATTTCTTGAGGATACCTACTTGTTAATATTTCTTGTGGATACTTGTTAATATTTTCATGGAAGGACAACTCATCGAGAGCTTTAACCTCTATTTTCTTATCCAACTGTCGATTTGTTCGAGAGAATTTATTTCTCTTAACAATAAATCGATAGTGTCAACCTTAGTCCCTTGTGAGATAATTGTAAGCAGTTTCTTTTCTATAAAAAAATATAGATTATAGCAGTACATCTCAAACTTTTTTTAACAATTTCTATAAAAATAGAATTTAGTGACGACATCGTTTCATACAATTGATATGGCAGAATATACAATATCTACGGGGACTCCTAACTTCATAGATACATAATATAACATCATTTAAATATTTACTAAAACTTAAACACTATCCTCTCCAGCCATGCATGTTTATTATAAAAAAAAAATCTTAAAATATTCAATAATTTTGGATTTAAGGGTTTATTGGTACGTATTTTTCAATTATACATATAATCACCATCTACAGTTGGATCTCATGTGTTATATGCAACTAACATTATATTAATACCATTTAGATTATTCTTTTGCGTCCAAATTTAGCTTTTCATATTTAATGTTAATATTTTTTATTGTAATCAAACGAATAGATTTTAAGCAATGTCCATAATCAAACGGGTTTTTTTTGTATGAAAAACTGTTCAATTAATTTGTTTGCTCCAATTTGCTTATTTTCCGTTAGTTATCTAAATCAGTCTGTTTAAAGTATACCAACCAATGACATTACAAATATTTCGTTATCATACAGCACATGCTAGTGATTAAAAAATCATAACGGAATTAGCTATAATGCATAGAGAAATGACTATCTATTTTTACTAATATCAGATTACCGTATTCCAAAATTATGTTACAATATCTACTTATATAAAAAATTCAAACAATGTAAGTACATAATTGATACAAGTTTATAAAATTAAACATCACTGCAAAAATTGATTAATTATTATATGTATCTTAATAAAGACGAAACAAATTCGGGCATTTTTGGGGTTTAAGACCAGTCATAGGGTAGTTTTTAACGTGATTAATTTACATCTTGCGCAAGGCTTATAAATTCGCCTTTTATTATTTTTATTTTTCGAGGGATTTTAGTATTCATTGATATTGGAACATTTTTTGTGTCGAGTATCTTTTTGTATTTTATCTTTTATTTCTATACTTATGTTTAAGCTGACGAAGGTCCGATATTTGAGCCGGCCCTTAAATCGTTTGTTTAAGTAATCCAAGTTTAGGGGAGATTAAATTTCATTTGCGTATTTATTTATTTTATTTCAAATCCTTACATAGTTAGGTACATAGCATATAAATATAACTTAAATATTTTAAAATATATGTACCTAAGGATCCCACTAAGGCTAAGCCTGTATGTGGGAATTATATTCGAATAGGATACAGTAAAATCTATATAATATATAGGTATATATATATATATATATATATATATATATATATATATATATATATATATATATATATATATATATATATATATATATATATATATATATATATATATATATATATATATATATATATATATATATATATATATATATATATATATATATACATATTTTTTTTATTATATACGCAGTTGCGTCAGCCATCAAGACTCAGATTCACCGTGGTATTCGATAGGGGTAAAAAATGAGAATTGTGTTTTCGAAACATGAAAAATCATGAGCCATTCCCAAAAGATCCACAACATTTAACATAGCTACAATAAGTATAGGTACGTAATAGTTTCCTCTATAACAGCAGATCAGATAATATATTCGGAAAGTTCTCACCTTGCAACCATTTTTTCATCTCTTTCCTAAAGGGTTTGCTTTCTATATTTAGATTCGTTGGTAGAGTATTAAATGTTCTTGGTGCTACGAATGAAGCATGTCTCTGTGCAATTCTATGTCTCCGCATGGGTACTATAAAATATCCTGTCGTTCTTGCTCTCCTTGCTCTCCTACTAATAGAAGTGTTTGCTTCAAAGTAGTCTGGGTGTTTGTGAAAAATCTTAGGCATTGTTCAATAAATAATTTCTTTATCGGTAATAGCTTGCTTTCAGAAAACAACAATTGTGTAGGAAATCTTCTTGGCTTTCTGTCCATAATCGTTATCACAAGTTTCTGTAACGTTTCAAGTGATTGCAAGTGCACATCATATGCTCCCCCCAACCAATGAGTCCGTAATTTTTTCAATATTGGACACTGTCACTTCGTGGTAGAACTCCATAATTAATTAAAACTATGAAAAAATTTTATATTTAATTTTACGTTCTACTTAATTTTTTTCGCAAACGCGACTCCCATTCACCGGTATCGCTCTATGATGAGCATCCAGACCATTCTGACGATGCTCACCATAGAGCGATACCGGTGAATGGGAGTCGCGTTTGCGAAAAAATTTAAGTAGAACGTAAAATTAAATATAAAAATTTTTCATAGTTTTAATTAATGAGTCCGTATGTCAATATGTATTACAGTGCAAAATGAAACGTCAGTTACGTATTCTTCAATTATCGACATATTTTACGTTTTCTGTGGTTATTGTCTATTACGCATCTGTCAAATTGACAGTTACAACTTTAAACAATTCGTGACGCAACGCTGTGACTATATATTATTTAATTATTATAATACTGCTTTTTTTATTATTTAATTATTATAATATTATTTAATTATTATAATTATTTTATTTGTTTCATTACACAACATGAAACGTTTTAAATTTTTTATATCTATCCATGTTTTTTTAATTAAAATCAATAATTTTAGTGACAAAATATATGTATATTTTATAGATGGATCTGGAACTAAGATATGATAGTAAAATAATATATTATGATGAACATCTGGTAATACACGAACTATATAGAAACAAGATGGATCATTATAGAAAGTGGAAAGAAAAAAACATCGCAAAAATAAAGTTGTAAAATGCGTGCCTGACGTTTTAATATAACGGGTTAATTGGTATAATATACAGGTACATACCTAATATTATTAAATTTTGTGTTTATTTTAGCGCAATGCATCAAGTCGTAAATGTCACAATGTAACCTTTTCTTAACGATTTTTATAGTAGATAGATATGTGTATGATACCTTCCTCTTTTATTACGCAACTGTCAATTGGGGCAGGAAACTTCAAAACAACATTTAAACTTCATCATTCATTAGAAAGGATCTTGCTGTCACAATAGTTCGTTATGATTAATCAGGTTATTTTTTCCGTGACGCCTTACATAAATATTATAGAAACATAGTTTGCGTTTAAGTGTCACACATTGTACATGTTTATATTAAAAATAACTTGCCTTGCGACGTATTTAATTGAAGTACGAAAACAAAAGGACTATATAGTAAATATAGGATTATCAGATTAACACTCATAGGATTCATATTACGTTTATCATCTCCAAAATTAACTAGAAGTTATGGTGTTTATCAACTCCACGATGATTAGATATGTAGGTTAATGGAGTTTTGCAACATCACGAAACATGGCTGGATTAAAATTGAACCACGGTTTTTGGTTACCCTAAGATGTTATATGCAATAAAGGCTAATTATTATTATTATGCTTGTGGAATTTCTTTAGTAGGAGCAGTCTCATTGAGAAGAGTATAATAATAATTGGCAATGTCTGCTCTATGTATAAATGGAAGACAGCACCGTGTAGTGTATTCGTATGTATTCGTTCCTTTGTTTTATGAATGGAAACCATTAGCGGATGATACGTTTCGCTCTAGTGTTTTATGACTGATATTCTCTTACGCAAGTCTGACATTATGGTTCGTATAGGTTTGTATACAATGCGAAATGATTTATTCACATTGCTAGAGCACTTGGATACGTAGCTAACTCGGCCATTGTAACCTGGTGATTCGCCGTGGGCAGTTAGTTGTACCCAGGTTTGATCTCTACATATTATTACGAATGCATAATTCATTATCGCTAAATAGCAATCCCTCGGGACGCCTCATTAATCGTTTCTCGAACTGTTTCTCTCCATAGAATACGCATGGTAGGCCTATTTTAGTCTATTTATTGCAATGACATTTTATATAGACACGTTATACGAGAGCAAAACTTTCTACAAAAATGTTACATTTTAACGAATTCTTACAATATCACTAAGAAAGAGCACACGCGACAGAATACATTAAGTGATAAAGAGATCATACAATAATAGACACACACTGCAGACATATTTTCTCTTTTACTCCAGTGCAATCACATCTCAATTATCTACCATACCAAATAATGACTGTGATCGAGACAGATTTATACTAAGTTTTATTCTGAATTTCTGCTAAGAATGACCAACTAAGAACCGTTTTTAGACCCCCTTTGCGCAGGTACCGCCCGCCGCAATAAACGGTCGACTAATCACAGGTATTAGTTAAGTCAGTCGACATCCCCAATGTAGTTATTAACAGTGTATTAGCAACATTGAAAATATTACCTCAATTTCGTCTCTTTCACCAGGTAAGAGAAATAAAAATGGACAGGTATAATATTAATTTTTTTATATATTTTTTTTTTTACTTTCATATATACCTAATAGTTTTTATATACCTAATATTTATATACATAAGAACGAAATCAAGTTATTCTCTTTATCGTTTAAAAATAAAAACACTTCACGAAATTGACTTTTTTTTATTCCCATTTATTTACACCGTTGCTTGAAGGTTGAATAGAAATGGTTGTAAAGCGGGGATAAGTACTCCTAATGGGCGGAGACATGTGCAAATGCCTGGTCATTCATAGGAGAAATAGAGAATAGCTCTGCGAATAAGCTAATACAACAACAGAATCCTTCTGCATAGGTACAAGCGAATATGACTTGACTACTGAATAGTTTACTCAAAATAAAAATAAATATTGAAAAATCTATAGAAATATAATATTAGTTATTGAAATGACCGACCGAGAGACCGAGTGAGGAACTCCAGAATAAGGGAACTATGTGAGGTTGACGATATCATCAGATGGAGTAGGCAGCGGAGGAGGGACTGGTATGGTCATGTCCGAAGGATGGACAGCACCAGACTTCCTCATATCGTGCTTCACAATCAGCCTCACGGAACCCGCCCTCGCGTTAGACCGCCAAAAAGATGGAGGGATAGCTGGGGGTCCACCTCGCAGGAAGATCAGGCCTCTTAAAAAACAGACCTGAAGGTCTATTCAAAAGGAGAAGAAGAAGAAGAAGAAATGATATATTTGGTCGTTTCTTCAGAGTTCTAGTGTAACTTTTACATGTTTTCATCATACAATATGGTTTTTTGACTAGGATTATACATCCGAACACTAAATTACGATAAGAATTAAGTGAGGTATGCGCCTTACTTTTTTTTATCGAATTTAAACACTAGTAACGCATCTATTATTTTTATAATATCATTGATTTATTGAGTAATATTATTTCTTTTTCGCTTTCATTACAACCATTTCGTATAAGAAGCATATGTATATTTCATCCTTGACACAAGTGATGAATTTATTGCTAAATGTCAACTTCTACGTCTCTGGTCTCATCTGTTATTCGGAAATTATTCAATACTATGTAGATGAAATATATTGAAAAAACAGCTCTGCATTTGACATAGGTAAATAAATACATTCAAAAAGACTTTGGTATAGAAGTCCTCAAACATCACACTTGCTTCACAAATTAAACAAGGATTTTAACTTAGATATATATTCAAAAACTTTTTGCTCCTCCTGTATCATCTTTCATATCTCTCTATTCATTTTTAATACATTTATGTGAATCATTATAAAATTTAATATTTCTCTTTTAAATTTCCAATTCCTATTTATTAGTCATTTAGTTTTATTTCAAAAACTATAAAAATATGCAATAACTTACGATTGTGTTACGTCGTTTCAATCCGTGATATTTTTCCAAATATTCAACAAGTAACACTTATTCAGTAATTCCCTATTAAAATTTGTCTTTAATACTTCCATCTCTTACCATTTCTCATTTATGTGATTTGTAGTAAATGTACAGTACATTATATAATATTTCTCACGAACAAAATAATAATAAATAATGTTTTATACGATTTATAACCTCAATTCCTGAGTATTAATTTTCGTTTGAGCCATTATATAAAATGACCCACGTCAAGAATCGCGGACTTTTACACTAGTAATCAAGTATTTCTGGATCAATTTCTATATATGAATGTGTAGATTGTAGGCAGATATATATTTTTTGCATTTTGCAAAATGCAATCATCTCTTTACTATTCATGATTCAATTGCATGATCGTACTTCATATTGTTACGTATTCAAATGATAATTGTATATTTGCACGTACATTTAATATTAGCAGCAAGTGATGAACTTTCATCATTTTTTTTATTGTAATGTATGTATAATATGACTTTATGTACAATGTTTAATTGCACATTACATATAGTTGTATTGTTGCCAAATGTGTAGGTAGATAGATAATACATATAACTATTTACGTCAGTGCATTCAACCACGCTCTTGGCCGCCCACCTTTCTGACATATGATTAAAGTTAATCATACTTTTATTTATCTATGTTTATCATAATACTTTCTACTGACACAACATGACACTTGCAGTTAAATTTATAAACTTAATATTTTGTAGCACTCTATACAAGTTAAATCGCGAGCTTTTTGCTAAATAGCGATTACTAATTATAGATCTGAGACTAGATTATCAAAAATTTACAATTTCGTTAGTAAAATTACAACCGTCAATTCCGAATTTCGGTTCTTCGACTATCCGTGCGTTGAGATCATTTGTATCGAGTAAAACGGTTTTTGAGAAATGTTTAATAATCTATATTTTTCAAAATATATTATCGACGTAGTACTAAAGACAGCCAATCTCATTTTAATAAAAAAAAATGTTACCATCAGTTGACCACACTTGTGTTAAATGAAATTTTGTAAATAAAAATATATACAATTCATACGACGAAGAAAATATTTAAAGTCCTCTTGAGGTGAGGTTATCACAAAAACGGCGCTTTACAAGTCATCCTAGTTTATTCAAAAAATATTGTACAGTTCTTAATAATCGACGAAGTTTTTATTTTGTAGAATTCCATTATAAATGATGTCTATAATTAAAAGTAAACCACTTTTTGGTTCTACATGAATTTTATTACGTGCGATAGGCCTATTTCGCCTTGTTAGGGTATTTATTAGCTTATGACTATTTTGACAATTTTTACTTATATTTAATTAATTATGTAGGAGGAGCTAACAGGTTCTTGTGATTGCTCATTTAAAACTATTGATATTATACAATGCAATAATTAAATAAATTTACTTTACTCTGGTTGGTTGAGACTATTTATTTATTGACCAATACCTATTTAGGTAATTAGAAATTGAATATAATTTTTAAATGAATTGATTTATGGTAATGGCTGTTTTTTTTCAGTGTAACGGTACATGGTATTGTGCCCTAATGGACAGTGAAATGCTTTAAGTGCTTACAATATTAGGGATTATTTATTGAACTATTGTTGATATGTAGGTATTCTTAGTAGAGTAGTATGATGGGTGTTTCTGAAACATAAATGCCCTAACAAGGCGAAATAGGCCTATCGCACGTAATAAAATTCATGTAGAATCAAATTGTACAATTCGTTTTACAACATATTTTTCAAAGTCAAAAGTTCTACAACAACTTTCCGTTTATCTGCACAAAAATTAAAAATATTCTAGTAAACAAAATAATTTCAACGTTTTCGATTTGTAAATATTATTTAATTCTACCTTGATATATTTTTCGTATTACTTCCATTATCTGCGTTGACAAAGAATTTGACGTGATCTTCAAGATATCTAACGAGAAAATACATAATTTTGCATAAACATCGTCTAAGGGAAGAACATCATGTACGCTCTGTGTCACTTCCTGTCAATATGATGTTCACTACCAAATACCCACTTAAAATATTGTATGTAGTACATAAATAGGTATACTTATATAAAGGGTGATTTTTCGCTACTTAGTAGAAAATCTTGCATTTTCTTTATATTGTTTTCCCATACATTGCCACTTTCATATCTCACTGGCATACACAAATGTCGTACAATTGTGGAATTATATTCAATGAGCTTTTTCTCGCTCAACCCAATAAAAAAACCCAATAAACAAAATTATACCTAACTGTAGAATTATAATACCAACTCAGAACGGCGATTGTTTTTGTTGATATTTACATATCCCCAAACAAACGGCTATGAACACTCGCATATAACATACGTTAACCAATTGTGCATAATTAAAACTCTGTATCTAAAAAGATTAAATTATAAAAATAAAGGACATGATGAATATTATTATTTAAATAATTTTAGGTCCTCGATATTAGACAACTTTACATATAAAGTATTACCCAAATCTGTACAAAAAATATTAGCCACAAGACATTTACAAAATCTTGAAGTAGTACCTACTTAGAATGAAAACCACACAAGGACAAAAAACTATACATTCCTAGCACCTAATATACACAAGTTAAAACAAGAAATACCAGAAATCTTAAAACTTTCACCAACGACCAACTAAAACAAAAAAAAATCAATTGGCTATTTAACAAAGGCAGAGAAGTGAGCGAAAGACTATTACATTATAATGAAATGAAATGTGCATTTTACTATTATACTACCTTCTAGCAGGAATAGTTTAAAAAATACATTTATTCAATATTACAGGCAATAAACTGTAAACAGGTACAAGTTTTTTTTTTCATTGAAAAATAATATACATTAAATATTACAAAAATAAAATTTCTGAATCACGCCAAGTCTAATTTCTAGACTTGTCGGCGTGACACAATAACATTATAATGACACTACGACACAGACATTGGCCTAGTGCAGTGATGTATCCAGAAATCACTAGTGGGAACATCCCTTGATCGATTATATTTTTTTGTTTTGTTTTTTTGTAGGTACCTACTGTATTAAATAAATATTAATGATTCATATAACTTTTCTAAAATAATTATGTTTCCGTGTTTATGTATGTCTACAAAACTGAACTATCAGCACCCTTGGAATGATATTGAATCATTAAACGGCGCTATAAAAATACAAATTATTATTATTTACGCATTTGCTGTGTCTTTTTTTAACATAATTTTCTAAAATGTGACAATTGTAAACTGTGTAATTGGGTGCACTTGGAACGAGTACACATACATCCTCATACATTCCCTAAATTAAGCAAATGCTTATTCTATAGATGAACGGAATCGTAAAATTTATATTTCTAGAAGAGTATTCAACTTGAATCAGAATAGTTTGTCCACTACTGGTTTATCAGTAATCAGTATATATATTATGCATGTACCTACCTAGTGAAGCAGTGTATGGGTCTGCTAGGGACATAATGTATACCTATTAGTATATACATTTTTGTCCCGAGTAATTGGATATGTCAAATGTGTCGTTCACCTCCACATTTTCGCTATGCAACCATTTCGTTTATCTTTGTAGGGGCTCCCGAATGACCAACACTAAATATTTTGTTTCATCAGGAGTTATAAACATACCATACATATATATGTACATAATTATACCGTCACGGCGTATCCCACAATGTGGAGTAACCAGCGATAGGTGTGCGAATGTGTATTGTCTATATAAAAGGAAGCACGACACTTGCGAGTATGCTCACATGTCTCGTCTTAACCAAAAAGGCACTGCATTCAGAATTTGTGGTGAACCTCATTGCCTAACTTTGCGAGACATTACGGGACACCTGAAAACAATGATAATAAAAAGTAGTGGAAGCACTATTCTAAACCGGTGCATCGCAGCAAAGCCTGCAAAGCTATAAATTTTGTAATATATTTGTACATTTACTGAATACGCTATCCGAAAATATCATTGCATATCCGTGTTTGATCTGTGTTCCACTGAGACGTGGCTAATTGACAACAGTTGCAACCGTTTTAGACAAGGGTTCGTATCCATTGTAGGTATTTTCCGTAAATATCCTATTTGTGTGCTCAGATATATGAATTGCTCCTAAAAGCTAATGTTTATCCCGAGAGAACGACATCTGGCAATCCACGTCTCAAGAGGAAAATTGATATAGAATAACAACAGACCAATTGGCCTAAATCAAAAGAAAAATTTCCTGAAAACAAAAACACTCTTAATATAAATCGTGCATTTTAAAGTAATAATGCGAATATCTGATACGACGCCTGATGATCAACATTGTGCTTAATACCATATTTCTTTGTATCATTAGTCCCTCTCAGTCCCATGAATTCACCAAAATTCACCTATTTA
Organism: Molanna angustata; assembly: GCA_963576475.1. Taxonomy (NCBI): domain Eukaryota; kingdom Metazoa; phylum Arthropoda; class Insecta; order Trichoptera; family Molannidae; genus Molanna; species Molanna angustata. Next base: position 14,051,899 of record OY754970.1, on the reverse strand, counting down.
TCTAATCACGGCCTATAGCTTCGATCTGCTGATCGTACTACATTAACTATCCCAATTCACAACACTGAATTTTTCAGCTCTTCCTTTGAATTACGTTCAGCAAGACTCTGGAATAATTTGAGTCCTGATATAACTTCGTCAAATTCGCTGATATCTCTCCGAAAATACCTGATCCCTCTCCTTTTCCTTCCTTCCCTTTGCTACGTAATATTTACTAAAGAAGGAATATTTATCCCCAAACACCTGTTCTCGATTTCCTCTTCTTGTTCTTTCCCAATCCTTTTTTTTGCTATGATGTTTTTTCTTATTTTTTCTTGTTTTTATTATTTATTTTGGTGTTGTGTATATTTTCTATGTTCTTTTTTAGCTTTCATTTTTTGTTGATGTACATATATAATTCTGTCACTCTGTAATCTGGTTGGATGGAAAAAATTGCCTAATGGCAATAAGCCCGCCAGTGTGCATTATATTTGTTTATATTATGTACAAAAATTTAAATAAATATGTTGATGATCGATTGCAATCCAAGGCCTCTTAGTTTTGCATGTGAGTAAGAAATATTCCATTTCTACTTTCCATTATTTTTCATAAATTTTAAGTGTTTTTGGGACCATTCAGACGGCTGTTAACTCGGGCAATTTTTATTGTATTGTAATATATATTTTGGTAAAAACTTATAACTTAATTAATATGATAATAAACTTACATACGTATATTCAGAGATGTGCAATTCTATCTCTGTCGCAATGTACTCCATAATGATTTATATTCTTCTACAGGCTCCCGATATGACTTTCATTTTCTAAAATAATATTAACATTGTATTTTAATATCATTCAAATGAAGTATGGTGAATGGTTTCCATTAGTCTTCCTTTATAGTCCGACCTTGCCTAGACTGATGAAAGCATTCTTTTTATTCTTTATACTGATTTTATGTACCACTATGTAGGTATGAATCGCTATTAAGCTCGTCTATTCATTAAGAGACTCGACGATCGAGATGAATACATCAGTATTTTTAAACGATTCCATTTTGAATTACCTCACCTTTCTGGCATCGTTGGACGCAGATATATCAGAGGGTGAATTCAAATTAACATTCGTATGATTCTTTCAACATGGTAAATGAAAAGTTTTCTCGATTTATATGGCTTCAACACAATTTAACTGCATAATTACGTAATCAATCACAGTTACCATTTTTCTCATTTATTTTTCGAGTAAAATTTAAGAAAGTATGTTGTGTACCTAAAACTTTCTTCGTAATGTTTTCCATTTGTTTCAACGACACATAATATATGGCAGAAGTGTGGATAACCTATTTTTGAGCTCTGAGTTTTAAGGAATATTAAAAATTACTATTTATTTATGTAATATTATGGACTTATATAATAAACAATAATTTACAATAAGATATATAATAACAATGGGTTGTGTGACCAACACGAAACCTCTTCACTTCATGTTCCGGCTAAAACCACTAGACAGTGTGTTATGTTTCGTGAGAGCCATTCTCTGAATAATTATGTCTACCATTCCCCAATACCAAGGCTACACAGACTTGGTAACATTGTGGGGAGTCACTCCGATGTTTTTGCCGACGATTTTTCTACTTTCAAATCAAAAATAGTACATTTTCTTTCTCTTAACTCATGACTTATCATAGTAATCGTTATGTTTGGGTTTTTATTTTGTTTTATTTTGTTTTTGTATTTTGTCTTTATTGATGTTTCTTAACTGATATAATGTATTGTGTTATACTTATGCTATTATTGTATTTATAACTGTGTTGTGTACTGTTCAATTTTTAACATTATATTTCATAACAGATATTATGTATCGCCGAATTTTAAATTTGATTTCTTTCTGATTTACAATATTTTATTGTTATCTTTATTGATGTTTCTTAACTGATATAATGTATTGCTGAACTAAATGTGTTGTACTTACATATGTTATTGTTGTATTTATAACTGGTGTTGTACTGTTAATAATATGGTGTTATGTACTGTAAATAGGCTTTCAAGTCGTAAATATAATTTAATAAATAAAATAAATAAATTAGTACCTAAGTGTACCTACTTATAAATTATACCAATATGTCATCATTTTTTTATTACATTGTAATGCAAGTCAAACATTTGTTGATAAATGCAATAACATTAATTATACTTATTTCAACTATCTATTTTTTAATTTTGGATTTTGATTAACTGTTTTTTATAATTCGTTTGTTTCTTTTAACGACGAAAACTGTTTTTTTATTTTATTTTACTATCCCTTCCTGGGCAACTTACCTATACTTTCTTAAATATTACACCCACCGGGAATCAAATCCGTTTTGATGCGGTTCAGCAGTCAATTGTAACCAACAGCCACGACAGAAATTGATACTAACAAGTATCGATAAGTTTTAAATGAGCTATTTTTGACCCCATTTCATATTAGTTGAATTACTTTTATCATATTTTATGTCTCTTATAGTTGAAATATGAATAATTCAGTTTAAAAATATGGTAATAACGGATTAAAGGAAGGACTTGTCGAAGGGTTTAATGTAATTTTGATGGGTTAAAGAGTTATATGGCTTCCTGCTTTTGTTCAATCCATTGATTCACAAAATATATAGTCTATACGTGACGCATCGTACATCTACGTGATGCCGGATTGTACAATTCCTAATGTAAGTTTAACAATTATATCGTAAATCGAATTTATTAATTGCATATACGCAAACATTTTTTTATACAAATAAACAAATCTCTCAATAGATGGCGTTGACTGAACAGAACTTCTGAAAAGTATTAATTTCAACATATCGAACAGACGAACAAGGCACACCGCAACCGCAACGTTCTTTTTATACCACAAAAAAAACACTATTTGCGCTCAAAATTCGCTACTGTACCTATGCCTTAACACATATAAAAAATTTGGAAAGGATCAGGTCCGTGGACATATTCTGTATATTCAGGACCCACATAAGAGATGAATATTTCATTGTTTTGTTTCCAGCAGTGAAGTAAATATGTAACATGAAATCTAAGATGAACTGATTAAGTTACATTTTTTTTAAATCCAAATAAAAAAATAATTACATAATCCATAATTACACAACAATCTTCTTCTTCTTCGCTCACGCCTTTATCCCATTTACTTGGGGTCGGCTCTCCTTATTTTATTTCGCCAAACTCGCCTGTCCTGTACCAGATCAGGATTCAGCTCCCGCTCGCAGATGCTTTTTGATGCTCGACAGCCATGTGGCTGGTGGTCTGCCTGGTCTTCTCGCTGGAGTCTCGATGTCCAATATTAATACAAAATACAATAAACAATATTAATACAAAATACAATAAACAATATCAATACAAAATACAATAAACAATATTAATACAAAATACAATAAACAATATTAATACAAAATACAATAAACAATATTAATACAAAATACAATAAACAATATTAATACAAAATACAATACAAATCAAATATATTTCAAGTTTAGGTTCTTGTATATATTGCCTCACTATATAGGCATAAACCTGTTCCTTATGTTATTCTTATTTATAAAATTGTTAATAAAAT